>CM060680.1:64734083-65211583 GCA_030686995.1 Artemisia argyi
CTTGAGAGGTAAAACCTGTTGCGAGGGCGCAATCCCCCGTATCAAGGAATTTACAAGTAGCATTTATGAGTAGTGTTAGCATCTTAATGACATTTTTGGCTATGATTTCGTTTTTACGCTTAGCCTGGGAACTTGTGAAAAATCAGGGACGATGAATTCTATCCGTATGGACACTTTTCTTTGAGCTGTGTTTCCTGCTCTATGACCCTAAACGTTATTGCATAATAATGAAAGTCAACATACTGTCACAAAAATAAAGTGGAAGAATACAAAAACAGTAGTGTAGATAATAAAGTCGAAACGGGGTATCCTTGGTATTCTTTTGATCCTTTCATTACTGTATATGATCGGATTGCTAGGGGCTAGCAATAGGTAGTGTGGGGGATTGATGAGTATGCAAATACTCATCATTTCACGCCCACTTTGATACATAAAAATACAAAAAAAATTGTCCAAAAACAATACGGATATCCTTGGTTTGTGTTTTTATGTGTTTCAGGTACAAAGGATTGAAAATTGAGCGAAAGCATGAAATTTTGAGCGACTCGGTAGCAATAGTGCAACTGTGATATCAAGGACGGAGTCAAGGCCAGCCCCGGATAGAGTTTTGGAAAAAGAATGGAAAAATGACAAAACCGAGTACTAGATTGGAAAGAGCACAAAAATTACGAGACCAATGATAATTTTATTTGGAGCATCGAGGCAAATATAAAGATTATTTATTTCAAGGATCCATGAATTAAACATAAAAACGATGAGGGACCAAAGGTGTTTAATTCATATGAAGTTTAAAGAAGACAAGGACTAAAATGAAGCCAAGGCTGTAAAATAGCAAGTTGCACCAAACTTTTAATTAAATATCTTCTAGAAGAATGTGGAGCCCACCAACCATTAAAATGAAACAAATTGGAAATGGAAGTTGAAGATGGCACATGGGGCTGAACTTTTTATTTGTATAATATTGAAATGGTGTCTTTGCTTTGCACGTGAAGACAACAAAATAAAATGAAAAATAAAGAAATGTTGTGCTAGCAAGTTGCATTCACTTTCCAAATTGAATCAAAATGGCGAGTGACCTACTGCCACAAGCCCACTCAGCCAATCACAAAGGAACTCAAGGCATTCCAGTCTCACTTGGTCGGGGGAAGATACGAAAAAGACAGCGAATATGTATTTTATTGGTCGAGACGTTTAAGCTTGTTTGTCAATGTGTAATTGTTTAGGGGTGCTCTTTTAACTTATGAAGGGACTGAATATGTAATATTTGGGTCTATATAAACCCATCACCACAGCACAGTCGGGAGAGTTAGTTCATTTTTTTAGTAGAAAAAATATCATTGTCTGTGTTTTGTTTTAAACTTGTAGATACAATCGGTTAAGGTTTTTATCCTCTATTTTACTTCTATTTAAAGTTAATTCCATCTCTCATTTTATTTTACCAAAAGCTTAGTTGTAATTCATCACATGGTCAATTTGGATTTCTCTACCTATTGTTTATTTTACATCTCATAATATCTTTTGAAGCTTTTATTGTTTATATATATATATATATATATATACACACACACACACTAGTTCTCTTATTTTCTTTTCGATAACAAGTAGTTTTCATTTAATTTGAAGATGTAGTTTTCTTTATAGTTAAGTATTCAATCTAGTGTGATTTGAAATTGTTTTTATTTTCGGTTTCGTTTGCGTCAAACCAATTCCTACGCCAACATTCTTACCGCTCTTTCAATTTCATTTTTATTCTTTGCTATACTTAATTTTTAGTTTAATTTCGTAATTAATCCAGTTTTAATACTAGTCCGATCTATTCTAGTTTTAAATGCTAGTCCGATCTATTCTAGTTTTAATACTAGTCCGATCTATTCTAGCTTTAACACTAGTCCGATCCATTCTAGTATTAATACTAGTCCTAGTAATTTAATTTTTTTTATTATCGCTTATAAATTGTTATTCATTAGCTTTTGTACTAACCTTTACGAAGTTTTATTTTTCTTTGTTTTCTTACATTTCGCAGGCTAAGGAGTGGAGCTTAACGGTCTTATAAGCATAAAAATCATTAAAGTTAATTGGTGTTTTTGGTTTCCTGAGTTTGTGTATCATTTCATGTTGAGCATAAATTCCGTTGTGTTAACTTGAAGTTACAGCGATATTTGCAAGTTTCATTAATATCACTTTAGCGTAAGCATTGAACCTGTTGGTTTTGGTTATCAGAACTTAGTTGTACTATTAATCTAAAAAGTTTAGATTTATTAAAATAGTTTTAGTATTATTTAGAATTTAATTAGTGTTAAATAGTTTTTTTAATCCATATTAATTAGAATTTTTATCAAACTATTAATTTTCTTTTTCCTAGAAATTTTCTTTTGTCACGCAGCACGTAGAAAAACCATTTTATGCCCGTAGGACTAGTCGTGCTTAGAATTAGTTTTTTTTTTCCTTTTTTTTTTTTTTTTTTTTTTTGTGGTCACGTTTATTCTAATTAAAACGTTAGTCTTTACTTTTCAAATATGTTGTAGATTTTATTGTTTCACGCTATTGTTCACGATACCAAACAATACCAAGCTCTCATCCTTACAAGCATTTTAATCTCGAACCTTACACGATATCCTCGATTCACACCTCGTTGGGACACGACACGGGTGATCACTTGCCCGGTATCACATATATATATCGTATTCACGGGGTTTGCAAGTTAGCCTTTCTCAGAAGGGTTGACTAGTCAATTCCTCACGTACTTTGTATGTATCATTGATATCACATAAAACCACGAATCACGGCACAACTCCGTAATGTTGAAGAAAAGGCTTTTTTTCGGGCGATGAAGTTCTAAAATGATCCACACGATCACATAACCGATCCGGATATGCGAGAGATCACTCTTACCAAAAAACGTGAGTTCACGGCGAAATATGGATGGCCTTGCAATTTTTAGATATAATTATGTTTTTTTTCCTAAGTATTATGTAATTTTCTTTGAATTATTAATAAAATTTAATGTTTTGATTAAATTGTTTAATACAATTATGAATATATAAAATAAAAAATAAAATTAGTTTTTATTTAAATTATAATTGCCACTAAAAAGTATGGTGAGGTATGGTTTAATCATTGAATGAGGTGGCAAGATATGATTGGTTACTCGTGAATCATGGGGGAGGTATCGAATCATGACTGTCACCCCCTTATAACTAGTAGAATGTCCACGTTATGCGGCGACAAGCATGAGAAAAGCCATTGGTCGTTGCGAGCTATAAACGAGAAACCAATGTCGTGATGCTTTTGTACTCCCAAGGTTGAAAATTTTGTGAGTTTACAGTGTTTGAAGTAATTCAAACTTGCATACATTATATGTTGTTAGTAATTTTAAATTATTGAAATGGATTATTATTTTGGTAGCAGGAGGTTGAGATGGAAAAGATGTTTGAAGAACTAATAGAGGATATCAATGGTGGACCAGAGGCACATCTGATGACGTCAAATAATCCTGATATTTAAGTGTCAATTTCCCCCTAATATGTTCATTTATTCTACTTATTATGTGGATGTATACTTTGATTTCTTTACATTTTGTATCCAGGTCAAGAATGAGCATAGGAGCTAAAGAGACGAAGAAATTCGAAAGAACGCGCAAAAAGATAAACATTTCTAGTATGCTGGAAGGAGCTACGGCGTAACATTCACTCTCTATTATGTCGTAGCTGGGAAGTCAAACTTGAAGCCCAAAGTCAACGCGGATCAAGAGTTACGGCGTAACCAAATCCTGAGTTACGCCGTAACAAAATCAAGTCTTTCAGGCATCCCTCGAATTGGTGGCTACGCCGTAACATAATCATTGAGTTACGGCATAGCAGTGACTACGAGAGTAATCCTAGATCCAAGAATTAAGCTACGGCGTAACAACACATGCAAATACGATGTAGAAGAAACCCTAATTGGAAGCTACGACGTAGCACAATCCTTAGCTACGCCATAACTATTGCTTTTGGATAAGATCTTCTCAGGATTACACTAGCTACGACATAACCGCTTTTTGAGCTACGTCGTAGCAACGACGGGCCTATAAATACAACCCTATTTTTTGCATTTTGCTTACAACTTTCTCACACACAAAATCAGAGATCGTTGGGAGCTTTCTCAAGGCCATTCTACAGCAGCATACGGAGCATTTCTGTGGGAGAGATCACGTCTATAACACCATAAGTGTTAATTTTTCATATTTTCATTTACATTTCGTATTTATGACTTTTGTAAACATTGAATCGAGTGTTGAATTTAATATGATCGGCTAAGCACCCTTGGTGCTAACCTAGTTATTATTCTTATATTGTTTTGATTATGTTTGCGTGCTTTTTATAATGCTTCTAATGTGTGCATGCTTAGTTTATCATAGATCATTTAGTTGCGGTAGTTTTCCCTAACCCGGTTATATTTGGTATGCCGGAGGCATTAACCATAGGATCCCGGCGTAGTTAGGTTGCAAGGAAATGGTTGGGATGACAACTGCCCATTCGCCTTGTGTGCAAATTGACTATAGGACCACTTTCCGGGTTGGATAAACTAAAATAGTTAGAGTACGGTCTATGATCGTGACAACGGACCATAAGGATAAATCTAGCATGTAGTGGCACTTAATGACTCAAACCCGTCTACCGTACGTCGGCTTACTAGCAAGGGGTAGTGCCTTTGGTTCCCGGCAGGATTCGGGGGAGATAGGCTAGGGAACTTGACCCTATGAACCTAGTGATATATGTCCGCCCCACTTGAAGCATGAGATTAGCTTAATAGTAAATATAATTGATACGTGGGAATCGCACCAGGCTTTACCTCTCAAAGGATCTTGAGAAGCTTACAACCCCCACCAGGCAAGGTACCTGATCGTTGTAGTATAGTATAGTGACAAGTACCGGGGGATTGATCGTTCAGCTAGGAATAGTGTCGCTAGGATTAGAAAACCTAAATACTAGTTCTAAAGATGAAGGATGATTATTTTTGTATTTTTATATTTTTTAGAAAGCAAGTAAAAATCTCGGGGTTTGAAGGATTTGGGCGGAATTAGTTGCTAGTCAACTAACCCAATACTAAAGATGCAATCAAAATAAAATACTAAAAATGAAAACAAACTAAATTAACTAAGGTTGTGAGCAATAAGTGGAGAAGTTGTGTTTACTTAGATTTCACTACTCCCTAGATATCTTTTACACGTTAATTACTTGTTATAGTTGCGTGGATGACGGATTCTATTCCTTAATACCATTCATGGGGTGGCGCACTTAATTCCCCAATCCTATGAGTGCCTACTTCACTCCTATGTCGAGCCGGCTAAGAAGCTCCTAACACGGGATCATTAGAATTTACTCATGCATTAAATACAACCAATAAAACCTAGTGCACGTCAGTTCATGTTTCCTAAGACGTTCAAGCATGTTACCATTTGGAGATCTGCCAGTTTTCTTAAGCCTAACATCGAAATCATTCATCCAATACAACCATAAACAAGTAATCAACACATAATTAACATCTAGGTTTCATTAGATCCAAGCAAACACAAGATAGATCTAGCCTAGCATGATGGAATTAAGACAAGAACAAGATATAGACAACCAACACATAGACATATTGATTGTATTAAAAGAACACTTATCTCAAGTACACATGAAAGGGTTCAAGGGCTGAGAACCCTTGAAAAACCTGTCAAATTCGTATTAAGTTCGGCCTTAGGGTTTCTCCAAAACTTCTCTTTTTTTATGAATGAAAATTAGAAAACTATATATAGGAAATTGAGGCTGACGGCGTCAAGACCAAATTGGTGACGCCGTCATCTCGTCGCCAAAATACTTCTCGGACTGCCTTGATCTACTTTTGACGCCGTCACGTTATAGCATTTTCCAGGCGGTCACGTATTTTACTCTTGACGCTCTACTTCGTGACGCCTTCAATTATGTACTGGGCCGTCATGGAAATTACTCTTGACGCCGTCAGAATTTTCTTCTTGACGCCGTCACCTACTGTTCCCAGCAAGGAAAATTAAGACTTTGGCGTTTTCTTCACTTTTATGCTCCAAAAATGTCCGAATTGTTTCCTTTTCCAGATTTCTCTCCCAAAGTACCTAAAATCACAAAAGGAACGATTTAGGGCAATATTTGATCAAATAAATTCAATTCCGGGCTTAAATGACCCCCTAAAAGTGGTTCATTTTTCGCCTCATCATATACCCTTACACTTGAGATTTGCTTGTCCTCAAGCAAATACGCTTTTATTCTAGTCAAAATACAAGTTAGGGGTCATTTAACACTAATATAAAAGTAATTACAACAAATAATCGTTCCACTAAAGACCAATAGACAAGCACGGAGGTCATACACTAGCACCTCACAAATAGTGTTTAGATACTCACATTTCTCGGGTGTAATAAAGTATAAATTACAATATGGAAACGGAAGATATCTCTCACTACCTGTCATAGCAAAATAGATTACCATAGGCTTGGGAAAGGATCAAACCTTCACCACATGGCGTAAGCACCTATGATAAACTATCAAAGAGGTCTTTTAAAGGGTTGTAACGTTAGGTGTAGGGATTTGAAATACACGGTTTTGTTGGATAAAGGAAGTTTTTACTGGTGGCGAGCTAACAATCTTGGTTAATTACATGTACAATATGGCGTTGCTAAGCCAAGACTAGACTCGACTTAAGCTAATAAATGAAAAATAACAAAAACATAAAATGAACATAGAATGAAAACGGGATGGTAGTCCGTATGTTTTTTTTTTTTTTCATTTTTTTTCTATTTTTTTTTTCTTTTTTCTTGATTTTTTGATTTTTATTTTATTTTTTTTATTTATTATTATTATTTTTTTTGCATACACTCTTACCCTACCATCCAAAATAATACATCATAGGGAATGAACATTTCCCTTACACTTGAATTTTTACATACTTTACAATTAACTAATCTAATGACTCGAATTAAGAAAATCAAAACACTTGGAGTACTTTTAAGATTAACGTACATATGGGGGTAATATATGATGTTTTTCCCCATTACTCCATAAAATAAGTACTTTACCCATGAGTCCCAATCGTCCCAAAACAATATGTACAAGGATATGACTCGCCTTAGCAACCATGTAATCAATTAGAAAGTTAACTTAGGGTTTAACAAATAACAATAATGCACTAAAAATGAGCGCATACACGGAAGGCTAAGGCGATTTGGTTGTACATTTAAGTGGGGTGTAACAAATTCTTCCTTAAAATAAAATGTGATGAGGCGAAAAATGATCCGTTTTTAGGGGGTCATTTAAGCCCGAATCCGACTTTATTTGATCAAATATTGCCCTAAATCGTTCCTTTTGTGATTTTAGGTGTTTGGAGAGTGAATTCTGGAAAAGAAGCTATTTTGTACGTTTTTGGAGCATAAAAGTGAAGAAAACGGCTAAGTACCAAATTTCCATGCTGAAAATACAAGGTGACGGCGTCAAGACCAACATCTTGACGGCGTCAGACATGAAGAATTAAACTCCGAAGGTGGTGACGGCGTCAGAAGGACTCGTGACGGCGTCAAAGTGGCAAAATTAATATACCGTGGGTGGTGACGGCGTCACATAGGCCGTCATAAGTGGATCAAGGCCGTCCGAGGAAGTATATGGCGGCGAGGTGACGGCGTCAGAAGTTACTCTTGACGCCGTCAGACTGTTTTTCCTATATATAGTTTTCTAGTTTTTTCATTAAAGAGAGAGAAGTTTTGGTGAAACCCTAAAGACGATTTTGGTGCCTCTTTTACAGGTTTTTCAAGGGTTCCAAACCCTTGAAACCTTGCATTGTAATTGAGATAAGTGTACTTTCAATTCAATCAATATGTCTATGTGTTGGTTGTTTATCTCTTGTTCTTGTCTCAATTCCATTATGCTAGGCTAGATCTCTCTTGTGTTTGCTTACATCTAATGAAACCTAGATGTTGATTATGTGTTGATTACTTGTCTATTCTTGTTTTGAATGAATGATTTATATGTTAGGCTTAAGAAAACTGGCAGATCTCCAAATGGTAACATGCTTGAACGTCTTAAGAAACATGAACCGAGGCGTACAAGGTCTTTATTGGTTGTATTTAATGCATGAGCCACTGTTTACAATCCCTATAGTTGTGTTGGGTCATGGTGTAGGAGGAGATAAGAGCTCATAGAGTTGGGGAGTTATGTATGCCACCCCACGAATGGTATTAAGGAATACAATCCGTCATTCATACAAGTGTAACAAGTAATTAACATGTAAAAGATATCTAGGGAGTAATGAAGTCTAAGTAAACACAATTTCTCCAATTACTGCTCACAACTTTAGTATAATTTAGTTTAATTTCATTTTTATTATTTTATTTTGATTGCATCTTAGCTTTGGGTTAGTTGATTAGCAACTAATTCCGCCCACTCCTTCAAAACCCGAGATTTTAATTGCTTTCATAAAAAATATAAAAATACAAAAAATAATCATCTCTCACCTCTAGAACTATTAATTAGGTTTTCTAATCCTAGCGACACTATTCCTAAGCTGAACGATCAATCCCCCGGTACTTGTCACTATACTATACTACAACGATCAGGTACACTGCCTGGTGGGGGTTGTAAGCTTCTCGAGATCCCTCGAGAGGTAAAGCAAGGTGCGATTCCCACGCATCAAAATGCTTAAAGTTAGAAACGAAAAGATAGGCTCGGAGGGGTGTACTAGGGGTTTCGTGTACTAAAAATGAGTACAACGCTAAGGGTGTGGGAAAAATTAGTTGACATAACTAGCTAAGTAATATGACATAAATGGTCAAGTAATTATGATACGGGTTTAACACAAGGGTGATCCTAATGCCTCTTATCATGTAGTAAATCCTACCACACGAATGTAGTCTCACTAGCGGTCTGGGGATGCATCACTAATGCAAGTTCTAGAATCTAAATGTTACCAGTACACTCATACGCACAAATAGTAAATGCTTTTCCTATCAAATCTAAAGGCGAACCTCACATATTTGGGTGAAAATTTTTCTGAATATACGGTTATGTGCTAGTCATACAATCTCCTATCCATGAGACGCTTGCTATGGCTAAAGTTTCACTCCTAAATGTTGTAAAATAATTTAAATTTGGCGCTAAAATTGCACTAATAAGTATTTCTCATAGTTTTATTACACATCTACCATTAAACAAAACAAACTCAAGCGAAAGTGTACATGTAAGGTATCATCATTTTACCCTCCCCTTACACTTAAGATGAACATTGTCCCCAATGTTCAAGTAAAGAATGTAAAAGTGAAAAAGTAAAAAGAATGAAATCAAATACTCCCCTGATTCGCTCGGTATGGATAATAAGGTGGCCAGGTTAAATCTTCCTCCAAGAAAATGAACAATCAAAGCTTCCCTTCCAGAATATAAATCATCTTCTTGTCATACATAACCTGTAAATCCTGAGAAAATAGACAAGACAACCTCGCATAAAATCGGCGGCAACCTACATAAGTTACTAAATCCTAGAAAACAAAATAAGATATAATGCTTGTGGAATGAAGTTTGCAGATTTCCTGGAGATTATAAAACTTAATAATTCACAAAAACCATAAGACTCCGTTAGAAAAACAAAACCGGTAAAATTTCCAGATTTTTACACGTGACGCCGTCAAGAGTTAACTCGTGACGCCGTCAGAAGTGACCTGCAGAAATTCTTATGTTAAGTTTCCGGAAAATTTCTGGAAAAACTTGGTCTCACTTCCTGAAAAATCCTGCAAAACTTCATTATGACTCAATACAAGCATTTGACTCTAACAAATATGAATATACATGTTCATTTAATATTGTGGAGAATCATGATCGGTTTGTTTCTTAAAAACATATTTGGGGTTTCCCCTTACACTTATCTTTGGCAAAAATACTTTTAGGTGGAGTTAAGACTAGGCCAAAACAAGAAAGTAAAGTATTTCCACTATTTAATTGATAAACATGATCTACCAACAACAAAAATAAAGCATGTATACGGAAGCAAATAACAAACAAACAAAATAAAATCACACAAAGCATGGGTTGCCTCCCAAGAAGCGCTTTTCTTTATTTATGAGTCTTGTAGCTAGACTCAAGGTCATGGGTT
Source organism: Artemisia argyi (assembly GCA_030686995.1). NCBI lineage: Eukaryota > Viridiplantae > Streptophyta > Magnoliopsida > Asterales > Asteraceae > Artemisia > Artemisia argyi. Next base: position 64,744,215 of record CM060680.1, read on the forward strand.
ACTACGTGACCTCATCCCTTGAAATGATATACCCCATGTAGTTGTGATCATTACTGTTATGGTGGTAGTGCCTTAACCTATCGATACTTGCAATCACCATTCCACCTACTTCACTTCTCAAGTTAGCCATCCCATCTTGGCTCACGCCTTCAATTGTGAAAGGCTCATACCACCAAGGACTTGGTTTATCGGGTGGTATCTTTGTTTCCAAGTGTCTCAAGAGTACCAAGTTCCCTTCCTCAAATGGTACATGATTTTCTGCGGGTTGAGTATGTTCGAATTCGACCTGAACCTTATTGCTTTTGCTTCTTTCATATTTAGCCTCCTTATAGCTTTTGATTCTTGCCTCCCATGCAAGAATTTTATTCTGAACACGAATGGGTGTCGTGTCAATGTTGTTTTTGATCTTTCTCCAACTCAAACTCTCATGCCCACTTCGCGGAGTCATGGGGAAGCTAATCTTTCTTTTTCCAGATTTAAGCTCAATTTTCCTACCTTCATACTTAATGACAGCCCTAGCGGTGGCGAGGAATGGTGCCCCAAGGATTGTTGGCATGCATCCATCTCCTTTATCATCGATGATCATAAAATCAACGGGGTACATGAACCCTGCGACATTAACTAATACATCTTCTGCGATTCTCAGGGGGTATACGTACGAGTGTCCAACGAGGGACAACCTAACCCGAGTAGGGGTTGGCATTTTTTACGTCAGTTGGATGTAAACAGTTAGGGGCATAAGATTTACTTCCGATCCTTGGTCGGCGAAAGCACTAAGATATTTCAAATCCCCAATGCTAGTTGGTATCTCAAAGTTCCCACACGCTATCTGCTTAGTAGCCACTTTTTGTACCAACAGCCTCTCGAATACTGATCCCCCAGGTAACGTATCATACTCATCTTTTACCTTTTCCTCTTTCTCAGAACCCTGTTTGGAAGGTTAGTTACGCCCGTCACCCTTAATCCAATTTGTTATGGTGTTTTCGTTTATATCATGTTTCAGGTAGTGACTCAAGGGTTGGGATTTTGGTGGTTTCTCTAAGGTCTGTTTGGTAGGGACTTCAACCTTCTCGTTATCCTTGTGGACAATTGTGATAGAATTAACAAATTGGGTAGTGGGAGTGGCGCTTTCTTTCCTTAGTAGCATTCTTTCGGGGGTTCTCTGATTGGCATACTCCTCTAATAGACTCATCATCTCATTCATTTTCTCCTGCATCTCCTCTTTTTGCTTATAGACTGCTTCCTCGAATCTAGCAAGCTGATCTGAGTGAGTTACCATATATTCTTTCATCCTAGCTTCAAACTCCGAGCTAAGCTCCTTGGGAGGAGAACAAGGTGGGGCATAGTTTTGAAAAGTCTCGACATTTTCTCTAGAGGGTGACTCAAATAATGGTGTTGGAGTTGGTTTTGAGACAGAATTGACAGTAGCCCGTCTAGGACTTAAAGGTCTCCTTTGCCTTTCCTCAAAATAGTCAACTTTTGCCTCGAGTTTGCATAGGAGTTCATCTGGGATTTCGGTGGTTCCTCCAGATGTTGAGACTGCATTGATGGCCGCTTTTATTGTATGATTAAACTCCCATATCTCATGATTATCAGCGGCGAGCTCCTCGATAATTGCCCAAGACTCCTCGGCGTTCTTATCACGCAGTTTACCTCCCGCGGCCCTATCGATTGTGCGTTTAGTGTGATAGTCAACATGGTCATAGAAAATCTGGACTAATAACCAAAGGTTTATACCATGATGAGGGACCTTTTGGAGGAGATCCTTAAAACGGGCCCATGCTTCGTAGAAAGTTTCACCCTGATGTTGTTCAAACATCAAAATGTCATTTCTAAGCATTGCAGTCTTCCCCGGTGGGAAGAATTGAGTAAGGAAGCGATTGGTGAGATTATCCCATGTGGTGATGGATCCCGCGGGTAAACGCTCAAGCCATTGACTAGCTTGATCCCGTAGAGAGAATTGGAATAGGCGTAATCGGGTTGTCTCTCTAGTTGCAACATCTAGGTCTATGGAGTCTACGATTTTAAGGAAGTCCTTAAGATGTTGGTTTGGATCTTCGGAACGAAGTCCATGGAATGCACATCCGCTTTGCACCAACCGGATGGTGTCGGATCGCAAGGGGGTCACATTGGCTCCGGTGAGCTCAATGGTGTTTCGGTAGCCTTGGTGGCTAGGTCGGGAATACTCTCCTAAGGTTCGGGGCCTAAGAGGTTCTAGTGGTGGGTTTTGTTGTGGTGGGATGACGGGTTCAAAGATGTTCCCATCGTCCATGATGTCGGGTGGTGAAGAGTTACGAACAAAAACACAAAGAAATAAGATAGACTAAAGAAAACCTAAAAATAAAAATTAAATCTTACTAGAAAGGAATCTAGCAAGTAGACCTAATAAAAAGAGATTCTAACCTAGACAATAACTATTCTCCGGCAGCGGCGCCAAAAACTTGATACGTGGGAATCGCACCAGGCTTTACCTCTCAAGGGATCTTGAGAAGCTTACAACCCCCACCAGGCAGTGTACCTGATCATTGTAGTATAGTATAGTGACAAGTACCGGGGGATTGATCGTTCAGCTAGGAATAGTGTCGCTAGGATTAGAAAACCTAAATACTAGTTCTAAAGATGAAGGGTGATTATTTTTGTATTTTTATATTTTTTAGAAAGCAAGTAAAAATCTCGGGGTTTGAAGGATTTGGGCAGAATTAGTTGCTAGTCAACTAACCCAATACTAAAGATGCAATCAAAATAAAATACTAAAAATGAAAACAAACTAAATTAACTAAGGTTATGAGCAATAAGTGGAGAAGTTGTGTTTACTTAGATTTCACTACTCCCTAGATATCTTTTACACGTTAATTACTTGTTATAGTTGCGTGGATGACGGATTGTATTCCTTAATACCATTCATGGGGTGGCGCACTTAATTCCCCAATCCTATGAGTGCCTACTTCACTCCTATGTCGAGCCGGCTAAGAAGCTCCTAACATGGGATCATTAGAATTTACTCATGCATTAAATACAACCAATAAAACCTAGTGCACGTCAGTTCATGTTTCTTAAGACATTCAAGCATGTTACCATTTGGAGATCTGCCAGTTTTCTTAAGCCTAACATCGAAATCATTCATCCAATACAACCATAAACAAGTAATCAACACATAATTAACATCTAGGTTTCATTAGATCCAAGCAAACACAAGATAGATCTAGCCTAGCATGATGGAATTAAGATAAGAACAAGATATAGACAACCAACACATAGACATATTGATTGAATTAAAAGAAAACTTATCTCAATTACACATGAAAGGGTTCAAGGGCTGAGAACCCTTGAAAAACCTGTAAAATTTGTATTAAGTTCGGCCTTAGGGTTTCTCCAAAACTTCTCTTTTTTTATGAATGAAAATTAGAAAACTATATATAGGAAATTGAGGCTGACGGCGTCAAGACCAAATTGGTGACGCCGTCATCTCGCCGCCAAAATACTTCTCAGACTGCCTTGATCTACTTTTGACGCCGTCACGTTATAGCATTTTCCAGGCCGTCACGTATTTTACTCTTGACGCTCTACTTCGTGACGCCTTCAATTCTGTACTGGGCTGTCATGGAAATTACTCTTGACGCCGTCAGAATTTCCTTCTTGATGCCGTCACCTACTGTTCCCAGCAAGGAAAATTAAGACTTTGGCGTTTTCTTCACTTTTATGCTCCAAAAATGTCCGAATTGCTTCCTTTTCCAGATTTCTCTCCCAAAGTACCTAAAATCACAAAAGGAATGATTTAGGGCAATATTTGATCAAATAAATTCAATTCCGGGCTTAAATGACCCCCTAAAAGTGGTTCATTTTTCGCCTCATCAATAATCGTAAACAATATAGGATGAGTAATTAGGCTAACACACTTCTCTCTTATTGCTCACAACCTTTACTTTCATTTCTGCTTATTTACTTTTCAGTTTTTTAGTTTAATTAATCATTTCAACCTTCAAATCAGTTAAAATAGTGACACTAGACTTAATTAAGATCCGAACCATATAGCTATTGGGACGACCTCGGTTTTACCAATTACTAGTCTACACCCGACCTGATTCTCTGTCCGTTAGTGCAAATAGCTAGACCTTAGGTAATCGAGTTAATATAAATTTAAGACCTGGTCAGTAAAACCTGCATCAACATCGAAGGTGGTTCTTTAAATAAGTCATGACGAACAAAATACAATAGGTAACGAGTCAACTGGTCGGGTCAAGTCGGGCAGGATTGCAGTATAGCTATAAAACGAGGCAATTCATGAGTGAACTTGTTGAGAACGAAGTTTTACTATTTTATCAAGTCTCAGTCATTTGTAATAACACTAGGTTGCTTAGTTATTATTTACTTCCATTTGTGTAATGTTTCAAGTTTACTAGACTTAAGTTATATGGTCCATGGGCTCAAAGCCCACACGTTTGTATGAAGGGAAGGAGTAGGAGTGTTGCCCTAGCTCCTTACCTATAAATACCATGCTTAGGTCTCATGTAATACTTGGTTGGTTATTTGATATTTTAAAGAAACTCTTGCACTTATATTTATCTTATTCTTATAATCACCCAAATCCTTATATCTATCTCATTCTTGCTTGTGTGGTATCAATATGGGTACCTAACAAGTGGTATCATTCGCCATATGAATGTGTAGTTATTGTTTTTATTGAATTCGATCCTTAAACTTGTTTTTTAAATCGTTTTTTGTTAAAATTTTAGTACTTTCTTGTTTGTTTCTTGGTTTTTATCACATCTTTGCTTACAAACTTGTGCTATAAATCAAAACAAACAAGAAAGTTCCAAACTTTTATCAAAACTTAAGATTTGGTTTTTTGTACTTGTTTTCGAAATCTTTTTCATTTTTGAAAAAGTTTATCAAGTTTTTAACTTTCTTAAAGATCTCCTCATTTTATACCTAAAAGTACAAGAATCTTTAAATAAAAACGAGTTTTTTGGTCTGCTTTCCTTGAATACAATTTTTGCCCAAGTTTCGAAATCGCCAAACTGCCCAAGTTTCGAAATCTCAATAGTTTGCTTCCTATCAACTTACGGATCGTGAACTCAGTATTTTCTCTCTTGTATAAGAAAGAAAAGTACTTCGACTTTTGGATTAATTTCAAAATTAGATAATTTCAAAATTTTGTTAGTAAATTTGTGTTTTTTTTCGAAATCACAATTTTTTCACAAACTTTAAAAGTTTCGAAAACATCCTACATTCACTAAGTTTCGCGAAAAAATTGAAGCCACAAAGTTTTGCAACTAAATTTTTGAAATTCCTTAATTTCGCAATCTCCAAAGTTTCACAATCTCAAGGTTCAACAGTTTTCGAGAATACTTTTATACTAAGTTTCGCAATCACAAGTCACAAGTTTCGCAATCACAAGTTGTGCAAGTTTTCGAAATTTGGCTAAACCTATACTTTCTACAAGATCCATTTTTCACACAAGTGTTTCATTATGTCTCAACCACCGTACGACAACTTTAACCATCCTCAGCAACATCAGAATCAGCAGTATTATCAGCAACAGTAACAGTATCAACAATCACCACAGTATCATCAACAACCGGTTTACTCACAACAACATCTTCTCATGCAACAACATCAGATGGTTCCAATACAACAATCCTATCCAATGCCACAACAACAAGGCCAACTTCCATCAAAACAAACTCACTGGTTTGACAGAATGTGTGAAGTAATCTCAACTCAACAATCCAGACATGAAGCAGGATCTATTGATACTCCACCAATGCTTACACTGGGTAATTATGTTCAGTGGGCAAGTCGATTCTTAAGGTTTATAGAACTCAAGAAACCCAATGGTAAGTACATGAAACAAGTTATCCTTGAAGGACCGTTTCAGTGGCCTATTAACTACGTTGGAGGTGACCCATCTGCTGATCCTCCAGTAGCTCCAACTGCTGTACCAGTTCCTGAGTCTGCACTCACTACTGAACAACATCTTCATCGTGAAGCAGATGAGTATGATATGGCTTACATACTTCAGGGAATACCAAATCCAATATTCAGAAGTGTTGATGCTCAGACAACTGCGAAAGCTATGTGGGAACACGTCCATCTACTTATGGAAGGCACACAACTGAACAAAGAAGACATGGAATCTAAACTTTACTTGGAATACACTAACTTCATGATCGAACCAGGGGAATCACTTGAATCTTACTATCATCGTTTCACCAATGTCGTCAATGACTTAGAGAGACATGAAGTACACCTTCCAAGGATTGCAGTCAATACGAAATTTGTCAGTAGTCTGGGTTATGATTGGCAAAAGTATGTGACATTTGTGAGACAGGCTAAGAATCTTCATGATGCTCCATATGGTTTGTTGTATGACTATCTCAAGCACCATGAATCTGAAGTTGAAAAAGATAGAGCTGCACGAGGAGGATATACACCACCACCTACTTCAAATCCACTAGCACTCGTTGCTCAACCTCAAGTTGCACAACCTCCAATGACTAATCACACTTATGTTCAGGAACAAAATTATTTCAGTTACCCACAACCTGCAACCTCACACAAAATGGTCCCATATGAATCATCCTCGCAACAGGCTTCTCCTCAACTTGCTCCATATGACAACCATGATAGCATGTACTACTCGAATCAGATAGAAGATGATGATGAAGACGTCAATACGTTGAATCAGGGACTTGCTCTTATCGCTCGTGCTTTCAGCAAATTCTCAAACAAGACTAACAATCGTCTTCGTTCTTCATCAAATACAAGGAATCAAGCTGTCATTCAAGATGGTCGGGTTGAGATTCAAAACCGTAATCTTGGACGTTCAGGTTCAGGAGGGTATTCAAGAAATTCTGGCTATGGACAAAGGTTTAACAACAATGGGGGATTCAGAAACAATTCAGGTGCTCCTCAGAGAAGAAATGACAATGTGGCAAATGGCAATACAAAATCTAGGAATGCGTTATGGTGCTACAACTGCAACGAAAAAGGTCATATTGCAACAAAATGTCCAAAACAGAGAACCCAGGGCAGTCAGTTTCACAAACAGGCATTACTAATGGCTCTCAAAGATGAAAAGGAAGGAACTTTCACTGAACAAGAGAATAGTTTCTTCGCTAATACTTACAACGATGATGATATGGAAGATCTTGAAGCCAATGCAGCTGTGATGCTTATAGCCAACATGCAGGAACTCCAGTTGAATGATTCAGGCCCAGTGTATGACACTGATGGTTTGTCTCAGGTACATGACCTAACCAAATGTTCAATACAAAAAAATGCATCACCCTCTGCTTCTGAATCAGATAAGGCACAAGTTGTTCTGTCTGAATCCTTTTTATCTTCTCAAGAAGATGAACAATTAAACACAGATGTTATATTTGATGATGACACTGTCGTTTCATTTGATGATCCTATTGAGCAAGATAAAAATGATCATGTTGAACAACACAAACCTTCTTCTGATCCAGATCCTGACTATATGGTCATGGCCAAACAAGTTCAAGCACAAATTCTTATTACTCAGAAACGGAACGAGCAAAATAAAGTTTTGAAAGAAACAAATGCAGTTTTGAAAAAGGACATTGAATGTTATAAAATACAACTTTCACATTTTCAAAATGCAGTTAAACGTGAAAAGTGTTTTGAAAAGTCATTTCAGGAATCGTATGTTAAAGAACAAAATCTTCAAAAGCAAATGCATGAGTTAATTGAGTCAAACGGTAAATTGGTTTCCAAACTGGAAAATGATAAAAATGATCTTAAAAAACAAGTTACACAACTTCAAATGGAACTTTCAAAAACACAAACAGCGTTGTCAAATTGTAAACAGGAATTTTATGAACACAAACTGCAAAAAAGAGAAAAAGAAAATTCTTTAATTGAAGAAAATATCACTCTCGAACGTCAAATAAAAGAATTTCAAAATATCGTTTACAAACATGGAGAATCTGTAACAACAATTCAAAAGTTTACTTTAAAACCAAGACCCGATAAAGGTTTTGCAATTGGCGATTACAGATCAACTTTTCTTCACACTGCGTTCAAAACAATTCCTAAACTTTACAGTATGGACCAATTGATGGATAATAATATTGTGCGTGTTATTGTATATAATACTGAGGAAGAAGAAGAAGAACTTGAAGAACAGAATCGATCTAAAATGAGTCAAGTTGAATATTGCAAACCATATGATTACTTAAAAGTTCCTCATATTTCAAAATCTTTTGTTCCATCACGAGAAATACCTGAGAAATCATGGTATGTAACTAAGTCTTATGTTTCATCTTCCAATGGGGCTCCTGTCAAACCCGTGGCACAAGTAAATGGTCCATTACCATCTTCTGGTACTGTGACACCTTTACCCACATGTTGTCGAGTCTTAGAATATTTTAAAACTTTCATGAAAGGCATCGAAAACTTGGAAAACGTAATTGAACATAATTCGGAAATAAAAATTGCTACTTTTCAGTCAGCTTACGAGCGCGAAAAACGAGAAATTTTTCAAAAACAATTTCTGCCTTTAGTTCAAAACTTGCGTCATTGTGCTACTCGGTGGGAACAGGAACTCCAAAAAGAAGTTAAATCAATGCAAAACGTTTTCACTTTAAATGAAAATGCAATTTTGGTTCAACAACGCAAAAATAGATTTTTGAAAACGGATTCTGATCGACTCTTGGAAAAAGTTCTCACAGCTGATATTTTTTCTATCATTATGAATGATCTTTACAAATCCAGCAATGCTATGATGTTTGATAATTACTGCGCTGACATTGATTTGCTGAATAAGGAAACTGAGACATTAAAACATAAATATGAAACGTTGCGTAAAAACAGTGATGATGTTAGAAACAAACTTTCAAAAGAAAATTGTCAACTCAAACAAAGGCTTGAATGGTGTCAGGCTCAAAGTCTTGAAACGGAATTGCAACTACAAAATCAAAATGTTTCAAAAAGTTGTCAACTTTGCAAAGACAATGTTTTTCTCAATAATAAATGTCTTCAATATGAAAAAGAAATTGCGGAGTTAAAAATTGAAAACGTCGAATGGCAACAAAACAGCGATCACATTCATTATTGAAATGGTTTACTTGAGTCTGACATTCAGGATAAAAATCACATCATCATTGATTTAAAAGAGAAAATTAAGCTACTTCAAAAAGAAAAGTTTGTTGACACCACAGTGATAGCACCAGGAATGTTTCAAATAGAAAAAACAGATAAGGGTAATAATGCTCAGAGTTCTAATATTAGCTCTTCCACTTCTACAGGACTAGTTTCCCCTAAGAGTGTTAGCAGACCAAAGACAAAAAGCATTAAGAAGACTAAAAAGACTAGGCTCTCGCAACGTAGAAGAGGAACACTAGAAGTGCAAGAAGTAGAAGCTCACCTTAGGAACTTGAATAAAACTCATGTTGCATCTGATTTAGATTCTAATCTGGCAAATTGTTATCAAAATCTTAATGTAACGAATGATGAACCTTTGAATGTTTTGAATATTAATGCATCTTGTGTGTTTTGTCGTCAAAGTGTGTTATCTGGTGATCATACTAAATGTGTAGCTAATAATCTCTTAAATCATCACAAGAAACGTAGATCAGGCATTCCTTCTAGGCCCACTACCGCCTCTAAGTCTACCTTTGGAAAACTGCCAACTATTGTTTCGAATGATGTTGTAGTCACCCCCACAGCAAAAATCATCAAATCTAGGAACAAGCCAAAAGCTAGTGAATTTACCAAAAATAAAGCAAAAACTAGTTGGAACTGGCAACGTTGGTTACAATACAAACTAAATTTTAAATGGATTCCTAAACTATTGAATATTTATGCTTCTAACCAACATGAACCCACCATTTCTTCGGGTTCCACCCTTACTTTTGTTCCATCTTTGTCGTCTCCTTGTGATGCAGGTGGTTCAGATTGTTCTCTGGATTGTTGATAGCGGTTGCACCCGACATATGACAAGCAATCTCAAACTGTTAGCAAACTTTGTCTCAAAGTTTATCAGAACTATCAGATTCGGGAATGATCAATACGCTCTAATCATGGGTTACGATGACTATGTGAATGGGAATATTGAAATTAGCAGAGTCTACTATGTTGAAGGCTTGGGTCACAACCTCTTTTCAGTCGCTCAATTTTGTGATGGGGATTTAGAAGTAGCATTTCGAGAGAAAACTTGTTTTGTTCGTGATCTACAAGGAAATGATCTGATGTCAGGCAAGCATGGCACTAATCTTTACACAATTTCAATGTCTGACATGATCACTTCATCTCCTATTTGTCTTCTATCCAAAGCTGAAACGACTAAATCATGGTTATGGCACAAACGCCTTTCTTACTTGAATTTCAAAACGATGACTGATATCGCTCGTCATAAATTGGTCGAAGGCTTTCCAAGATTCCGCTATGCCAAAGATTACCTATGTCCAGCCTGTGAACAAGGAAAAAGTACCCATGCTCATTTTCCCTCAAAACCTGAACACAGTACTAATCATGTTTTACAACTGCTTCATATGGATTAGTGTGGTCTGATGCGTGTTCAAAGTATCAACGGTAAACGCTACATTTTAGTAATTGTTGATGATTATTCCCGCTGGACTTAGGTTTATTTTCTTCGAAGTAAAGATCAAGCTCCTCAAATGATCATCACCTTTCTCACCAAAATACAAGTTCAGCTATGCAACACAATCAGAATTGTTAGAACTGACAATGGCACAGAATTTAAGAATCAGACTCTAAGGTCGTATTTTGAGAAAGTGGGAATTGAACATCAAACATCCATTCCACGAACACCCGAACAGAATGGAGTAGTCGAAAGACGCAACAGAACGTTAGTGAAAGCAGCTCGAACGATGTTAATCAATGCTCAATTACCGGATTACTTATGCGCGGAAGCTGTTTCAACCGCATGTTACACTCAAAACCGTTGTATGATCACAAAACGCCATCACAAAACCCCTTATCAAATTGTTCACAAAAGGAAACCGAACATCAGTTACTTTCATGTATTTGGAGCTCTATGTTATCCAGTTAATGATCGTGATGATCTAGGTAAACTTAAAGCAAAGGCTGACATTAGAATATTTGTTGGATACTGTGAAAATTCAAAAGGCTTTCGGATATGGAATCGTCATACAAGAGAAATTCAAGAGACTATTCATGCTAATTTCGATGAACTCACTCAAATGGCTTTTGAGCAAAACAGCTTAGGACCCGCATTCAACCGTCTCAACTTTCCAGAATCTTCGGCTGAACCATTGTCACTCTCCCGTAAAGAAGTGGAAACCTTGTTTGCTCCATTGTTTGATGATACGATTGTTAACCGTCCATCTGAGGCCTCACCAACTTCCGCTGCACATCTTGATCAACATCAAGTACCTGATACACCTCAACAAACAACAACAACTATTGGAAGAGACGGTCCTCCAATTGTATCCCCAACAACAACAGAACAAACCGGGTCCAACTCACGACAATCAGCTGGAGACTCCATACCTTTATCAGTTCCACAAACCGTAGAGCATGACCCAGAACCGTTCATTAACCCATTTGCACCGGCTCCACTTATCCCTGACATTGCTGAGTCATCTACACGCAATTTGGATCATGCTCACTTGCGAGATACTTATCAACTTCACCCTTTGACACACAAATGGACTAGAGATCACCCATTAGTTCAAATTATTGGCCATCCAGATACACCTATTATGACAAGACAACGCCTTCACACATACAGTGAAACTTGCATATACGCACTCACAGTATGTGAAACCGTGCCAAGGAACGTCAAAGAAGCTATGACCTACGAAAACTGGATTGAGTCTATGCAAGAGGAATTTGAATCATTTCAAAGATTGGAAGTCTGGGAAATGGTTGAAAAACCTGAAGGAGTCATTGTCATTGGCTTAAAATGGATCTGTAAAAACAAACTGGATGCAGAAGGAACTGTCATACGCAACAAATCACGCTTGGTAGCAAAAGGATACTGTCAAGAAGAAGGAATCGATTTTGAAGAATCATTTGCTCCAGTAGCCAGACTTGAAGCTGTACGGATCTTCTTAGCATATGCTGCTCATCGGAATATGATTGTTTATCAAATGGACGTGAAAACGGATTTTCTGAATGGTCAACTCCGTGAAGTGGTTTATGTCAGCCAACCTGAAGGATTTGTTGATCCAGAACGTCCTAATCATGTCTACAAGCTAATGAAGTCTCTCTACGGTCTCAAGCAAGCCCCAAGGGCATGGTATGACAAGTTATCTACATTCTTATTGGCTAATAACTTTACTCTAGGCTCGGTGGACCCAACACTGTTTACAAAAACATACGGGGCGGATTTATTAATTGTTCAAATTTATGTCGATAACATTATTTTTGCTTCAACCAACAAACTTTACTCAATGGATTTTGCAAAAATTAATTACAGATAATTTCAAAATGTCCATAATGGGTGAACTTACGTTCTTTCTAGGACTACAAGTTCATCAATCACCCCGTGGAATTTTTCTAAATCAGTCCAAATATGCTCTTGAGATTTTAAAGAAACATGGAATGCAAAGCTGTGATACAATGAATACACCTATGGCCAATTCCACAAAACTAGATGCTGATATACATGGGACTCCTGTAGACCCTACCAAATACCGAAGTATTATTGGGTCCCTCATGTATCTCACATCTAGTAGACCTGATATTGTATTTGCTGTCTATATGTGTTCGCGTTATCAGTCTAAACCAACTGAGAAACACCTCAATGAGGCAAAAAGAATCCTTCGATACATAAAGGGAACCATCCATTTGGGAATCTGGTATCCGAAGGATTCTGGTTTTGAACTAATAGCCTTTTCAGACGCTGACCATGCAGGATGCTTAGACACGCGAAAAAGTACATCAGGTGGATTACAGTTTCTTGGAGATAAGCTTGTGTCTTGGAAATCTAAGAAGCAGGACTGCACTTCACTGTCATCAACAGAATCTGAATACGTAGCTATGTCTGCTTGTTGTGCTCAAGTCATTTGGATGAGATCACAACTTAAAGACTATGGCTACCTATTCAATAAGATTCCGATCTACTGTGACTCCAAAAGTGCCATCGCAATCTCCTGTAACACAGTCCATCACTGCAAATCCAAACACATTGATCTCTGCTATCATTTCATCAAGGAGCATGTCGAAAAGGGTACAGTTGAATTATATTTTGTGGGAACTGAGTACCAATTGGCGGACTTACTTACAAAAGCCTTAGCTCCATCAAGGTTTGCTAGTTTAGTTCACCAAATTGGTATGCAATGTTTGACACCAAAGGATCTGGAAAAGTTTCTAAAACACAAGTAAATGTCAAACATCAAACAAACTATCTTTGTAAATAATTTTTCTCAAAATTATAAAAACATCAAAAACACAAAAAGATTTTTTCTATTTCTTACAATATATATATATATATATATATATATATATATATATATATATATATATATATATATATATATATATAACACGCAAGTATATTGCTTCCTGTCAACACCTTGTTATTTCTTTCTCTTTTACAAGTGTTGAGGGGGAGACACGCTCAAAATCTTTCTCAATTTTTCAAATCGGTATACTTGCATATTTCCTTAAGATGCGTTGTTTCAGAATTAATGGATATCTCATGTCTTTTTCTTTTCATAAACGGTGTCATAAGGTAGTATATCTTTGATTATCAACTTGTATCTAACTTAAGGACTCATGATGCAAAGTTAGTAGTTAAGGGACTAAATGTGACAAGATTCATAAGTTCAAATTATATTAAAACAAACAAACACCCATCTTTACAAAACTTCACAAATCAAACAAACACCCACTTTGAAATCAACGGCTTGCATTCAAAACAAAAATCCGTGCTACAAATCTTCAATCTGTAAGTTCCTTTGTGATCTCAAGGGTATTTCAAACATAGGTTTTCGTTTAATCACAATGTTAACGGTTTGATTTCAAGTAATCTTGTTCTTAAGTCCTAGGGTTTTGCAAATTTCGAAGTTAATCAATACATGTTTGGAGGTGTAATTTTTCATAGGGGTTTTGTCCTACATCATGTTCTAAACATTGCTATAACACCTAATCACACTCTTACACATGTTCGAATTATTTTCGAAATCTAGGGTTTATGAACGAATTGGGTTTTCTTGATTCATCATATGTGTTGTTAATTTTATTGGTGGGATATGTTATTCTCAGTAGATATAACGTTTTAAATCACTTTTATTGTGACTTAATCCATGTATGAACAAAATTCGAAAGCTAGGGTTTATGTTCACTCTAGGGGTTTCTCGTATGGTGTTCATGTAATCCATTTTTTGTGCCCAACCTGTTCTAAATGCTTGATATGTGTTACATGACTCATAGACATCATAAATCTTTGCATGTACTTATGATTTTTCGATAATAAGTTCTTGACATTGTTTCGAAATTGTTGCGTATATGCTATTTCCATGTTTCTCATTGTTGTTTTTCATCATTCACAACAGGTCTCAATCTTTGGAAAAACAATTTGCAATAAGAAACGTACGTTGACAGGATTTCGAAATTCTTGTATAAGAATTTTTCGAGAACACTTTATCGCAAATACCAGCACTGTTGAAATTTTTCGAAAACACACCTAACAAGGGTTTCGAAATGATCTCAAAGTTTTGTATCTTTTTCGAAAAAAATCCATTTTTTCTCGAAAAATGCACTTTGTAATCATTTTGAAAATGGTTGTTATATGTGTTTGCGAAAATTGTTCATCACTGGTCATTTTTCGAGAACACAAGATGATTAAATCTTTTCGAGAATGCTCAATCTCCGTGTTTGCGAAATATTTTGCAAATATGTATTCTCGATAAATCATTTATCGAAAACAAACTTTGTGGAATATTTCGAAATCACACACAATTGGCATTTGCGAAATCATGTTTTTTCGAGAATACACCTTAAGCTAATTTCGAAAAGTGGAATTTTTTACATGTTTGCGAAAAACTGTCATGCATGAAATACTTCGAGATCATTGAAAGTTGTAATTTCGAAAACATGTATTTGTGATGATGATTATTATTTAATGTAATGTGTGATGTAATCATATATCTTGGATAATGTTTGTGTTCATATGAATGTATGAGAACTCTATGCTTGATTTCGTGATTCTAAAAATTATCTAAGTATACTTCATTCGTCACTTTACATATAATAATTGAACCATCCGTGCTTAAATGATTCTAAATGTTTATCTGTAATCAAACTTGTGATCGTGCTAACGAGTAACAAATCTGGATGTTTGGTTTATGATAATGTTTTTCAGATTAACATGGCTGAACACAACGAGAATGTCCCTGAACAAACTCTTCTGATGCTCACACTGAATGACATCATCCCTGCTGACTACAGCGTCACCATTCGCAGAAACAATCCTCGAGTTGACTTCGATAAATTGAGAATTCCCGAGAACTCGTGCAAGATTGTCAAAGATATTCTCCTTGCACATCCATGCAAGCATCTGCTCGACAAATCTACTTCAGTTCCTGTGTTCTACCTTCATCAGTTCTGGCTTACAGCAAAGGTTAACTTAGATGATGAGTCTTTCACTGTTACGCTGGATCGACAAATCTACAATGTAGATCACGAAGTCCTTCATACAATCTTCCTTCTACCTCAGCCTGAGAATGAATTTGTTCCAATGTTGCCTGAACTGGATCTCCTGGACTACTTCATTGACCTAGGATACGATGTTCAAGAAGACTTACCTCTTATCAAGCACTCCAGATTCAATGCAAAGAACATGCCTCCGCCTTGGAGAACTTTCTATATGTTGGTCGTACGTTCAATATCAGGAAGAAAAAGTGGTCACGAACATCCCAGACTTGAGCATCTACAAGTGTTCTGGGGAATGGTCAGTATGATACCGATTGACTTTGCAATTCCCATAATGAACGATCTAGTCTACAACATTCAAACAGAACATGAAAAGACTATGATCCCGTTTATAAGATTCACTAAGCTAATCATTGAGCATTTTTGCAAAGATACACCGGAATTCATCAAAAGAATGGGAGATCCAAATGAGCCAAAGAACCTCTTAAAGGACGACTTCACCATTTTTGTCAAAATGACCACATCTTCTACAAAGCAAAAGGGAAAGAGGCTTCCTGAGTACTTTCTTGATGAAAATATCAGGAAATGTTCAAGCTATGAATTCTACGATAATGCTTTTAAAGGGATTCAGGAAGAGACTACCATACAGACTCGAAGTAAAGGAGTTGTGAAATCTGGGAGTACTAGTAGCACCACTGGTTCACTGCAATCAAAGTCAAAGGCTACTCCCAAAACTAAACCTTCCACCAAACCGAAACCTACACCCAAACCTAAGCCCGCAACTAAGCCAAAGAAGAAGGTAACACCAAAGCGCGCTCTTCGAGATGAACCTACACCACCACCCTCTGAAAGCGACTCTGAGTTTGACACAGAATCTGAAGAAGACGAGGCAGACTTGAACGAAGAGTAAGAGTACCTGAAGAAGCATTTCCTGAAACGGAAATTGCAATACAATAGAGTTTAGAAACCTTTGAAGCAGATAAAAGAAAAAGGAAAGGGAACACAATCAATGAACCCGATGATGATGAAGAAGACGAACCAGTAGTTGAACAATTGGTCGACAAAAGAAAATTGAAAAGTATAGTTGTCGACACACGGGCCGAAGAGAAGAAATTTCTTAAAGATCAGAGGGAAGCATCACTCCTCAGCCGACTTCATCCTCAACCTTCATCACCACCTGTCACTCAACCAGAGCATGAAGGCACGACTAGCAGCACCATTCCTCCCATTATGTCTACCACTTTAGTACCAGCTTTACAACCCGGTGACAAAGAAGGGGACAAAGATGCAGATGGCAACATCACTATGATGGAAACTGCAAATGTTGAGGAGAATGTTGATGAACAGGAGAACATTGCCATGAATCAGGGATTTGATCCTTTCACCACACCAGAGTTTCTTGCACAGGAAGAAGAGGAACGTAGAAGAAAGGAAAATGAAGAAAAGGAAGCATTCAACACCAACATATTCCTACAGTCATCTTCTCAATCTAAGCAGACATCTTCACAGCAACCTCCACCTCCTAAAGACTCTCCACCAAAGGATCTGACTCCTCCAGCGTCTTCTTCAACCTCCCACAATGAGTCGTCATCTGAATCATCACCGAAACATTCATCTCCTACACCCTCTGAAACCGCATCTAAACAACAATCAATCAATGAACCGACAAAACCAGTTGATCTTCAAGAGCAAGTCAACAGTCTCACAACCATGGTTACTAATCTTGCTAAACAAGTTGAAGATTTTCAGAAGGCAAAGCAGCAAATCGATAAGTTCACGAAAGCAGACTTGACAGGACTCATCAGGACTTTCACACTAGATTACCTTACTGAGAATCTGGTTGATATCGTCACTCCTGAAGTGACAAGTCTTGTTGCACCAATTAAGGACAACTTGGAGCACAGAATCAGAAGTGTTGTGAAGAAAATGTTGTCAACAACACCATTCACGCTTCACCCTACAAAAGCTCCAAAACCAACTCCAACCATTTCTGAACCATCAGTCGAAGACCTGCTTGCTCAGCTCTACGACAAAGTTGCATCCAAAACCACTTTGACAACTGAGGAAACTGCGCTTATTGACGCCATTGCAGCTAACTTGTCAAAAGAGTCGTGCAAAGAAGCTGCTGGATCCCTAAAGAGGTCAAGGAAAGATGACGACCCAGACCCAAACTCAAAAGGAAAGAAACACAAGTCCGGAACTGGTCCATCATCTTCTCACCAACCACTAAAGGACTCTACTCCTCCTAGAAATCAGCAACATACTTCAGCTTCTGGTCAAGGTCCCATAGATCAGGAAGAAACACTTATGCAACCAACTGATGATTATGAAGGATAACCCGATACTGACTACCGTGCCTCTCCAATTCCCGATTCTCAACCTGGACCATCATCAACCTCAAAAGCTCAAGACAAGGATACTACATCCAAGTCTAAAAAGTCAAAGAAAAGGAGACGTCAATCATGGTTAGACAATGATGACACACCTCAAGATGATTGGTTGACTGATTTGGTCAAGGCTCAACCTCCTCTCAAAAATGAAGAACCACTCCCGGGCAATACACTGCAATACACTCAGAGTATAATGGCGGATCTTCATATTGAGAAACTTACAAAAGCTGATTTAAGAAGAATCAATCAGGATGCACAGCAGTTCCTAAAGTCTAGATCTGGAAACAAGATGGAATACGAATTTCACATGCAGAATATAGCCAGTGCAATGTCTGGAAAGTTTGACTGGCTAAACCTTGAAGCAAATTTCGACATCCATTCCGGAAAACCCGATAAGCCTTACTTCACCGATTGGACTAAACCATTACCTCTACAAGGATTTCCTGAAAAACCAAAGATACCTTACCGCTTCTTCTTCAACAAGGATCTTCGTAACCTCCAACTCACTCAAGAGAACTCCAAACAGAAATATGCTTCCTCATTGACTATCTCAGTGCCAGCTGCAAGATACGATGTTCCTGCAATTGAAGAATCAACTCCAGTATTTAGCGACACTATTGTAGCTTACAACAGAGATGCTTTACACGGGATTCAGCACTGGCCTGAACGTCGCCGACTCGGTTACACTCACAGGTTAGAAATCAAGTCATTAGAGAATGTGAAGCATAAATCAAAGATCATTGCTATCTTGGAGATTCAAGAGTCGAAACGGTTTAACTACATGTTCATGAATGAGATTGTGGTTAAAAGGCAAGATGAAAAGAAGTACAAATTCTCAGAAGCAGACTTTCCCGGCCTTTATCTAAATGACATTGAAGACATGTATCTAGAAAAAGTTCAAGGAAGAATGCGTGGATTCGAAACTGAAACACAATACAACTTCATTTCATCTCTACTTCTCTTCATCCGATGATTGATAGTTCAAGAAAGAGTGGAAGATCTTCAGCTTGGAGTGGAAAGTTACCAACAGAAGATCAATTTGACTAAGCCACAACTCTCATTTGAAGGAATCAATCAAATGTCACAATATACACTCATCCAAAAACCCTCATTTGGTTTCACCTACCTCAACAGCAAAAAGCAACTAAGTTTCATGAGGCTCGATGAGTTACACAAGTTCTGTGATGTTACGCTCAAAACCGTTCGTGATGGGTTAGTCAAAAGGTTGAATGATGATCGGAGAAAGATATCAAAAGGTGAAACTCCAAGGTGGAAATCCAGTTCCAGAAGACAAGTTCGAAACTTCGTCATGAAAATAGAAGAAAGGTTATTTCGCAGGGAACAGATCAGACGATTGGAAAGTTATATCGGTGTCAGACATTCATTTCCCGTCAGCTTCTTCAAAAGACCAGATCCACAGTTCACAGACTTTGATGCACCGATCATTGATGAATCATAAACTGGTACACAAGGGTATTAGCATTTCAATATTGACTATTTCACTTGATTGATTTGTTATCATTTTGGCTTGTGCACACATAACAGTGTACAACCCATTCTTGTAAAGAAAGGACCCTGAGGTACGCATCAGTGCCTCAATCCTGATATAAGGAGCGAAGGCTTCTTACTTTTGAGTAGAGTTAATCAAACATTTTCTTATTTTCATAACTCTGCTCAAAAGACAAGTATTTCACCTCAATAAGAATTCATTTGTTGAGGGGGAGCACTTGAAACAAAATCATCATTCTTGAAATCAAAAGTTCTTGTTGAATTCTCCCCATAAGACTCAAAATGCATATTTTAATCAAAAGATTGTCAAAAATATCATCTTATATGCTATTTTTGAGGGGGAGAAAAAGTGAATGTGATTAAAATATGAAAGTTCAAAGTTGATTAAAAGTAAATCTCATGCGAGCTAGACTCAGATTCACCCAAGAATTGACAAAACATAAAAGTTAATAATCGAAAGGACTTATCCTCGACGGGTAATGACATCAAGTTAGTTACTAGAGCTAGTTGTCACCTAAAAACTGACAATGGAACTCTTTAACCAGCCACGTAAGCGTGTCTCGAAAAGGATATGTCTTAGTAGAAATGTACCGTTTCGAGAAACTTTCTGTGGACTTGACCAGGCCGGGTAATAACTTCAAGCTAGTATAACTAGTGATGTAAGCGTGTCTCGAATCGGTCTTGTTCACTGAAAGTGGATCAATTCAAAAGTGCTTGCTCCTCCCGCACGTGCAAATTTATTAAACACTTATGAGCACATGTGAAGGGGGAGCCCTTCAAAAGTATACACAAAACTCTCAAAGTGTTAAACAAAATGTTTAATAATCATAAACACTTTGAGAGATTTTCAATCAAAGTTTTCTTGGCTATTGTCGGATAATCATGGAGTTATAAGGTGATTAAGATAGGAAAAATAGTCCTATGATCCTCCTAAGCCGGAGGGATCTACCCAAGGACATCACCAATAGTTAGAATTAGAAGTCCTTAGGTATGATACGATAAAAGGAGAAAAGAATGGAAAGGGAAAGAAGGAGTTGAAGAATTAAAAAGAAAAGTAAAGAAAATGGTGAAAAGAAATAGCCCTCCATATGTTTAACCTTAGGGCAGACACCGGGTTCAATTCGTATGCTACTGGTTGTTGCTAAGGCAACACCGGTATTGAAGATAAAGTCATCATGGACCCAGTGACGCAATGCACTAAACCTTCTAACCACTCAAGTTCTCTTAAAAGAGCTTGTTTCATTCTCACGGGGAACCGGTGTAATCTATCGACCTATCTCTTAGAGATGGTTGATATTGAAGCAGGAGACCCCTCCCTAGTCTCCGCATAGGAAACCTAAGTATGCACTTTTCGAGTCTAGAGCCATGAGATACATCAAAGATCTTTTAGGAACACTTAGTATTTCTACAACTGGTGTTCTACATCAATGGACACCAGCTGTAAATTATCGAGTCCTTCGCAGATCTTAGCAATCTGCCGAGAACGTTTATGAGAGAAGTTACATAAGTATTTCTCAATGATTGAATGGAAATCCTGCCAGGGTCAACATCAAACAGCTCTGACAGCAGGTCACTTCGGTAACTCCTTGTGGGTTACGCTTAGTGTTTGCGGTGGTTTCTTAGCGGTCTACAGTCGTGGAGTGATCCCCAGCGACTCACCCAGTCATTGAGCTACTTAGTAGGTCTCGTAAGCTCCTTCGGGAGTATCTGACATGGGAACGGCCTTGATAAGGGTTAGAAGGAGTCTTCACACTATGCTGTTGACGATCTCTAATTCCTTATCTGTAAGTACCGGATGTTTTATTGCTAACTGTTTACCTGCAGGGATACATCATCTCCATGGCGACGGATTCCACATACTCATACATGCATCTTGAAGTCATCAAAAGCTCCCTCAAAGATCAATGCAACACAAAGTTCAAAGAAAGATTCTACGCAAAAAAGAAGAATCTACAGAGTATAAAGACTAAAGATCAAAAGTCTAAGAAAGGGAACTACGTACATGTATAAGTCAAAATTCAAAGATGTATGAGCATGTTGGAATGGCGGACTACCATCACAGACGCAGAAATGACGAAAGGCAGACAACTGTATAACATGATCACTATCACAACAACAATGAACAAAGAACAAAGAACGATGAATGATTCTTATCTCGTGATTTTTGAAAGACGTCTAAAGCTATGAAAGTCAAAGATGAAGAAATGACAAAGACATCAAGCAACCGTTATGACCGACCCTTAAGGGGAGATTGTTGGGAACGAAGTTTTACTATTTTATCAAGTCTCGGTCATTTGTAATAACACTAGGTTGCTTAGTTATTATTTACTTCCATTTGTGTAATGTTTCAAGTTTACTAGACTTAAGTTATATGGTCCATGGGCTCAAAGCCCACACGTTTGTATGAAGGGAAGGAGTAGGAGTGTTGCCCTAGCTCCTTACCTATAAATACCATGCTTAGGTCTCATGTAATACTTGGTTGGTTATTTGATATCTTAAAGAAACTCTTTTACTTATATTTATCTTATTATTATAATCACCCAAATCCTTATATCTATCTCATTCTTGCTTGTGTGTTATCAATATGGGTACCTAACAGAACTCAACTAATATACAACAAAGTTAACATTAAGGGGAAAAAATTTCTTACTATCTTCTTCAGTTTTTCTAAGTAGGTCCCAATTTTTTATACATCATTTATAAATGATTTTAGTTTCTAAGGAGGTTCCCAGGCTCCACCTTCATTAGCCTTAGGTCCACCCTTAGTGGATATTGATATCTTGGACACCAAAAATGTTGAATATGTTCAAGATCAATATGCATAATTATTATAAACTATAAAAAAATAGAGTTTACTTAATGTTAATAATGGTTCCTTTTACATTTGTTTGGCAGAGTTATGGCATGGTTTCACCAAACTATATGTGAACACAACAATCTGATATCAAAAAAAGGATGAGATGGTATCAAAATTACATAAGTAGACAAGTGGTAAAAATAACTTATATACACATGGTTTCATCGGCACGTTATTAGATTGTTTCAGATATAGTTCTTATTGTCATGTACAATGCATAGGTGAATTGTAGTTATTTATTGAGAAGATAGACCCCACAAGTTGCATGGTTTTCTTCTCTACTCTACCTATATAAGGCCTGTTACTCATATTTAGTGATAGGGTGTAGAGGTGGCCATTTCCCGGTTCTTGGAAGATCCGGTTTCAATTCTAAACCGGTGCCGGTTCTAGGTGAAAGTCAAAGATCCGGTTCCGGTTCCAAACCGGATCGGTTCTTGTCGGATCCGAGGTCTGAAAATCCGAGACTGGTATACCCGGTTCCGGTTCGGTTCCTTATCCGGTTCCACAGTAAGATCTGGTCGAACCGGTTCCTAAGAACTGGTCGACAATTCCTTAACAGTGGGCATGAACTCTGCTACTGCTATTGTCTCAGATTCATCAAAACAGATATTAGCAACAGCCAAAATTCCTTTCATTGTTTCTTTATCGCTATCTCACACATGAACACAACAGATAGCATTGGATAAAATTTTCTACTGTCTCGTTTGGTGGTATTTTGAGCTTATGACCATTTGTAAACGGGTAGAAAACGGCCCAAATGGCTAGAAATATGCTACTGTCTCATTTTATGCATATAGCCGTTGGAACCGGTTCCAGCGGTAAAAATCGAGAATCAGGTAGGAACATCTGGTTTCTGTAAGAACTGGGACCGGTTCTTGGAAGAACCGGGTTTGACCGGTTTCGGATTCGGTTTTTTTCGGTTTCGGTTCCGGAACCGGTTTGGATGGCCACTTGTGTAGCTAGCTTTGGTTGCCCTACGTAGATTTAAAAAAAAAACATCAAGTTGTAGATTTTTAAATATTGTAAATTGCTTCCACTAGAATTTTATAGAAGAAGTCTAGATGGATCATAGAATGCTACAGTGGATGCGATGGATCCACCGTTTACTTCTTTTCTCTTAATTAGTATCATGAATTACGTTCTTTGTTTCCAAATTGTTGAAGTTCTAGAATTCGTAGCAAGATAAGAAGAGATAGAATTGCCAAGGGAATTAGTTTAGAAGTTTAGCTGATGCATAATAGTTAGTGGCCCCTTAGTTACGTAATGCAAATTTCCACCTATGGAAACTCTTTGGAGGTGTCAAATATTCACTTTTTTTTTACCAAGAAATAAACCTTACCTATATAGGCTATATGTACAAATTTTAACATACAAAGGGCATTCGATAGTGGTCAGTAGATCGAAAGCAATACATATGTATTGCAAAATTACTTTTAAAAACTAATTTACGAAAGTTACAGAATTACAAACAAACAAATTTTTGTATGTGTAAAGATATTTTTCTAACAAAGACTTGCAAACTTTTAGACTACTCTCAGCAGTCCCACCACTTCACCTTCTACTTCAGCGCCACATTAACTTTCTCTCCACTCACTCCCTCCCACTCCCCCTATTAGTCACCACTCCATCACCTTTGATCAAAATACTCACTTATATACAAATATACCCCACAAATACCTCACACACACTATCACAAACCAAATAATTAATAATAAAAACATTAAGAGAGGCTCACATTTGCACGGTTTCATATAAGATGAGGAGCTCACCTTTCATGCTTGGTGTGAGCACCTCACCTTTCGTCCCTAGCAGTCCCACCACTTTACCTTCTACTCTAGTGCCACATTAACTTTCTCTCCACTCACTCCCCCATTAGTCACCAACTCACCACTTGATGGGTGAAATTGCGCCCTCGCAAAAGGTTTTACCTCTCAAGGGATCTTGAGAAGCTTGCAATCCCCACCAGGCAGTGTACCTGTTCGTTGTAGTATAGTATAGTGACAAGTACCGGGGGATTGATCGTTTAACTCGTTGAATAGTGTTCGCTAGGGTTAAAACTCACTCAAACTAGTTCTAGAGGTGAGGGATGATTCTTTTTGTATTTTTATATTTTAAGGAAAGCAGGTAAAATCTCGGTTTCGAAAGAAGTGGGCGAAATTAGTTGCTAGTCAACTAACCCAATTAACTAAAGATGCAATCAAAATAAAATAAACTAAACTTAAACTAATTTATGGTGTAAACAATAATGAGAGAGAATTGTGTTTACATAGATTTCACTACTCCTTAGCTATCTTTTATAGGTTGATTAAGTTGTTACAATTGCATGGATGACGGGTTATATTCCTTAATACCATTCGTAGGGCCGTGTCCGATCTTCCCTAACTCTATAAGCTTCTACCTCAATCCTATGTCGAGCCGACTAAAAGCTCCTAACATGGCATCCTTGGAAGTTACTTATGCATTAAATATAACCAAATAATCGTAGTACATATCCGATTCATGTTTCTTAAGACGTTCAAGCAAGTTACCAATTGGAAGTCTGCCAGTTTTCTTAAGCCTAACATCGAATTCATTCATCTACAACAATTATAAACAAACAATCAACCCATAATCAATATCTAAGTTTCATTACATCTAAGCAAACACGAAGAAAACCTAGCCTAGCATGTTAAAGAGAAGACAAGCGTAAGATATAATCAAACAACACATAGACATATTGAATGATTTGGTAAAGTACTTATCTTCAATTAAGCATGGAAGAAACAAGGGGTTGAAACCCTTGAAAAAGCTGTAAAATTTGTCTAGGGTTTATTCCCTCAAAGTTGCACACAATGAATGAAAACTAGAAAACTATATATAGATTTTGTCTCCTGACGGCGTCAAGAATAAGGTGTGACGCCGTCAACTCGCCGCCAAAATAAACTCGTATTGCCTAGATCCACTTCTGACGCCGTCACTCTTTATGGGTTCTGGGCCGTCACTCTTTGCAGTTACTCTTGACGGCCTTGACAAATTTGTACGTGACGCCGTCACGTCCCCTTCACAAAACATTCTGGCGCGTCATCTGTATTTGATTTATCCACCCTTTTGTCAACTCATGACGCCGTCAAATGCAATTTCCAGCGCTTTTGAGACTTTGTCGTTTTCTTCACTTTTTCGCTCCAAAAACGTCCAAAATGCTTCCTTTTGTAAAATTCCTCTCAAAAGTATCTAAAATGACAAAAGAAACGATTTAGGGCAATATTTGATCAAATAATCTCGACTTTGGCCTTAAATGACCCCCCAAAAGTGGTACATTTTTCGCTTCATCACCACTCCATCATCTTTTTATCAAAATACTCACTTATATACAAATATACCCCACAAATACCTCACACACACTCTCACAAACCAAATAATTAATAATAAAAACATTAAGAGAGGCTCACATTTGCACGGTTTCATATAAGATGAGGAGCTCACCTTTCATGCTTGGTGTGAGCACCTCACCTTTTGTCCCCAGCAAGCCCCGAGCATGACCATATGCGAAAGAGGAGCTCATGCTCCTCGCTGGGAATAGCCATAGGTAAAGAAAGAAAAAATATATGCATATATGTTTGTAATATTCTTTTAACAAAGTTTTCGTAAGCCTAAGGCTGGATGTTATAGGGGTATTTTGGACGCATCGTTGCCTAAGGACGTCTCGTTCTTATAACTCCCCATCCGCCTCCCCGGATGCGTTGTTGAAGCAGAAAAGAGAGATGTCGGTTTATGGAACAACCGCCTTATGTTGTGTGTATGTGAACTGCGATATTGGTTTGTGTGTATATTTGTGTTAAAGTTGGGTACATTTTGTAGTGAAGTTGGTTATGTTAGCGGTGATGTTGGTGGTGAAGTGAAAAGTTGATGTGGCGCTGAGTTGCCGGTGGTGATGTTGGTCACCACTACATGCTGTCTAACATTTCGTTTTTTGGGAAAGCGGGTTTGCTTCTTCTAAGAAAATTCTCAAAATGGCCACATTTTGATTTGGTTTGTAGAATTGTTATGATAGACTGACGACTATTTTTTGTTCAACTGATGGTTATTACACTTTCATGTGACAAATTTGGTCTTTTTCAAAGTAAAAAACAAATACAGTTAAGAAAATTAAAAAAAATATAAAAATGATATTTTTTTGTTTACTTTGGAAAAAGACGAAAATTGATCATACGATGGTACTACAACCGCCAGTCGCACAAAAATTAACCGTTGGCCTAGCAAAAATATCACACCAACCACTAGTACTGTTGCAATTAAATATCAAACATGTGTCAAAAATATTATAGAGTCACATAGTCGGTTGGTCTAGCGAAACCTTTCCAAAAAGTGTTATTTTTTAAAAAACTTCTTTATGGACCAAAAATTCAAAAGTTGAGGAAATTTCTCTAATCTTTTTGTTACTTCTGAAATATAAACATTCACCAAAGGTCTAACTTTACTTATCAAACATGGGTAGATATGCTTTACGAAATTTTTGTATGAACAATGATATGTCTTTCTATAAATCTTCTTAATGCTATATATCTATAATTTCTATTTGAGGAGGAACATGTCTTACTTTTTCACTATCTTATATAATAACAACAATAATACTCAATCCCTTCTGAGCAATATATGAGAGAGGTAAAATTTAGATATATTATACCCTTATTTTAAAGTAAACTCGATAATAGTGAGACTGCTTTCATGAAAACATGCGACAACTTTCACTATCTAATGATTTCATTAAATGTGTTATTGCAAACTAGTTATAATACCCGCACACGCGCGGGTTTTTAAAAATTTTTTGAATCATATATTTTTATTTATTAAAAAACAAATAATTTAATCTCTGTTTTGTTTGATTTATGATATTTAATTATAATTTTTTATTATTAAAAATAATTATTTAAAAATTTTAATCCTATTATTAATTGCATCTTATCTATATTTTTTGTATTTATCTTCTACTTGTGTTATGGATAAATATAAAATATTACCTAATAAGAAAATAATCTTTTTTTTAAATAAAATTATTACTAAATAAAGTATGAATTGATTTTGTTTTGTTTTATTATATAAAAGATATTGTTAGACTTATAAGAAGGTAATTAATTTTCTTTTATGCATGGTAATTTGGATACAAATTTTTTTTACACAACAAGCAATTAGATTAATTGTATAGAAAAAAAATATAATCTAAAACTAAAAGTATATATAAAGCATAGAAGCATAACACATAAAGCATAAAGTAAAATAAAATGTCAAATAGGTTAAATGCATAAACCGATGAAGTTTAAAAAGTTGCGTAGATTAAAAAGCAAAAAATTTTGAAAATCTCATACAGAGGTGGCAAAACGGGCGGGCGAGGCGGACACGGGCCACGGTCTAAATGGGCTCGGCCCGAACGGGCATGGGCTTAAATGGACACAGGCCAAACGGGCTCATGTTATACGAATAGCTTTAGAAAATACCCAAAAGGACGAAATAAATTCTTAAACGTAATAACTCATTTATATTTAAAAAATTAAAAACAATTGTAAATTCTCGCAACATCTATAAGTTTTTTTTCTTTCTTTTTATAAATAATTATGATGTTCTCCAATCGAGATAAAATATGTGTCCTTTTATTAGAATTAAGTTAACGTTTTTTGGAGATGACATCTAAAATATTAACAAAGAGAAAAGTTAACCTGCATTGGTAAGTTAACAAATCTCATATAGAGCTCTTGTTAACCACATCGCTAAGATAAGAGCAATGAAGTTGTTTCTTCTTTCTTTACAAATAGGAATCTGTGAACCTGTTGTAAGTAATAATTTTTCTAAGCAGAAATAAAAACACACTTTTCATATTTACCATGATGATGAAAAGAAGCAATTTTTGAATGAAAAGAGCATACCAAGAATTTTAACAACTTTTATTTGTTTAAAATGTTGTGGTAATTGTTAGCAGGTATTTTAAGTGTTTGGTTTTGGGCTATTTGTTATCTTAGTGTTATGGGTGTATAATTTAGATTTGTTAGTTTCTTTGGTCCTGAACATACCCCCTAAACTGCTAAACATGAGACTTTGGTACACATAAACTACGGTCCAAATCATTGTAAAATTACATTAAACAACATGGGAGTAACGATGAACCTACAATATCAATGTGTATCAAATTACATTAATGCACAGTTAATTATAAATTGATGTTACCAACAATGGTTACTCCAAGCTTTTCATAGTGGTCTCCTATAGCATGGACACATAATGAATGACCAATAGTGCATCACATTGGGCAGTAGGTAATGTTGCAGCACCCTGCATACGGATATGTGGCATACCAGCAGGGGTTCCAATAGCTCCCGTAGTCAACCCACACAAAACTTTCTTATAAAGATGCAGGGGCTTTCCATCATTGGCCTCAAATGCCTTGTTGGTCAAAATCCTAAAGAGTAACAAAAAGGGCACATGAATAACCTAGCAAAACATTTAGTGTTGCTTAATAAAAGGTTTTAATCTTATTATTAAACGTGCAAGCAAGAAATAGACAGCCTATCTTGTGAAAAACCAATGCTTCATACCTCTGCAATTCCACACACTTTGCAAAATCAGTATCCGTTACCATCTCGTTGGCATTTTAAGCCGTTAATCTTATAGTAACTCGAATGATGGCAGAGACTGCAATGCCAACTTGCGATTACCACTTATTCATTTTTCTACATACTACGATATAAATTTTGATTTGTTACAGGTTCAAATAATTAAACCTATGACAAATATAAAAGTAATTTGCACCTCCTGTGACATATTGCAAGTCGATTTGCATAATCATAAACCACATGCTGTTGTGAAGTACAAATAATGCTAAACTCGAATGTTACCTTAGTTCTCACATTTCAAAATAATGGTTATGAGTTAAATCTGCATTTAAAGTTTAAAGTGTTAAAGATCCCCAACCAATAAGGTCAAAGCTTTAGGAAGGATACACATGCATATAAAGATTTATTACTAATCCTGATTCATTCTTATTTTTAGCAATATGCAAACGTCTAACTTAATTAAGCTTGTAACTAAAAGCTTTGCATCAGGCCATCCATTATAGTTGCGGTTTCGACAACCTATTTTGGATAAGCTACTTCAGCCTAGTACGCCATAAGTTAAAACAATCCTAATCAGGATTTCATGAATCATATAGGAAACCCATTTGGAACAGCTTACATGAATGCTTATCTATGTCTTGAGCTTATTTCAGGAACTAACGAATAGATAAGCATTGATATAAGCTGTCTCATACACCCTTATTAGATCCTACTTTGTATCATAGTGGTATTTTGAGAGATTGTTTATTAAAATGGTAGCTCAAACTTACAGTGAATATGTGTGACAATGAGAGAGATGGCAAAATTAGAGTATACCGTGGAAAGTATCGGTGTCTCCATTGTACATCATGGTCTTGACACCATGTCGACCTTGAACCATTAGTCTCTAGCTAACTACATCAATCGGTGTCCAAACCGACTGAACGACCATGGTTGCACTTAGTTCAGCTGTAGCATTCGAGATTGCAGTCGGTTTAACCTCCGAAACCCTTTATAGAAAAGGAAACGGTAAGATTATTAGTAGAATAAGTTGCATTAAAATATCGATCATCTGATATTGGCTATCATATCTTTTTCTTAATTATTATACCTAGTGTTCGTTTATACATTATAATGAGTATAGAAGAGACTTGTATGCCTTTATATATTATAAGCAGCAACGTAACCTCGATGTCACAATTTTTCTCATTGAAGATCTATGAATAACTTGACTAACCTTGACATGATTGGTCCCTGCAATCTGATGTTTCACGTGAAATGGAAGTACTTGTACTCGCTGTAGCATCTGTATGTAGAATGACAACAACTTACGACCGGTTAATAAAGCTTAAAGTATTAAGCATACTGTACATGTAGCATATGTGAAGTGTCGTACTTACATTGAGGAATTTTCACCCTTTCAGCAGCTCATAAGTGCTGTAAAACATAGAAAAAAGAATCGTAAGCAAATACCAACTTCACCCTGACAATTAGTCAAACCAAAATTCGAACAATATGTCTAAAGTATTAGTACTGTTATATGTAAAACAAAACTTGAGGAAAATGAGGCATTTACAGATTGAAAGCTCCAACTCATCTTATTTCATAGATTAGGAATCAGGCTTATTCCTTCCCAAAACTACCAAATCCAGCACCCGTACGGTAGTAAAAAAAGATTGTATAAGCAAACTTGGGGTGACAACACGGGTCATGTTCTGCTTACCAAGTTGTTGCAACTGTACTGAAACACGATCCAAGCCTGATATACAAATCGTAACATCACTACACATAACCTGAATACTATCTTTTGCTGCATATATCAAGGTTCACACATGGTTCGAGAATATTCTCGGACTGTGCACAAAGACCATTAGGAAGAAAGGCACTTAACCTGGTGAAGCACTTGCACTGGAAAACAGGGGTCTTAATAACTTAGCTAGTTAGCCCATTCACATTTTTTTTCACAGCATGCTGCACCAAGACCATGCAACTAATTAACAGCCTTCTTTTTTTACTTATATTCTATGCAGACTCGAATTTACCTTTTTTTTTTTTTTTTTTTTTTTTTTTTTTAAATAAAAGCTATTGAAATGGAAAGCGTAATCCACTGTCGAAAGCCATAAAAATTAGAAAAATAAGCGAAAAGTATCTAATATTGCAACTTTGCAAAATTAAAATGCTAGTGGATTATTACCATCAAAATCGTATTTTTCACACTTAATCCCTTATATGTATTAAAAACCATGTTAGTTGCGTTTGCAAGAACAAAGTTACAGGGCAACAAATAAATACACAAAACATAAATAACTGAATGTACCTTAAGCAATTGGTTCCGAATTTTCGCCCCTTAAGCATGCCTGTTGGATACTCGTGCGTGACTTTGTATGATTATTATGTGTGCTTTCAGAGATTCCTATCGCCAAAAAAAAATGTTAACAATAAATTTAGTAAATACTATTGTTTGTATTATTGTATACCATAGTCATTATATACATACAGATAAAACCTTGAAACTGAACGCATCTTCAGATGTGGATGTCTCATAGTGATCGGACCCTGATCAAGTTGTCCAATAAGTCAAGCCATGACTTTCAATTTTCTGATTATCATTTTCATAAGAATGCATACCTGTTTAATAAGCAAATCCAAACATCATTTTCATGAATTTATATAATCTACTTCTGAGATTTTTATTAGCGAGAAAGGTATTGAAAGTATGTTCGTACCACTCCTGCAGCTCGTCGTTACGGCCATTCAAACCCGGTAGGTGGCCTTTCCGGTGGCTTGGATCTCTGACTTTTTAGTTTTCTTCACTGATGTTGTGACAAACTAACACCTCAAAAGTTGGAAACAAACACCTCAAAAGATTTAACTGCAAACATCATCAGTTCATCAGCAAGGTAACCTGCAAAACAAATCAATAAAACACCCAAATTAACAAAACCCTAATTTGAAATACAAATAAAATTAAAACAAATATGTAGATTAAATCATGAACCTTTTGTTTTCACCCACCACGATCGATGTTTTACTCATTCGTTGTTTCTTTGGGAAGAGGGTTTCAAAGAGGTTTTTCCCCCTCTTTTTGAGTAACAATTATCATCAACCGCGTTTTCCCCCCTCTTTTTTGAGCTTTCAGATTCTTCATCAGCTGTTGTCATCAAAATTTTCAGATGGAGAAGACTAAGAGAGAAAGAGAGAGGAGGAAGGTTGTGTGTGTTTTCTGTTTGTGTTTCTGAGTTGTGAGTTATGGATGGATCTAGAATTTGCGAGAGTGGGAGAGGGAGTAATATCATTCACTCACAAAAAACAATATAAATGTACGATGGAGGTGATTAAGGCCTGTAAACATTGAACAGTAACTTCCCATATGTTTATTGGCCAATGGGATGTTGCCAAAGTGGTGTGTTGTGTTACCACTGTTGACCCTTTGACTTGGGTTAATCACAAGTACTCAACCAATATGAATGCGAATTAGGCATTAATAAAGTGTTTAAGCTTAGTAATTAGTGTCACATCATCTTTACCTATTATATTATATTATAATGTCATTTAATTTAACTAAAATGACATTTTATGTTACAAAACATGTTATTGTTTACACGGTTAAATTTGATTAAGCATATAAAGTGGTTAACCGTGACCCGAATTGCAGGTAATCACTCATTTCAGGTACCTGCTTGTTCGATTACCCACTTAATGCGGTTCAGTTTCGGATAGTAAAATTAATTACCCGCCCTGTAATAGTTTAAATCTTTCAACTCACTGAACCGCATCCAACACCGGAAAAAAATAAAAAAATATAAAAAGTAAAAAAAAACCGAAACCCTTGAGATCCAAAACATTCACCGCCTCACACACACTCATAAACCACACTCTCTCACACATCTCCACTCCCACAATTCATATCCCCCCAAATTAAACCCCCAAATCCCAAACCCTAACCCTAACCCTAACCATGACCAAAGTCTACGGCACCGGAGTCTACGACTTCCGGCGCCACCGTGTCGCCGAGTATCCCACCTCCGACCAACAACCACAACCACAACAACCAGACTCCAAACCATCCACCACTCCAACTTCAATCACCTTAGTCGAAATCCAACGCGACAGGCTAACCAAAATCGCCGAAGCGAACTGGTCGAAAACCGCGAAAGAAGGCGGAGTTGTGTATAATGAGGAGCTGGTTAAGGAGATATATGAAAAGGAGCTGTTGGTGAAGGATGATGGGAAGGCTAGACGGACAGTTGTGTTGCAAAGAGTGATGATATTGGAAGTGAGTCAGTATTTGGAGAATTACTTGTGGCCGAATTTCGACCCTGAGCGGTCGTCGTTTGAGCATGTTATGTCGATGATTCTTATGATTAATGAGAAGGTATAATTATTTGTTGTTTATGATGATTTGATAGTTTTTATGATATGTGAATAGAATGTGTGATTACGCAGCGCGATGTTTTGGTTATAATGTTAGGCGATTATTGAGGGCTAGAATGTTAGGCGATTATTGAGCGTTAGAATGTTCGGCGATTATTGAGCGTTATAATGTTAGGCGATTATTGAGGGCTAGAATGTTAGGCGATTATTGAGAGTTATAATGTTAGACGATATTTGAGGGCTAGAATGTTGGGCGATTATTGAGCATTATAATGTTAGACGATATTTGAGGGCTAGAATGTTAGGCGGTTCTTGAGCGTTAGAACGTTAGACGATATTTGAGGGCTAGAATGTTAGGCGATTATTGAGCGTTATAATGTTAGACGATATTTGAGGGCTAGAATGTTAGGCGATTATTGAGCGTTAGAATGTTAGACGATTGATGAGCGCTAGAATGGTAGAATGTTGGGACGATAATTGTTTCTAGTTCGTTGTTTGAACATGTTATGTCTATTATTCTTATGATTAATGAAAAGGTATAATTATTTGTTGATTATGATGATTTGATAGTTTTTATGATCTGTGAATGAAATTTGTGTATAGAATGTGTGATTACGCTATGTGATGTTTTGGTTAGAAACTTAGAATGTTTTATGATTATTGAGCGTTAGAATGTTGGGCGATTATTGAGCTTTAGAATGTTAGACGATTATGCAGTGCTAGAATGTTGGACGATAATTGTTTCTAGTTCTTTGATTGAACATGTTATGTCTATGATTTTTATGATTAATGAAAAGGTATAAATATTTGTTGATTATGATGATTTGATAGTTTTTATGATATGTGAATGAAGTTTGTGTATAGAATGTGTGATTACGCTGTGCGATGTTTTGGTTAGAAACTCGGAATGTTGGACGATTATTGAGCGTTAGAATGTTAGGCGATTATTGAGCGTTAGAATGTTAGGCGATTATTGAGCGTTATAATGTTAGGCGATTATTGAGCGTTAGAATGTTAGACGATTGATGAGCGCTAGAATGGTAGAATGTTAGACAATAATTGTTTTTAGTTTGTCGTTTGAACATGTTATGTCTATTATTCTTATGGTTAATGAGAAGGTATAACTATTTGTTGATTATGATGATTTGATAGTTTTTATGATATGTGGATGAAATTTGTGTATAGAATGTGTGATTACGCTGTGCGATGTTTTGGTTAGAAACTTAGAATGTTAGACGATTATTGAGCGTTAGAATGCTGGACATTTAAGCGTTAGAATGTTAGACGATTATCGAGTGCTAGAATGTTGGACGATAATTGTTTTTAGTTGGTTTATGTCTATGATCTCATTGTTATTGAGAAGGTAGCGTTATAATGTTTTGTTGTTATTGTTATTGATGGTGTAGAATGAAAGGGTGGCCTAGTGTTAAAAGGCTTGTGTAACATCACACAAAATGTGTGAGGTGTCTGTTTCAATTTCTTCTAGGTGCAAACAACCTTGAAGTGGCTACGCCAACCTTCTGAAAAGGGAGGGCTTTACCTGGTTTGAATCTTGTGGTAGGTTTAAACCCCGTGGATTAGTTGGTCAAAAGGCCGGAAACCATGGTTACTCGAAAAAATGTAGAATGAATTTAGTTTCGGGTTTAAGTGAATGGAAATTTGTATTCAGATTGAGTACTTGCGTGGATTACATTTTATAATGTTATGGATTTGACTGTATTGTAAGTCTCTGAATGTTAAGTGATAATGAATTCAACTATGTTGTATCGGTGCCATGTTTGCTGAGTCGAACTGTTATCAGAATATAAATATAGAATACGAAAGCTGGTTAGTAGGATGCATAGGTGTTAATGAGGTATTTATAAGCTACTCAATTGTTTATGATTCTTATGATTAAAGAGAGGGTATAAATATATGTCAGTATGATGATTTGTTAGTTTTGATGATAAGTGAATGAAATTTTTGTATAAAATGTGTGAAAGTGATGCACGGTGAACTTCTGTGGTATACGCTGTGCAGTGTTTTGGTTAGAATGTTAGACGATAGTTGTTTTTAGTTTGTCGTTTGAACATGTTATGTCTATGATTCTTTTGGTTAATGAGAAGGTATTGGTTATTTGTTGGTATGATGAATTGGTGATTTGTTATTGATGCTGTTAAATGTGGTTTTGAAAATGAGTGAGCTCAAATGTGTGCGTATTGTGAATTTGTGTGTATTAGGGTGTATGATGTTTTGGTTAGATGATAATTAAGACCTAATAATACTAGCTGTAGTACCGATTCGCCGGTAATTTATATGTTCCATGTTGTATTTAAATGATTAGGATATAAAATGAGATGCGGCTTGCAGAATGTGGGTGTAATGAGAGGTTTGTATAAATAGGAAACTAAGCCTGATTGTAGTTTAGTGATGGTGGGTGGTAGGTTAGAGTCATTTGCTGTTACTCTTTATAAGGAGATGCCCTCTTAGTCATATGCTAATTACTGTACACCGTTTGCTTGTTTATGAAGATATATGATGTTTAATGATTAATGCGAAGGTGTCAGGTTATCTGTTAATACTTAATACTCACTTTGTTGTTTTTATGTGATATACTATAGAATGTTTCGACTGTATGCAAAATAACTTTAGTTTCAACGATAAGTGAAGATTTGTATGTATGGTGAATGAGGTTTTTCGTTGGCATATTGTGTAATAATGTTGGCCCAAATTTTGTTTTTCAAAGGAGTACAAAATGGAATATGACTTTTATTACATGGTAGGTGTTAATGTATTATAATATATCTATTTCATGATTGCTGAATTTAAACAATTTGTTAGAATAAAATACGAATTTTGGTTAGCAGAATGTGGGTGTTAATGGGGTTTGTTTGATAGGAAACTAAGATTGATGTAGTTCAGTGTTGGTAGGTTGCATGTCCTTTTGCTGTTGCTGTTTATCTTGGAAGTATATACTCGCTAAATCCTGTGCTAGATATCACAATGTTGTGTTGTGATAGATTAATATCTTGCTTGTAAGGTCCAATAACAAAAAACAAAATAGAGAATATGGTTTTCTGTGCCCATTAATGTGTCATGCATGCTAAGTATCTGCTAGATGGTAGAGTGCTACTGATCAGTATAGAAGGTTAGGGTTCCAATTCATGTATTAAAGTAAACATTTAGGTTTATTTATCTTTTGTGATGAACCAAAAGTTGAAGGCAATGACCAGTGACTTATATGTTAACGCTATTACATTGGACTTTGCAGTTTCGAGAGAATGTTGCTGCTTGGATATGCTTTTATGATAGAAAAGATATGTTCAAGGCATTTCTTGAGAGAGTTCTTTGCTTGAAGGAGGTATGTGACATTGTGACTTTCTGGGTAGCTGTTGACATCAGTCAAGGCTCAGGACTAATGGTTGGTGTTAAAAAAATCTGATGCAGGGTAGAAGTTTGAGTATAGCAGAGAAGACAAATTATCTACTTTTCATGATTAATGCTTTCCAGGTACAAAGTCTGTATATCATTTTGCATGTTATCACATACTATGTGGGTAATTGATGTCGAATCACCTCTAGTGTCTATATGAGACTTCAAGTTATTTAGTGCACGAATTTTATAAAAGCATTGATGCTTGCTATGTTCACACAGAACTTTGAGTACATCTACTTAACTTCTCTCTCTCCACCCGACCAATTGTCTTCCTCAGTTATCATATACTATATCGGGCTATGTAAATACCCTACTATATTGTTCCCGCAATACTTCGATGGCCACATAACTGAAAACTTTTATGTTGTGGACACGTGGAACAATTCATTTTTTAAAACTATATTACTGGGAGTGGATTATAAACATTTGTAATGGATATAGGCATATAGCAGGTCAGAATATTATATTATTATCACTAATAAGCATTAGTGTGACAAAATTCACAACTGTTTTTGCAACCAGGTTCTTAACTTCGTTTTTTGGACTTTTATGGTTGATGCTTCTTAAAGTTTTTGAAGACTTATCCAGTTTGGTTAATAGCCAAGCATACTTTTTTTTTTTTTTTTTTTTTTTTTTTTTTTTTTTTTTTTTTTTTTTTTTTTTTTTTGGGTTCTCTCTCTCCCTGGAGAAGACTATTTGTTAATGAAAGATTGAAATTAAATTTTACTCTCAATATTTGACAAAATGAACCAAAGATGTTTATTTTTTATTTTTATTTTTATTATTTATTTATTTATTTTTTTTTTTTCTTCTTGGTATCTTTTGTTTATAATTTTAGGGTGTATATCTATATCTATACTACATTATAATGCATTTGGGACTATTCTATAATTAGAAAGGCTTAAAATTCAGACTTTTTTCTTATTATAGAAAGATTTCAGAATTAATTTGTTAGGAAGCAAGTTGGTTAGGAAGTTTGTTAGGAAGCGGTTGGTTGTTCAAACTAAAATTATTTAGCTTAACCATCTCTAATATCTCTACTTATAAAGCATGAAGACAACTAAACGTGTAACCAAATAATGCAAAATATAATCACACGGTACCCGCCGCCGCATTGCGCGGGTACCATTCTAGTTTACTATGGCTTAGAAAGAAGTGTATTCCTTGTTGCTTGATAATATAGTTTGCAAATCTTTATTGCGACTGGTATTTTTGCTTTCACGGTTGTATTCATATTTTACAAATTTGAAGTAATATGCTTTTGTCATATTAGATAATTGCACTGATACAAATCGTTTGGCCTTTTTGTGACAGAGCTTGGAGGATGATATAGTAAGCAAGAAAATAATGAAATTGGCAAGTCTTTATTGCTGGCATAGTCTATCCTTTGGTCGTTTTCAGGTAAATACTTTAACTGTTATTCCTTAAACTTGATTGTCATGTTACTTATCTTAGGTTATCTTGATTTGCTTTTTTAGATGGAGCTGTGCCTTAATCCAGATTTAATTAAGAAATGGAAAAGAATTGCAAAAAAAGCCAAGGAGGCAAAGAAACGAGGGGAATCTTTTGATATGTCAGTAATGCTGGAAGTAAAGTTTTTGAGGAATCTCATTGAAGAATTTTTAGAGGTAATGTTTGTTTACATCATATAAGTTTTTCATTGTCGGATTATAATCATGTTATCTGACTCTGGGCGTTTTTATTTAATTGGACAGGTACTTGATTCTAAAGTATTTTACCAGGGCGATGAGATTGGAGGGTCCAGTGTACATGGAATTGACCAAATCAATGAAGCTTCAATCTTATATTGTGAGAGGTTTATGGAGTTTCTGATTGATCTTTTGAGTCAGCTTCCTACAAGGAGGTTAGTTCTTAAGTTCCTTGGATATTTTTTCTTCTCAAAGTTGAATTATGTATCTGTTGTGTATTTCATTGTATGCTGTTTCATATTTTGTTACTTATCTTGACTATGATTGTCTTGCAGATACTTTAAACCTCTTGTTGCTGATGTGGCCGTAGTTGCAAAGTGTCATTTGAGTGTTCTTTATAGACATGAAAAAGGAAAGCTCTTCGCACAGTTGGTCGACTTGCTGCAGTACTATGAAGGTTTTGAGATCGATGATAACTTAGGAAGGCAAATGACAGATGATGAGGTGCTTCAAGCCCACTATGAGCGTTTTCAGGCTTTCCAGCTTCTTTCATTCAAAAAGATACCCAAGGTTTGTTCTCTCCTGATATCTGTGTAGTAGAGATGGAGCTGAAAGGTTGGGTTGAGCTGTTGAGTCAGGCTGATTTGACATGCTCACCCTCTTGTCCTCTTCTCCAATCTACTATGTAAATAGTTAATGCCTTAGTTTTGATTAGATAAACATTATTATTACAATGTTAGTTTATTTGAATATAACCATTTAAGCAGTGGTATGCATCAAATTGATTCTGGTCAACTTTCTGTCCATTTGACTTTTTCTCTAGTAGCTTTAGCTTATTCTTCGACTTATTTGAGATAATACACCAACCTAATATATGGGTTGAATTTGCCACCTCTAGTGAAGTATATGCATTTTTTCCTCTTGTCTCCTTATGCTTTGAGTTGACACCTTTCTTGGCTATTTAACAAATTCTCTTACTTTTCTTGTTCCTCCATGTTTTGTAGTTGAAAGAGCTCGCACTTGCTAACATTGGGGCGATTCATAAGCGTGCTGACCTTTCAAAGAAACTGTCTGTACTTACTCCTGACGAGTTGAGGGACTTGGTCTGCAATAAGGTCAGTTGATATGCTATCTCTATAAATATGAACGCATCATAAACATATCG
The DNA here is from genome assembly GCA_030686995.1 of Artemisia argyi. Taxonomy (NCBI): domain Eukaryota; kingdom Viridiplantae; phylum Streptophyta; class Magnoliopsida; order Asterales; family Asteraceae; genus Artemisia; species Artemisia argyi. The sequence continues at coordinate 64,783,742 of CM060680.1, forward strand.
AGTTATATGTATCATAATCATATTGTTCTCATCTTATTACAGCTTAAATTGGTTTCGAAGAATGACCCATGGACCGAGAGAGTTGATTTTCTTGTTGAAGTTATGGTCTCTTTTTTTGAGAAGCAGCAGTCTCAAAAAGAATCCATAAATGCTTTGCCACTGTATCCAAATGAACAAATAATGTGGGATGAAAGCCTCGTCCCTAGCATCAACTACTCAGGGGAGGGCTGTTTAGCACTTCCAAAACTAAATCTACAGTTTTTAACACTTCATGATTATCTTCTTAGAAACTTTAATCTCTTTCGTCTGGAATCTACCTATGAGATTCGTGAAGACATTCAAGAAGCTGTTCCACATCTTCTTGCTCATACTAATAATGAAGGTCAACCTGCTTTTCGTGGTTGGTCAAGAATGGCTGTACCCATTCAGGAGTTTAAAATTACTGAAGTGAAGCAACCAAATATCGGAGAAGTAAAACCGTCATCTGTAACCGCAGAGGTTACTTTCAGCATTTCTAGCTACAGAGCACAAATAAGATCAGAATGGAATGCTTTAAAAGAACACGATGTGTTATTTCTGCTTTGTATACGTCCATCTTTTGAACCATTAAGTGCTGATGAGGCAGAGAATGCGTCAGTCCCGCAAAAACTCGGCCTTCAATTTGTTCGAGGATGTGAAGTTATTGAGATGCGTGATGAAGAAGGCACTCTAATGAATGATTTCACGGGAAGAATTAAACGGGATGAGTGGAAACCTCCAAAAGGTGAATTGAGAACTGTGAGGGTTGCTCTTGATACTGCACAGTATCATATGGATGTTAGTGATATCGCTGAAAGAGGTGCTGAAGATGTTTACGGTACATTTAATATCTTGATGAGGAGGAAACCTAAGGAAAACAACTTTAAAGCAATATTGGAGTCTATAAGAGATCTCATGAACGAAACTTGTATTGTCCCTGATTGGCTGCATGACATATTTTTGGGATATGGTAATCCTTCTGCTGCTCAGTGGACCAATATGCCTGATCTTCTTGAGACAGTTGATTTTAAAGATACTTTTCTTGACGCCGATCACGTGAGAGAATGTTTTTCAGACTATCAGGTTTGTTTCCAATATTACTACTGGCTTGTTCTTTACTACATTTTTCATATGTAAACACCCTACTAATGTATTCACAGGTTTATGTGGAAAATATATTATAGTTGGAATTATACATCACAACTTTTTTAAAGATTTTTTGATAAATAATCTGTGCAAAAAGTATACGAATAATACATTAATACTTGATAGAAGACTGATGTTGGTGCTGAATTTAGATAGTTCAACATTATATAAGAACGTCATTGTTGGTCATTTTACCTGCCAAGTTCTTAAATAGCCAGAGTTTGCTATTTTTGTAAGTAATTGTGACTGATAACCTGATTTTGCTTGTTCTGTATTACTTACTCACTTCCAAAATGCATGGCAAGCTTGTTCATAGATTTTTAACAAAGTGATCCCTGTTTCAGGTAGTATTTACACATTCAGATGGCACAGAGAATTTGAATCCAGGACCTCCATTCCGGATCAATATTCCTAGAAATCTGAAAGGAATTTCTCATGCTCTCCCTGGAAATGAGAAATCCACCACAGATTCAGTCGATGTTGCCACGAAAGATATTGCTGACAGTGAGAAAGAAAACCTTATTGTTGAGGCCTATATGCCTCCAGATCCTGGTCCGTACCCTCAAGATCAGCCAAAACAGAACTCTGTTAGATTCACCCCCACACAGGTATGCATTTTATCTCTTCGATATTGTATGTATGTGTGTGCATCATTAGTATTTGATCTATATATTCTATCTTATTTCAATCTATGGTCAATCTGGCTGTGAAAGGTCTACTTCCTCGACAAGAAGGTGTCTGCCTAATAGATAAAAATAGTGAATCATAGTTTTATGTAAGGCCTTTGACATTGCCAGGAGAATGGTATATACATGTTTAAAATATATAATTTGTATTCAATAACTCTTATTAAAGGTTTACATAATTTACATTTCTACATGAAGAATTAACTGCATCTACAGAGCTCAAAAAAGTATATTAAAAGGCACCAAAAGTTGACAGCTGTGCCAATTAACTTTACTACTTTTAGAGGCACACAATGTTTGTTTCTGTTGCTTCATTAAAGTGGCTTGTGTAGATTTATCAATACACAAAATGCCTTGGCTTTTTATAAAACTAAAAAACATTTGTAATGTTTTAGTATTACTCGAACACTGATTTTTGTTGATGTTTAATCTTAATACTCTCTTGGAACAAGTTGACATTCAAGGTTACCCGTTTGGTTTGAGGGATACATATTTACTCTATTTGTCTTGCTTACACAGCACTTAATTTGTTAGTAACTAATGAACCACCAAACTGACCTGTTGAACTGATGTTATTTATCCCACACTAGTACAGGAGTATGTCTAAAAGAGTGGTATATCCTCTCGTTTCAATGGTGTGCCATAATATTCCCTTTTTTGCAGGTTGGTGCCATAATCTCAGGAATACAACCAGGATTGACAATGGTAGTGGGACCACCCGGTACCGGAAAGACCGATACTGCAGTTCAGATATTGAACGTGCTTTATCACAATTGTCCTTCTCAAAGGACATTAATAATTACTCACTCAAATCAGGCTTTGAATGACTTATTTGAAAAAATTATGGAGGTATGGATCTTCTACATATTAAAAAAAAATATATTCCATTTATGAATTAGTGTATATCTGAATGATCTAAATTCATTTATTTTGACAGAGGGATGTACCAGCCCGTTATCTTCTTCGACTTGGTCAAGGTGAGCAAGAATTAGCGACGGATCTTGACTTTAGTCGCCAAGGTCGTGTCAATGCAATGCTTGTGAGACGTTTGGAATTGCTTAGTGAAGTGGAAAGGCTTGCAAGGTCTTTGCAACTGCCTGAAGATGTTGGCTATACTTGTGAAACAGCTGGCTACTTTTGGCTGCTTCATGTTTACTCACGCTGGGAACAGTTTCTAGCTGATTGTGATAAAAATCAAGAAAACCCCACATTTGTTAAAGACCGGTTTCCATTTACCGAGTTTTTTTCGAACACCCCACAACCAGTCTTTAATGGGAAATCATTTGAAGAAGATATGCATGCTGCTAAAGGCTGTTTTCAGCATCTTAAAACTGTTTTCCAAGAGCTTGAAGAATGTAGAGCATTTGAATTGCTGAAGTCAACGGTTGACCGAGCAAATCACCTTATGACAAAGCAGGCCAAGATTGTGGCAATGACTTGCACTCATGCAGCCTTGAAAAGAAAGGATTTTCTACAACTGGGATTTAAGTATGATAACCTTCTAATGGAAGAAAGTGCACAGATATTAGAAATCGAGACTTTCATTCCAATGTTACTCCAAAGACAAGAAGACGGGTATGCTAGGCTTAAACGGTGCATTTTGATTGGTGATCATCATCAGCTGCCACCCGTTGTAAAAAATATGGCTTTTCAGAAGTATAGTCACATGGACCAAAGTTTATTTACAAGATTTGTTAGGTTAGGAATCCCGTATATTGAACTCAATGCTCAGGGTCGAGCTCGACCAAGTTTAGCCCAGCTTTATAATTGGAGATACAGGGATTTAGGTGATCTTCCTTATGTTAAGGAGAATTCATTTTTTCATAGAGCAAATGCTGGGTTTTCCTACGATTATCAGTTAGTTGACGTGCCTGATTACAATGGGAAAGGTGAAACCGCACCTTCTCCATGGTTCTATCAGAATGAAGGAGAGGCTGAATATCTTGTTAGTGTTTATATCTATATGCGGTTACTGGGGTATCCTGCAAATAAGATATCCATTCTGACAACTTACAATGGTCAGAAACTTTTGATACGTGATGTTCTTAACCGAAGATGTGCTGACTATGACTATATTGGCCTTCCCAACAAGGTTAGTAGTTATTGAAACTTGCGTTTTACATCAGGAATCTTGTTATATTCTGTTTTGAAAGAATTATGCCAGCATCGAAATTTGAATAGGGCCAAATTTAATTGTTTTATATGTTTAGAGATCGCTGTCTCGACCCATGTACTTATGAATGGGTTGATTTGGGTTACCTTTAACATTTACGGCTCTCGAACGTTAAAATAAAATATAGCTAAAAGGGGAACGGGACAAACTGGTTGAAAGTGTAATTTTAATGCATATCCTAGTCCCTCTTTGTAAGACAATTTGGACAAAACGTATTTCGGGTTTACCTAATCCGCTTCTGTCTATTTTTACTCGTTTTCTACCTCTAATCTGTTTGAATCATGGTTGTTGGTTTGCATGTGCATGTCAAACATCATATCTTGTTGGAGTACCCAACTTATTATCTATAAGTATATTCTGTGATCTAAATAAACTGTGAATTGCTTTGATAGTTATATGGTTCATTTGTCTTAACGCTATTGGTCAATTTATCATTTTCAGGTTGCAACAGTAGACAAGTTTCAGGGTCAACAGAATGATTTTATCTTACTGTCTCTTGTGAGGACTCGATTTGTGGGGCACCTGCGGGATGTTAGAAGATTGATAGTTGCCATGTCACGTGCCCGATTAGGACTTTATGTATTTTGTCGCCGATCATTGTTTGAGCAATGTTATGAACTGCAACCCACTTTTCAGCTTCTACTTCAGAGGCCTGACCATCTTGGCCTCAATTTGCATGAAATGGCACCAACTACTGATCGACTTGTTGGAGAAACCGGACCTGTTCACCTTGTGAAGAATACTCATGAAATGACTGGGATCGTTAACTTTAGAATGCACCAACTTGATAAGGTATCGTTTTTCTTATGTAAATTTTTAAATATAATACACTTTTGTCTTTTATCTTAATGCCTTGTTCATGCCTGATGGGTTTGGGTCAGGTTGCGCTAACAGCTAACACTTATTCCTTCATTTTTTTTCAACTTTGTAAATATTTATTGCATTAAATAAGAAAACTAAAACAATATCACTGATTATAATATGGAATACATTCTTATCTTTTTAAGCAATACATTTTGATTCGATCTTGGTGATTTTGACTAGGTTAAACTAGGCGACCCGTTTAACTTCTGTATATAGTATTCATTAATGTGTTTGGCACGCTATCATTAAAACACAACCCAAATTGATTCCTTTACATACAAATTAGTTGGTAATGCAATCTAGAGCTACCCATTTTAATGATTGGAGGTGATTTGTGCACATCCATTTTTTATTTGCAGTTTCGCACACACCTCAGGCTGTAAACAGCTGTACATATGTTACATGCTATTCTGCTTGTACCTTGTGTGCAAATCAAAAGTAGGTGTGTGCAAATCACCTCCCATGATTGTACGTCTGGTAGCAATAATATAAGGGCTTGTATGCTTGTTGGGTAATTAATTTATAGATTATAGTAAAAGCATTTTATAAGCCCAAAGGGCTACTAGCCTAGCGGTATCCATGTGGTTTGGGTTCAAGTCCCAGCTGGGACAAGTGTGGTGTATTTGTATATATAGTGTGAGATTATAGCCTCTTGGTTGCTAAAGAGGCATATAATTGGATCTTGTCCTCGTCATTCGTCGTTTTTACTTTTTCTACATATAATTGAACATAGTGCTGAATAAATTAACATTTGTTTTCTATTTTAATTAGGCGATAAAAAGGAGCCGCCAGTATTCAGATTATTCTGGACATTCCGCTTCAGAAGGAATAATTGAGCAAAATGGTTCACCGGATTTATCATCCGGGCATGATATGGAAACTGATTTCCAGAATCTGCCAACTGGCGACCAACCAATAGGAGCTGAAACACCAAATATAGACACTAACACCAATGATGATATGCAAGTTGATGCTAGTGCTGAAACCAGTGGAGTTGACAACAGCAACATGGAACAGTAGTCTACTGATAGAGCAGTACCCAATTATTTCACGACTCTTGACACTCGGAAACTTCTGGTCTTTCTTCACTGTATCTAATTGAAATATAAATCAGTGGACTGGAAGGCTGCAATTATCCAACTCCCTGGAACAGTTTTGTTAAAGCAATGCATCTGGCTGATCGGTGTGAGATAACGGTTCACACAATATATTTGAACTTGAACACTATTGCATGCATTTTTATCTTTTGTGCAATATAATCTGCATCATGATGGTCCAAATGCACACAGATGGTTCTTTGGCTTTAACATCTTTGGTCTGTATGGGAAACTGGACAATGCTAGATCACACAGGTTGAGCTATTAGGGGTACCTCGAAGTTTTTGTAGAATTGTTTTTTGTACGAGTCAGTGATCATGCCAAAAATATGTAGTCCTTTACTTCTTAAGATTTTATATTGTCTTAGAATTGATGTATCATGATTTTTATCTATTACTGTTTCTGAGTCTCTGATTGCTTGATCAACCTTGTGAGGACTAGATTGTTGTTGTCATATCTGTTGAAGTTCACAAACCAAAAAGTTGAGATGGCCCAAGTTGTAAGAAAAGAAAATATAATAGCCTGTGGTTCAAAATATTATTATTTTATTTTTTATTTTTTATTTAACCATAATAGCATCTTTAATAATTGAATCAAAAAGTTGTCTACTAAAATTCCCTCTTTTTAAAATGTCACTGGTATGCAGTACCGGAAACGTTGGATCTGAGATCCAAAAGTTTTACCAAAGAATCCGACCATTGGATCTAGACTGGTTCAACTCTTCTCAGTTCTCGATCGGTTCTTAGATCCGATATGAATGTCCCAACCAAGCAAGGAACAGCATAAGACAAAAGGAACCAAGCTAAAACCAATCAGAAGTATGAAAACATGTTTAAGTACAAAAGGAACCAAAAGGAGAGTTAAACTGCTGTTCATGTCAAATGTAACAAACAAAAAAGAGAACCACATACCATATTGTCATGCAAACCAAAAAAGAAACGTTGGTTATTTAAAGTCAAGTGTACAAGTACAACTTTCTTAGTTACTACTTACGATAAATGTTTTTTTTTTTTTTTTTTTTTTTTTTTTTTTTGCATCATAACCATTGTCACTTAACTACAGATATCTGACAAAACTCCATAGTCCTCTACTCCTCTTATCTGCATGTCTGTACGTAACTTCATGTCCAAGACCTGAAACACAATTGAATTACAACCAAGTAACTGTATCGTTGAAACTATAACTAAGCATGTATATCATAAAGCAGACTCACACATTAGAAAAAGATGGACTGAACTGAATGCAGCAAACAATACGGCCAATTGATACAATGTGCAGAGTCTGACACAATTTAGAGTCTGACACAATTTTGTATGTACACGATAAAGAGACCAGAATGGGGATCAAGGTTAGGGATTTGGGGCTGGCGATGAGTAAAATCAGGAGATGTAATGAGAGATAACCAGCATTTTAAAAGAAAAGTGACTTAACAGGTAGAAAAACTTGGGGATGTAATGCAGAAATGAAGATTGTCATAGATACTAAAGTGTTCACATTGTATAAATCAAGAGAACAGATTAAGCCATCACAATCTATATCGATTCTAAATTTTGAACACCAACCTACAAGTCTATAGTAGGAGTCATTAAAGTATATTGCTGTTTTGGGCTTAAGGCATTACAAATGACAAAACAGCATTTGAGTCGTTACAACTCATAAATCTTACTACTGTGCGGGTACTAACTTAAGAAAAAGTTGATACTCTAAATGTCATTTGGTAAGCATGCTCCTTTATCCATAGAAGATACAGGACACCACCAATAGCACCATTATGAGTTTTCAATCAATCATTATAGTTACAACTCATAAATTGTATCCATATCTTTGTACACAATGACCATCAGGACAGATCAATTAGTGTTAAAGACTCTCTCCACCAGCTCTTTTATTAAAAACGAATTTGCGCATATATATCAAGAGAACAAACAGAGCAATGAGAACAATTACCGATACTAAAATACACTATAACCAAGTAAATGTAGCATTAACACTATAACTAAGCACATAAATCATACCGGAAACGGAAACAGAAAGCAGAATCACACATTAGCCAACGATGGAATGAACTGAAAGCAGTTAAAAAGATAGCCAGCTGTTCCCAAATCTTCACAGAGTGTGCAGAGTCTTTGACACGATTTTGTATTGTACAACCTTTTTACAATACTTCATAACCATTAAAGAATCCTCTTCTCTTTCTCCCAAAACAATACAACAAACAACTGATCTAAGATGCCCGGAACCGGGAAATGGGATCATAATGTCATCAACATTAACAATGTACTTCAGTGACCATTTAGAATACTCATTCCACATCTCGTAAATAGTCAAATGTCGCGAGTCAAAAACATCCTTACAAAGAAGAAGCAAACAACCACGAGACTCAAAGAGCATGTGGTTCCAAGGCATCTTGTCATCCACTGTTAAAGGGGTTTGTATGGTATTTATAAATGGACGGTCTACAATATATAACATGGAATGCAAAGGCTGATCATCCTTATTATGTAGCCAATGAATGGCATTCTTCCAATATATTCCATCTTCAAAACCTACAAAACTTTGGTCTGGAAACTGATCAGAGCAAACACTCCAATTGCCTGTTTCCGAAGAATAAGTCTGTATTTCATTAAAATATCTAAAATCATGATCACATATCTGTCTAGCACGCACGACTTTGTAGTGAGGTGATTTTGCAGGATCAAAAGCCAAGTTGATCTGATCATAAACATTACGAGCATCTGGATACAAATTCAAAATCTGGGGTTCAGGAAGATTCTTAAACATATTATTAATGGATGGATTGCATACGTATAAATTCTTAGATTTCTTAGACCAGTCATGACATAAAAGCAGACCATTGCACGACTGCAAAATCTTAACCTCACCAGGAGAGCCAAAAGTGAAAGTGAAGGTGGTATTGATCGGAATGCGGATATCCAATGGCACAAAATCATATTTATATAGGAATACTTCAGGTTGCCATGTATGAATGTGCAGAAAAAGACCAGATAGGGTATCGAGGTTACTGATTTGGTTCCTACGCGTATTGAAACTAGGGGATTTGATGAGAGATAGCCAGCATTTGGATACGGATTTAAACAAAACAAGTGAAAGAACAGGTAACCTGAATAAGATTTCGGTCAAAAGGTCATTGTTGGACAAGACTGCATGCACGGATGGAGCAAGTTTGTTGTTTCTGGTATATGTAATGAGCTTTTTTGATGCTCTGCCATCATCATCAGCGGAAACTATCTCCGATTGCAAAGTAAGTTCTGGTGAAACTCCGACTGTTGTTTCCATGAAGAAGGTAAAACCCTAGTTGGCTTGGTAACTTTGTAATTCTTTGGTAAAATAACTGATTGGCTACATATAAGTTTTTGTCTTTCTGTTCTTAGTAATATCTTGGGCTTGTTTTTAGATTCTATGGGTATTTGAATAAACCCATCAACCTAACGACTGTTTATTTAAGTGTTTACTTAATTTAAAATATTCGAACAAAAATTATCAACTTTGAACAGATGATCCTCTCTCGACTCGCCAAAAAGTACCGTTGGTGTTGTTTTCTTACTGTGACCCAGACTATACTTTCTATATATAATCAAGGCCACATAACCCAAACTAAGATCGTATGTTATGATGGAGGATGGAAGTACCCAGGAAGCTAGCTTCTCGAAGACTTTGTGAGTTATGTAATTAATTAGTGCCAATTCGCCTTGTATAACTAAAATTTGAAGTTTTTTGTGCATCGGGTCTGTACTTTGCTGGTATGAGATTATTGTTGAGAAAAGTGACACCGGACTGAAGCAAACTCACAACTAAAATATGAAATACTAATAAAAGATGACACATGGATATAACGTGGAAAACCCCAATAGGGTAAAAACCACGGGCAAGGAAAGATACGTTTCACTATGTAAACTAGGAGTTACACCTTCTCTCTAGTTACAAGTTATTTATCTCTTGTAACTAGGAAATACTAACTCTCTTGTTTTACACAAGTACTACCAGGAGAAATATCACTATGTGAAATGAAAGAAATGAGAATGGGATGCTAATAAGGCTCTCGTTCACTGCCTTTTATAGGCAAGTTTCATCTTGGCACATTGCAACTTGCATTACCAACTTGTCATGAGATAAGATTCTCATATCTCAAATCATATCTCATATCAAATACACTAGCCAACTTGATCTTCCAATCTTGCAAGAAGATTCCACATCAGGTACATTGTATCTCACTTTCACTAATCTCCCACTTGAAGATCCGATTGAAGCTAAATCGATCTTCACACCGTTATCCTTCCTTGCACTTCCATGCTGCTTACGTTTCTGCTAGGCCGCATGAGGATCGGCACCATATAAACTTGTCACTGTTGATTGCTTTCGTCAGATAATCTGCCACGTTATCATCAGTATGAATTTTCTGCATATCCACGGTTCCTTCTTCCACTTGCTCACGAACGAAGTGATAATGAACTCGTATATGCTTTGTCTTTGAATGAAATCCTGGATTCCTTGCAAGATACAAGGCACTCTGGTTGTCACAAAAGAGAGTAATCGTCTCTTGTTTGTGCCCAAGTTCTTCCAACAACATCTTCAACCATACTGCTTCTTTGCTGGCTTGAGCAGCTGCAACATATTCTGCTTCTGTCGTTGACATAGCGACAACTGACTGCAGTTTTGAAACCCAACTTACTGTTCCGCCAGAAAGTGTAAATGCATACCCGGTGGTTGATTTACTTCCGTCAAGATCACCTGCGTAATCAGAATCAACATATCCCTTGACAGTTAAACCCGATTCCCCATAACATAATGCAACATCCGAGGTTCCTTTAAGATATCTAAAGATCCTCTTTACAGCTTCCCAATGCTCTCTACCAGGTTCCGCCATGTACCGACTCACTATTCCCACTGCATGTGCAATGTCTGGTCTTGTACAAATCATCGCGAACATTAAACTTCCCACTTCTGATGCATACGGTACTCGAGACATCTCCATCCTCTCTTCTTCACTGCTAGGGCTCATCTTGGAGGATAACTTGACATTAGTAGGAAACGGGGTTGATATTGGCTTACAATCTTGCATATTGAACCTTTGCAAGATTTTCTTCACATAACTTTTCTGTGAAAGCCAAACTTTCCTACTAACTCTATCTCGGTGAATTTGCATCCCTAGAATCTTTTTTGCGGGTCCAAGGTCTTTCATCTCGAATTCCCTAGCGAGCTGTGCCTTTAGTTTACTAATACGATCTTTGTTGGGGCCTTCAATCAACATGTCGTCAACATATAACAGCAAGATGACAAAATCATTGTCTCCAAACCTCTTGTAATATGCACAAGGGTCTGCGTGTAGTCTGTTATATCCAAGGCCAATGATGAAAGAATCAAATCTCTTGTACCAACACCGCGGCGCCTGCTTCAAACCGTACAAAGATTTGTTTAACCTGCAAACCAAGTTCTCTTTTCCTTTTTGTTTAAAACCTTCTGGTTGGAGCATGTAAATTTCTTCCTCAAGATTTCCATGAAGAAATGCAGTTTTCACATCTAGTTGCTCTAGATGTAAATCATACGTAGCACACATTGCCAGAACCACTCGAACAGTTGTCATTCGAACCACAGGGGAAAATATTTCATTGAAGTCGATTCCCTCTTTCTGAGCATATCCTTTGACTACCAATCTTGCACGATACCTCTCCACCTGGTCATAACCGTTCCTCTTGATCTTATATACCCATTTGTTTCCAATGGGTTTTCTACCTGCTGGTAGTGGCATCAGTTCCCACGTTTTATTCTTATGAAGAGCTTCAATTTCTTCTTGCATTGCTTCCCTCCAGAACGAAGCATCTGAATTATTCGGTGCTTCTTGAAGAGTTGATGGCTCTCCTTCCTCTGTAAGAAGACAGTATGTAACATTGCCCTCGATAACATAATCCGTGTGCCATACCGGACGTTTTCTTTCACGATTATGAGTACGAGTCGTTGGAGCTTGAGACTCAGTTGTCTCATTCACCTCGTGCTGTGGTACGGCTTTAGAAGAATCACTCGACTGAAACTGCTTTTCCACCTGTATTGATGTAGTTTCACTTGTAGTGCTATCACCTTCTTCATTCTCTTGAACTTTGTCTTCCATAAAGACAACATCTCTGCTGACGACTACTTTGTGGGCAGTGGGGTCCCACAAGCGATACCCCTTTACTCCGTCAGCATACCCCAAGAACAAACATTTTCTGGATTTCGGATCCGGCTTTGTAGCTTCTTGAGAATTGTACATCACGTACACATGACTTCCAAATATATGAAGGTCTGAATAGTTGACCGGCTTTCCCGTCCACATCTCCATCGGTGTCTTCAACTCAAGTGCAGTTGAAGGTGACCGATTTATCGCATAACAGGCGGTATTGACTGCTTCTGCCCAGAATGATTTTTCCAAGCCTGCAGTTGCCAACATTGCTCTTGCTCTTTCTAACAAGGTTCTGTTCATCCGCTCTGCCACTCCATTCTGTTGAGGAGTGTATGTCGTCGTGAACTGCCTTTTGATTCCTTCTTGCTTGCAAAAGGAATCAAATTCGTCACCTGTATATTCACCTCCATTATCAGTCCTTAAACACTTGATTTTCTTCCCAGAATCAAGTTCAACCTGCGCTTTGTAAACTTTGAAAACTTCAAACACATCAGACTTCTTCTTGATTGGGTACACCCAACATCTCCTGGAATAGTCATCAATGAAGGATACAAAATACTTTGCTCCTCCCAGGGATAGAAGCATTGCTTGCCACACATCAGAATGAACCAATTCTAGAACAGAGACACTTCTAGAATTTGATGTCTTGAATTTTAGGCGATGTTGCTTGCTGATAACACAATGCTCACAGAAAGGTAAAGAAACCTTTGTGAGGCCAGGAATTAACTTCCTTTCAACAAGAATATTCATTCCTTGTTCTGACATATGTCCAAGCTTCTGATGCCATGTTACTGCAACTCTATGACTTGGGCTATGTGAAGCAACAGATGCTTCCGCCTCCTCTACTATCTCTGTCGTCAGTTGGTATAAGTTCGCAGCCACCATTTCACCTTTCATAAGAACAAGCGCGCCTTTTATAATTTTCAAAATCTTGTTTTGTATTTCAACCTTACAACCAAGATTATCAAATTGTCCTAGAGACAATAAATTCTTTTTCAGGCCCTCCATGTGTCGCACATCCCGAATAGTACGAACTGTACCATCATGCACCTTCACCATGATACTTCCAATTCCAATGATCTTTAGTTTTTCATCATTGCAACTGTACACAGATCCACTCATCCACCTCCAGAGATAGGTTTATATTGATGAAACCATTCTCTTCTCACGGTCATATGAAAAGTTGCTCCCGTATCGAACAGCCATACATCTGCAAATCTCGTCCTGCCTTCATTTGCAACCGCTGCTTCACAACACAGAGCATTACCATCTTTTGAAGTGCTGGCGACATTTCCTTGAGGATTAGAGTTTCTTAAACTCCTACAATCTTTCTTCATGTGTCCCTGCTTGCCACAGTTGAAGCATTTAAATTTCTTCTTCTTTCCAGTTTTAGATTTACCATGATTGTGACTCCCACTGGAGCCAGGTTCCATTAACCTCCCTCTCGTTACCACCAACGCCTCCACCTGTCTTGAACTGGCCTGTCCGTCCTCCCTATTGATACGCCTATTTTCTTCTTCCAGAATAGCGGCTGCAACATCATCAAAGACTAGACAGTCCGAAAGAACATTACTGGTTAAGTTGATTATGAGTTGGTCATATGAGTCAGGTAAACTTTGAAGTAGAATTTCAGCACGTTCATGTGGCTCTATTTTACAACTCAAAGATGTGAGCTGAGAAAATAGAGTATTCAGGTTATTAACGTGCTCAGTCACTGAAGTAGATTCCGTCATGCGAAGAGCATAAAGTTTCCTCTTGAGAAATATATTATTGTGGAGCGATCTTGCCTTGTACAATCGAGCAAGATGATCCCAAATCTCCTTTGCCGTCTTCTTCTCCTCTATGCTTGACAAAACTCCATCTGCTAGCGCCAGATGAAGATTTGCAATAGCATTTTCGTCCATCTCGTCCCATTTACTGTCATCCGTGACCTCAGCTGGCCTTTCGTCAATGGTTGCTAAACATTTATCCTTTCTAAGGATAGCCCTCATCTTTAATTTCCACAACGAGAAATTATTCCCATTGAAATTTTCAATTTCAAATTTCGCCGCCATTGCTACAATCACAATCTACTTTTTGACAAAACTATTATTTGTTAATAATAGTAACGAACACCTTTTGAGTGAGTATAATCTTATTTATCTTTTGATGTGGAGGGTCCACTAATTAGTGGCAACCACAGAGCATACGATAAATAATTATACACACACCCAACCTTAGCTCTTGATACCACTTGTTGAGAAAAGTGACATCGGACTGAAGCAAACTCACAACTAAAATATGAAATACTAATAAAAGATGACACACGGATATAACGTGGAAAACCCCAATAGAGTAAAAACCACGGGCAAGGAAAGATACGTTTCACTATGAAAACTAGGAGTTACACCTTCTCTCTAGTTACAAGTTATTTATCTCTTGTAACTAGGAAATACTAAACTCTCTTGTTTTACACAAGTACTACCAGGAGAAATATCACTATGTGAAATGAAAGAAATGAGAATGGGATGCTAATAAGGCTCTCGTTCACTGCCTTTTATATGCAAGTTTCATCTTGGCACATTGCAACTTGCATTACCAACTTGTCATGAGATAAGATTCTCATATCTCAAATCATATCTCATATCAGATACACTAGCCAACTTGATCTTCCAATCTTGTAAGAAGATTCCACATAAGGTACATTGTATCTCACTTTCAACAATTATATTGTTAGCCTTTAATGTTGTTAGATCAAATGTTTTATTGTTTAAGTATTAAGACTTTAGTTAGTATGTTAATTCGTATGTTTATTTTTGTATGGTTCAAGTATTAAGTCTCCTTATGGGTCGAAACTTGTTAGTCCAAACAGGCCCATAAGATTGACAGTTAGGGCAGTTATAGTTAAACGGTTCCATCACAAACCATCACAACGTTTGGATGAACGGTTCCATCACAAACCATCACAACGTTTGGATGAACCAGTGTGTCGTTTAGGTTAGTATATATATGTGTGATTTTCGTTCTGTGAAAAGACAGAAACAAAAAAACAATTACAGCAATAAATATATAGATCTTGTTTATTACTTATTCATTGTTATTTCAATTCGTTATTATTTTTACAACAATTGGCATCAGAGCCTACGGTTCAATCGATTCAAGGGAGGCAGAAGATTTGTGGTTATTCAAGGGAGGCAGAAGATTTGTGGTTGTTTGTTCGAAGTTTTTGAAAAAAACAAAAAGTACGATTCTTGTTGTTGTTGTTCGAAAAAGGAGACAGAAGAAAACAATTATTTTGAATTACGGAACCGAACACAGTGAGATAAGTTTTTTTCAATTTCGAATTGTTTATTTAGTGTAGGAATTTAGAATTATTACAATTAGGAAAAGGTTAAGAGTAGTTGGTTTGATTTGCCTTGCAACCGAAAACCTGTTTCACTATTCTTGGTTAAGATAGTTTTTTTGGTTTTGATTCGCTTTACGACCGAAAAACCAGAGAACAGTTGGTATTGAAACAATTCGTTTTAGAGAAACCCGTGTATTAACAGTTAGTTTTGATTCGCTTTGCGACCGAAAAACCCATATACTGTTATTGCAAGAAGATTGATTAATTTGATCCGAAACTATTTAGAGTTGATATCAAATTAATCATAGTTGAAGGTTGATATCATTTTGATCCGATACTAGTAAAGTTGAAATCAAAATCGATCCGAAACCGGTGGAATACAAAGTCAGATTGTTAAAATAGGGGGAAAGAAGACAAGAAAGATGTCTGGGGATACGTAAAAAAAAAGATGGGAAGGAAAAAGAAAAGGAACATAAATGTGAACGATGTGGTCATGAGAGTTCAAGTAAAGAATACAAAAGACGTGGCCAAGATGAAAATTGGAAGACATGGATAAATAAAGATGGGAATCGCCTCCAACAAAATAAGGATCATATAAGATGTTTCCAGTGTAATAAACTTGGACACTTCAAGCATGAATGTCCAAATTCTAAAAAGAAGGAGGAAGCAAACTTGATTTGGGATGTAGACGACGAACCAACACTTCTCTAACAGCAGAAAACTCAAAGGAAGAAGAAGAATTTGATGCTAAAACATTAGGGGGGAAATTGTTAGCCTTTAATGTTGTTAGATCAAATGTATTATTGTTTAAGTATTAAGACTTTAGTTAGTATGTTAATTCGTATGTTTATTTTTGTATGGATAAAGTATTAAGTCTGCTTATGGGTCGAAACTTGTTAGTCCAAACAGGCCCATAAGATTGATAGTTAGGGCAGTTATAGTTAAACGGTTCCATCACAAACCATCACAACGTTTGGATGAACCAGTGTGTCGTTTAGGTTAGTATATATATGTGTGTTTTTCGTTCTGTGAAAACACAGAAACAAAACAACAATTACAGCAATAAATATATAGCTCTTGTTTATTACTTATTCATTGTTATTTCAATTCGTTATTATTTTTACAACATATATTTTATCTCGATCAGGCATGATTTTGATATTACTTGAGGTGATTTTATCAAGATGTAGCATATCATAATTCCATGAGAGTCATGGGACCATTTCACAGGCATGATACTTAATCTCAGACATGATATTGTGAAAGGCTGAAATCTATTCAATTGGACCATTTCACATCATAATTCATAATTCTAAGTATATATGCAAGGAATTTAATGAGTGATCAATTCTGTGATCCAGAATATCAATAATACTTCAGGTATAAAAGGAAACTAAAGGAGATGTAGTTAAATCACTGTCACAAGCCAAATATGACAAACCCAAAAGAGATCGAATAACGATATACTATTATACTAATCGAATGTAGATGAACCAAAATGAGAAATCATCAGTTTTCAAGTTAAAAGTGGAGCTCTCTTAGTTACAACTTTTGACAAAAAAATATATTCTGCATCATAGATTCAAAACCATCGTCACTTATTGTATTAAAGATATCTAACAAATTAAAGTCCATTTCTCTTTCCGTCTACTGCATGTACCTTCAAGTTCAAGACCTGCAAGACATGTTAATATTAAGCTTAGTACACAGTGATCAGTTCACAACTTTCCTAGAACATTTGCGATTAACTTGCTCAAAACAGCGAGAGCTAATTGTAGGTCATTCTACATTCATGGTTTTTCGTTTAACCGTTGTTGTTTCATCGCTTGTGAACCGCACATAATCGCTTATTTACTAACTTACTTAGAGGCTTAATGCAATCATATGAACAATCATTCATTAGGTTGATATCCCACCCAATTTCTCGAACGGTTCTTGGTATTCATCAAAGAAAAGACTCATTTAACATTTGCATAATATATAAGTTGCAGATATATATGTTTACTATATAACCGAATCATAGACACTGTAACAACCCGCATTTTCGGGACATTTCTCCTATTCACTATTCATCAGTTACTATTCATCATTTACTATTCACCGGTCACTATTCATCATTTTACTATTCATCATTTTCGGAGTCAGTTTGTGATTTCGAGAAGCGTTCAGAAATTTTACTATTCATATGACACTATTCATTTCCGGAAGGAAATCACTATTCACGATCGCCGTTCATTTCATCGTAAACTGAGTTTACGGGCCTTCAAATTCGTGTAACCAATGTGGTTTCGCTGTGAATTCATGCATCATTCATTAATGATACGTCATATAGACTGGAGTAGTCTACACATTATCATCACATTAGTTACTACACGGATATGCATTATTTCTATATACGTATGCTTAAATTGTAATTAACGTTACCACTCGGTTTTTATTACGAACGTATACCCGATACTCCCGAATACGATCCTAACATATTTTCATACTCATTATAATAATATAAAAATTATATTATTAATTTACCCGGTGTTTTGAAATCAATTACTATATTTTACGGACGGAGCTTATTACTCCGTCGGTTTGCGTAATCTCAACACGATAATTATTTTAACACCCGATTCTTGCAAGGAATAATATTTTACAACTTTTACAACTTCGTCGTATTTTATTTCACCACGTTAACATTTATTTTTAGTTAACTCGGTACCCGATAACACCCAAAGTATACACAAAATACACTAGGCCATCCAACAACTAGACACAAGTATTAATTAGCCCCAAAACTCTTCCACCTTTTCCCTAATTGGTGCTACCTTGCCCCCCCCTTTCCTAGCCAAGAGTTGCAATTTACCAACCTATATTAATTGCACTCCAAGCTTGTCTAGTATTTAATCCATTTGATATCATTTTTCACACATAATATCAAGTTCAAGTAAACAAAAATCCTCTCTTCCTCCTTTCTCTCTTGGTGGCCGGCCAACACACAAACACAACAAGAAGAAACATCAATTTTTCCAAGATCAAGTGATAATCAAGGTTATTTAGTACTTCTTGTTAGGGTTTTGAAGTTTAAACACAAGGTTTTGCAAGTTTTTCATCTCCACTAATCCACTAATCCTTCAAGTAAGTTGTCAAACTCATTTTCAAAATTTCCTCAAGTATCTTTCAATGATCATACACTTTTATTCAAGATATATATGCATATGTTGATTTATACCACTCTATATACACTTTTTATAACTTACAAGCCTTAGATATATTATATAGGTGAATCCTTGGTAGATTGTTATGATGGATGATGTTTAGGAACCCATGACACCCTAAGAAGGTGTATGGTAAGATTAGACTAGATTTGTGGTGATTGAATGTGGTTTGGTTGAAGTTGAAACAAGTTAGAAACTAGGAAAATCTATTTTTGACACTTTCAAAATGTTGCTGTCCCTTTTTGGCAAACGTGGAAACATCAGGGGCAAGGGTGTAACTTTTGACCAAAGATTTAGAAAATACATTCCGAGACAAAACTATGGCCGAAAACGGGGATAAAAACGAGTTAATAACGAAGGAGATATGATTTTCCGAATATTAACAACGAAAAATACTTTCAAATATAGGTTCTGTCCCAAATCGCCAATTCCAGAAAACTCAGGGGTTTCCGGGTAACATTGGGTTAGATATTCAGAAAATACTTTCAAAAACGAAACCGTGGCCGCTTGAATCACTAAAATCCGAGTTACGACGAAAAAGATATACTATTTTCAATTTTAACGACGAAAACTATTTTCTGAAAAATACCTTGCTGTCCCACGATTTTCATGGACTGTTTCGAGGCCTAAAACTTGATTTAGCCGTCCCGATTTATCAAAAATATATTAGTATGCCATCCCACGATTCCGGGGATATAAAGAACGTAGAAAACGAGCTTATAACGAAAAAGATACAAGCGTTTGAACTTAGACGATTTTTACAAATTTCCATCAGCTTTTCTATTATTATTTTGCCGCAAAACTGTCTTTGCGAGACACCACTTTCTCGGCTGTTTTTCTTTATGATCGGATCAGTTTGAGTCCGAGCCGTAGTTAAGTAAAATCAAGACCTTCCAGCAAGCTTTTCAAATCAATTGGCCGTTCGTCGAATAGACTTATAACGAATAAACTATGACCTCATCTATATACCCGATAAACTATATATATTTTGACAGCTTTTACTATAATGAAATTTTCTAAGTGTTGAACATAATACTTTCAAGTAACAACAATAAGAGTCGATTTTCTCATCGATCGAGACCCGTATCGCCAAAAGTTAAATGACACGACTTTAAAATATTGTTACAAGGTTTTCAAAAACGCTGAGCTTGACCATTAACACTTAACGTATAATATTTCGCGACTAGTTTTACGAGGCCATATTGGGCATATTTTTCAAGTAACGAAAATGCTATTTTGCGACGAAAACCTTATATTTGTCGATAGAACGCCAAACAAGGATCGTGGAATACCGTTTCAACATATTTACATGGAAAGTGATTATTAACTAATGAGACGTCAAAAATATATTTTTCGACGATAAACGTTATTTTCAAAACTAATGAGTGGTATCGATAACATACGTATTTGCATGTGTAGCATCATTTCATTGCTTACATCGTTCATATTAGGTTGCGGTTAGAGATCGTGCCTCATTTCAGTGTATCCACTTTTGTCATCATAGCTATCGCACCAGGTGAGTCATAGCCCCTACTTTTTCAATTGTTTTGGTAAACTCTTTGGGGGAGAATACATGCTCGTTTTACTTAAACGCACTACTTGTTTTACCTGGTTGATTACTCAAATATTTCCAGCTTTATCTAAATATGTGTTTGATCACCTGCATTCATTGGTATGTTTGATTTCCTGTATTTCATGGGATTGATTATCCTTGTTTATATGACCTCATAGTCACCAATTGTCCCTATATGCTCATTGTAATATTGTGGTATTCCCCACTTGGCTGTGATGTCAAACGTAATATTGTGGTATTCCCCACTTGGCTGTGATGTCAAACGTATTGTGGTATTCCCCACTTGGCTGTGATGTCAAACGTAATATTGTGGTATTCCCCACTTGGCTGTGATGTCAAACGTAATATTGCTGTTTCCCTACTTGATCGACCTATATGTTCATTGTAATATTGTGGTATTCCCCACTTGACTGTGATGTCAAACGTATTGTGGTATTCCCCACTTGGCTGTGATGTCAAACGTAATATTGCTGTTTCCTTACTTGACTGAATTGCGATGCCTTTGCATCAACCTTATTACGGGTTTTCCCGCTTGACTGATTTATCATATGGCCTCATTGACTGAATTATTTATATAGCCGTTTTGCTATATTTATCTGGGAATTTGGATATCAGTATTACTTTTGTTCACGTAAACATATTACTTTTGGCAGTGGGTTGTAAACACACAGGTTACAAGTCTCTTATGGCGGGACTTGCAACTGAGTGGATTTACGATGCCTTTGCTGGGCGATCTTTTCTCTATAGGCATTATTTGTTAAACAAACTCTATGAACTCACCAACCTCGTGTTGACACTTTAGCATGTATTTTCAGGTTTTAACCAATGGCACGCTACAGGAGGTTTTGGCAGGGCATGGCATGGTCATAGAAGACTCTGATTATTTATATGGGGACCGTTTTAAACTACTTTTAAGGGCCTACTTCCGCACTACTCTTAACGATGTAACTTCAACATTTTTGATTAAACGATTTTATTCTAAATGATTGAAGTGAAAACCATTTTTGAACTAGTGTTGTAATACCAATTGAGTTACACCCCAGCTACACGTATGCTTCCGCTGGACCCGATTTTGGGGGTGTGACAGACACCAACATAATGTGCTACAAAAAAATTATTGGGGGATACTATGCCACCTGCGATACTCACTACCACAGTAATGGTTAATAGTTGAAAACTTTAAGAAAATTATTGGGGGAGCACTAAAGAGTAGAACCACTTACAAGAGCCAAAACAAGTCCCCCAAAACAGCACAGAGACCAAAGTAACAAAATTGAACAAACTCTTTCTTAAGAATTAGGACTAAACAGCAACAGGGGTTCGTGATACCATCATCAGGAGGTTCAAACAGCTAAATATACCAAAAATGATGGATTGCATCCAGGATTATACACATACTGTTGATAATTTGATAATTTTTAAGGTTTCAGTGGGTTCGGTTGAACCCTCTAGCCCAAGTGTGGCCCTGCCCCTAACTAATCCTATGCAATTGTAGCATCATAACCATAACTAAACACCATACCTGTGAGAGATAGCAGAATCACACATTAGCAAAAGATGCATCGAACTCAAAGCACCTAACATTATTGTTGAGTGATCCAAGATAAGAGAGTGTGCAGAGGGTCTTTGACACGATTTTGTATTGTACAATCTTTCTAGATAAATTTATCACCATAAAAGAATCCTCTTCTCTTTCTCCCAAAACAATACAAAAAACACTTGAACACATACACCACGGATAAGGATATGCCATCAGAAAATCATCAAGATTAATAGTACTTCATCGACCATTCACAATACCCATTCCTCGTCTCATATATATGCAACTGTCAGGAATCAATATTTTCCTTACAAAGAAAGAGCAAAATACCACAAGATTCGAACAACATGCAATTCCAAGGCACCTTCCAATCAACAGTTAAAGGAGTTTGTATGTTTGTTATAATTGGACGATCTACATAATCTAACTTGTAAAGTGAATATCGCCCACCCAAAAGGCTTAGCCAATGAATGGCATTATCCCAATATATTCCATAAACAAATTGCTGAATATCTTCGATTGGTAATGGATCACAGCGAAAGCTCGAATTGCTCCAATTGCCTGTTTTTTAAGAGTAAGTATGTAACTGAAAGGGAAAGGGTTGAACTTGAAAGACTTTGTAGTGAGGTGATTTTGTAGGATCAAAAGCTATATTGATCGTCGTCCAATCCACATAATCACATTGTGGAAGCATCTTAAACATATTATTAATGGATGGATTGCATACATATAACTTTTCAGACAAGGTACGACATAAAAGCAAACCATTGCACGACTGCATAATCCAAACATCACCAGGTGGTGTCTCGTAGCCAAAGCTTAAGGTGGTAATGTCTAGCATAGATTTTTGGAACTAAATTCGGGTATCCAACGGAATGAACCTTGTTGGACCATTAATGTTATAGAAGCAAAGATAGGGGTAGTATATGAATGTATTAGTTATTTAGTTTAGAATTTTGTAAACCCAGGTTATATGGGCTGGGCTGGGTCATAAATGGGTCGTTTTAGGTTAATAGGCACAATGGTTATATAGTTTATACCGTTTAGTGAATCGGCATAACTGCCTCCTGTGGCAACTATTCACATAGTATATATAGGATCAGTTTCTGTAAACATATCAATACAATTATCAATAAAAGTATCGTTAGTATAAATCAAATTCTATTGTTATTTTGTATTTAGTCAAATTCAATAATTGGCATCAGAGCAAGAGTTAATCGATCCAGGGAAGAACGAGTGCAAGTGGCCATCGATTGAAAAGAAAACCCAGAATTTCGTTTTTGAAAAGATTCGCAGAAGAGGAACCAAAGGCAGAATCAAGAAACCGAACACAGTGAGATAAGTATTATTTTTCAATTTCGAATTGTGGGTATCTATTGTTGGAATTAAGAATTATTATTAGAAAAGATTAGAATAGCAGATTTGTTATCAGGAAGTTGTGTTGGTTTTGTGGTGAAACCGGAAGTTGTGTTGGTTTTGTGGTGAATCCAGGAAGTTATGTTGGTTTTGTGGTGAAACCAGGGAGTTGTTTTGGTTTTGTGGTGAAACCAGGAGGATTAAGGATAGTTGGTTATTAGGAAACTAGGGTACTATTCTTGGAGGATACAGTAGGTAAACCATTGATGAACCAGAACAAGATTGGAAAAGGAAGGAAGAAAAAGAAAATGGCACGCGATAAAAATAAGAACGAGTGTACGAAGGAGAATGGAACATCAATGACGTTCCAATACCCGGTTCTCAATTCAACAAATTATACAATCTGGGCTGTAAAGATTTGGGCAATTTTTAATGTCCATGGAATTTGGGAAGCGGTTGAACCAACACAAGGAACTGAAGTCGATCAAAAGAAAGATAACTCGGCAATTGCAATGCTATATCAAGCAATTCCAGAAAGTATGGTATTGCAAGTTGCTAACCTTAAATCGGCAAAGGAGATTTGGGATGCGTTGAAAATTCGACATGTTGGAGTTGATAGAGTTAAGGAGGCGCGTGTTCAAACACTAGAGTCAGAGTTTGAACAATTGAAGATGAAAGACAATGAGTCGCTAGATGCGTATGCCGGGAAGATAAGTGAGATTGCAACACAAGCAAGCAGTTTGGGGCATACGATGGACGATAAAAGGCTGGTTAGGAAACTTTTAAGTTCTGTACCAGAGAAATTTATGCAAATTGTTGCAGCAATAGAGCAGTTTGCAGATCTATTCAAACGTGTTCTCTTGATTCTTTTTTGTCAAGATTGGTTTAAAAAAAAAGCCAACTAAACACAAACTAATCTTTCGGGTTATTTAACACAAATATTAAATCAACTGACAACAAATGTATGGACTATCTGGTATGGACCATGTCATGAGCCCCATGTAGGGTGGAATTAAAGAAAATGAATTAAGAATAAAACTTGGATAGATCTCAAAACTTTGGAGAACTGCATTAGCTACAAAACATGACACAGTATCTAGCTTGCGGCTGATATAGAGTACAATTCTTTGTAAATGCCATCTTTGTATACATACTTGATACGAGTAGGATTTTAAAATCCTATTTTTTTGAGTAGTTCAGGACTGTAACATTCTATGACCGCAGAGTATACCTTCATTAGTATTTAAAGAGACAAAAAGTGTGTTGATTTATACTTGTTGCGCTGAGTAGATCCTGCAAACGGATACAAAAGTAGATGAACATCAACAACTGAATTAAGGGTTTGTGTAAATGGTTGTTTGGTTCATGTTTTATCACTAATGGGTCAAAATGGGTTAAGCTAAAGAATTTAACTAACAAGGAAACTTGTCAAATGGGTTGAGCAAGCCATATAGATTGGAAGCCGTCCAAAATGCTATATCAAAAAGTATTGGACCATTTTTTATATTAAATACCCCTTCATAAGAATATCAAGCACATAATTTATCTATAAAACTCAGTAAGTCTAACTTCGCAGGCAGCTCCAACCTGATTATTCCTTTTCCACTTTATTGATGCATTAATGTCCATTGTTACTTAACAGCGAAACAAGAAACATCAAAAAAGGTGCTTAATTTCTTGTAAAATAAATTAAAAAAACCATCAGTGTCACTTTCGTATTACTATCAGTTACATACTTGAACTACAGATTATCATCTATCAGATGCTTAAACCATCATAACCATCATTAAGTTGGAATGTCCGGTAAAAGAAGTGCGAAAATGCAGCAACAGTTAACTTTCATCTAAAGATTTCATTACTCTTTATTATTTTTTCCTTTTGTTAAAAATATATTGAATTTTTTTGCCGCGTGTACTGTTTAAGCTCAGCTGGGTAGAAGAGACCAGTTATAGACTTATCACTGATACAGTTGAAAAAATAATTATCTGATATTAGTGTAATTACCCCTAGAGATGTATAGGTATCCTCAAACCATCATGTGCAAGTTGAACCGGAATTCCTTCTCTGCAACAAGCACCAAATGATAAATTACAAAATTAGAAGTGAGTATTAGCAGAGGTGGCAACTTAGACCCCTTCTTACAAAAATATTATTTTATTGAATAGTTTTTACAATTTATTAAATATTTTAACTTTTAACTAAAATGGACAAAAAAAATGTTGTGTTAAGTGTTAACTAGACCGGTTTCAACCCATACTGGCCATTTCCCAACCCAATTAACTGGCACAATTTTGCCTCTAAGTATTAGCAACAATCTTAATCGTGGGTACCTTTTAGACCAATCCTGAAGGAACTCATTATCTCTGTGGTGATCAAACTGATGGGTCATTCCAATTAAGTATGCTCTCTTTGGTTGCAACCGTTTAATGGCTTCAAGTGTCTGTTAATACATATGTAAATTAGGATACCAGAGTTAGAACTGAAGTATATAAGTCAGATAGATGTTGATAACAGAATCGGGTTACAAACCTGGGGAAAGCAAAAGTGGGTATTATGGGAATTATTCTGCAGAAAAAAATAAATAAATAAAAAATCGTTAATACAAGCCCATTATAAGGAATTGAACAGTGAACAACAGTCATTACGATACAATTACTGAAATAAAGAGAATTTGTAAGAAAAGTACTATATGAAAATTACATAAAACCTTCCTACTTTATTTCCTTATTGCTTCCATCAAAGAAATTCAGTAGGGACAAAATGGTACATGTTTGTACCAATCCATTGGCCAGCAAATGTTATAAACCATCTTATACAGAATCATGGACCAAAGAATATGTTGATTCTCCCTTACATGTGCTACGATAGGTTCGTATCTTCCGGGAAAAATGCTTCGAATTATACAAGAAAAAAAAAAATGAAATACTGCTGACCTTATAAAGTGTATCCAATATAAGAAGATCCAGCTGGTGACCTTCTTTTTTAGAAATATCTGCACAATCAGAAAACACGAAGAAACATATATGAAAACCATAGTTTTTAATCTCACCAATTGAACTGGAACCACTCAGTAATCATACAATGGAATAGTACAGCTTCTAAACCTACATATTCATTAGCTGTCTAATGAAAAGTGACATAAAGAAGAGATATACAAAAAGGAATGGAAGAAACACTCACAGAGTTCTGTTTCTTCAATGAAGCGTGAAATATCAGATATATAAGCTACTTTTGTGTTCTTTCCAAATGAGAAACCTAAACAAACATAATCCTCCCCATGCATCACCTAAATGAATGTAAACACAGTCACAATCTGTAGTTTGAGTTTACTATTTCAAACAGAAAATAATATAAAAAGAAACTAAAGTTTAGAAGATTAACTGGTAATGGAACAATTTCTAGCCCAGATGCAACAAATGAGCTCTTACAGTCATTCTCAATTACTTTCCAATCAAGTTGGGCTACACGTCTAACTTCCTGACCAGCTTTAAGCTTCTTTTGAACCAAGTAAGGAAATTTCACTTGCAAGCTGTCCAAAACACAGAAGAACCAGTAAGTAACATCATGGTGAACCAGCCTTAGACAATGTATTTGTCATGATATTGTCATACTCCTTTAGTCCCAATATAATTCTCCACTAGACAAATTCACAGTTATAGGAAAAATTGTAACAATTACTGCTTTAGATTTTGGCAGATTGATAATTTTATCCTTTTCTAGAAGTAGACAGTTATGTTGGAACAGAGGGAGTACCAAGCAACACGCCAAACAGGGTAATGCATGGGTTAGGACTTAGGAGTCCAAAAAAATGGATTCTTCATTTGATAGACTGATAGTTGCAAAATAAATGGAGCACATATAATGGGAAGAGGTTCAGCAAAAAAGGTGTAACCTGAATGATTAATCTGGTTAAGAAAAAAACACATAAAATAACATAGATAGCCTCACAATTCTAACATACCTCATCAAGTTGGAAAATGAATATTAAGCATGCCCAACTTTTTATATATAAGACCACTTGAATATTGTATATAGACTCAAATGCGTAGTATGAAACAGAACCTAGAACTTGAGTACCTGTCCATGGCATGCTGGTTGAGGAAAATAGGTGTAGGCTCAATATCATTTACTGGACTGAAAGGTTGCACTGCACGGATATCATCAAGACCAAGAACTGCATCAGCATGTTCATGAGTCAAAACAATCTGCATTTAGAAAATGGATTAGCGATTTATCTAAATTTTAATTAGCAAGTAAAAAGGAACTTAACTCACAAATTTTATTACATAAAAAGAAAACAAGTTCCTTGTTATTAATACTATACTCCCAACAAGTAGCATAGAAAGAAAAAAAGCATAAATTTTTGCATTAGGACAAGCCACAAGGTGAGATGAGTTCATGAGGAGTGTGTGAATTTAGTTCAAATGTATCATTCCTTGTGTGATGCCATTTGCACTTCTTATAGGTAACTACCATGAGGATTCGTTACAGTTGGAGAATGACTTTTGTATTGTAAAATAATTTCCAGTGAAGAAACAGAACTTTCACATCATACATTATCACGTTTCAAAAATCCTTAGTGCAAAACATTCTAAGGGAAAAGATACTCACAGAATCAACTTGAGGAATCTTATAATAAGTGAACCATCGGAGAACTTGCTCTCTAAATGTCTTTCCAACATCAATTAGTATGTACTTGTGTTCCTCACCAGTTGGGCTATAATCAATCAGAAGAGATGTATTGCACCTACAGAACATATGACCATAGCTCTTATGTACCACCATTAACACAACAAAAAAATCAACGAAAAATATATAGAGATTCAGAAAAGTGATTGAATAAATGATACTGTAAAGCATAATACAAGACTTCTTACCAGTTTCGGACATCTCACACACAAAATTGTAAAGAATTTGTTAGTATTTTACCACCAACACGGGTCAATATGTAGATCTCCCTCTCTCGAGTAATTAAAGTCCATTTTTATGTAAAGAGTGTTTAGGATTGTATTTTGACAGTGATTATCTAACTATTTTGTTATACAAAACAAAAAAAAGTTCAGAAAATAGAGAGAAGCTTACAGAACATACGGAGTAATTATCAAATTATTGCGTTTGGCAAATCACTAGAGAGAAAACACAGGTCTGCTTCTGCAAACACATTATCTATTTCGTAAACGCAATCCTAAACACTCCCTTACAACTGAAGATGGATTTCCCTCTCTCGAGTAAAACGACTCCCTTCATATCTACAGGGTGTTTGGGAGTGATTATTTAATTATAGTGATTGCGAAACACATATAACCAGAAAATACTGTTCAGCAAGCCATTAGAAAAAAATTGATTATCTGCGTTTTTCGAGAGAGAAAGCAGATGTGCAAACACATTATCTGTTTTGTAAACGCAATCCCAAACACCCCCTTACAACTCAAGAACATACACTGCATAAAATTAAAGAGAAATCTAGTTTTGCAACCATGTTGTCGGTTGTGCTATTAATTTCATTTGAAAATAATCAATAGACTAGGTAAAATCCTAGAAACACTAAAGTATACGACATCACACGTTTAACGTTTTAGACAGCTTCAGATACTTTTAATGCAACAGAAGTTACAAAGCTACAAGTATGATGGTTAAAATTGATTCTCAAACCTTTTTTCATATAGTTCAATCCACACCTCTTCTAATCATAAACCTTTTTTCATATAGTTGGATCCAGCTAGCAGCTTCTCATCGTTAACGCTTCTCATCCACTCTAAACCTCATACAATTACACTTACTACATTATTCTACCCAACCACAACATCCTAACTGTTCGAGACTAACGTCTCTAAAACCAAAACATACAAAAACCTAACAGAGAATATCTATCCACGACATTACATTCTAAACATTCAAAAACAACAAATCTAAACCTAACAGATCTAAAACAAAACACTGCACACAATATACACAGCCACAACCCTAACTTCTATTATCAAATAAAATCAATACCTAAAATTACGATTACGCTCTGGATGACGACTGAAAGCACAATTTCTCTTCATTACATCCATAACTAGTCTAATCACAAATCACCCTTTTTATACAGGTTAATCCAGCTAGCAGCTTCTCATTACATCATTAACGCTTTATATCGATTTTAAACCTCATACAGTTGCACTTACTATAGTTTCCTCCGGACCAAAACATTCTAAGCGATTTCGAAACTAATGCTTCATATAACCGAAACTTGACAGAGAACTATTTATTTGAAACTAATTAATCATAAACATATATCTCTATACAGATCTAAAAAACACATTACAATACAAAACACTCAAATAAACACTTATAACCCCAAATTTTATAAATAAATCAATCAATCAATACCTATAAATTGGATTACGTTCAGGTGGACCGTTAACAACAGAGAACAAACTTGACACAGAGGATCATACAGTTACAGTTACAACATTCTTCTACCTAACCATAACATTCCAACCAAATTCGAAACTTAAAACAACACACATGTCACAATCCAAAACTTACTAATAACTAACAGATAACTATTTATCATAAGTTGATCTATTATAAACACTAGTAGTTTCTTTCTACACGTTCAAAACTATTGAACCTAAACCGAACATATCTAATAATAACACATTACATAAAATCCACACACTTATAACCCTAACTTCTATAAAAATACTGTATCAATACCCATAATTAGGATTGCGTTCAGTTGGAGTCGAATAACCGATAGTCGATCACTCATTCCTAATCCACAAATACATTATTTTCTTCATAACCACATTATAAACCTTCTCTATGATACCTTTTCTGTACATAGTTAACGCTTCTCATCAATTTCCAATCTCATTCAGTTACAACTTACTACACTTTTGTGCCTAAAAAGAAAATATCGTCACCGATCTAGAAACAACTATTTGAATTCACAACTAATTAAACAGATCTAAAACAACAAATTACATACAAAATACTTAAATTAACACTTATAGCCCTAACTTTTACAAAAATATGAAATCAATACCTATAGTTAGGATTACGCTTAACTTCTGAAAACAAACATGACATGGAGGATCATACAGTTACAGTTACGTTACAACGCTTTTCTACCTAACTATAACACTAACTGATTTCGAAAGCAAACGACAACACACATGTCTCTAAAATAACTAAAAACTAACAGAGAACTATTTCTACACATTCAAAAGTGTTAAACCTAAAATAATAACACATTACATACTAATTACACACTTATAAACCTAACTTCTATAAATCATACAATCGATACCTATAGCTAGAATTACGTTCAGGCAGAACCGATAACCGATAACGACTCAAATATCTCTAATATTCAAAACTGAGTAATACATTTTTTCTTCCTAACATCCATAACTACAAGATGAACCTAATTTCACAAATTTTTAACCTCATACAGTTACATTTTTCTACGAAACAAAAACATCCTAACTGATCTCGAAATAAACTAATAACTAATAGAGAACTATCTAATTGCAGCAAATTACAGATCTAAAACAACACATTACATACAAAATACTTAAATAAACACTTATAACCCTAACTTTTATAAAAATATGAAATCAATACCTATAGTTAGGAACTTAGGATTACGCTTAACTTCTGAAAACAAACTTGACACGGAGGATCATACAGTTACGTTTACAACAGTTTTCTACCAAACTATAACACTCTAACTGATTTCGAAAGCAAACGACAACACACATGTCTCTAAAATAACTAATAACTAAAAGAGAAGTATTTCTACACATTCAAAAGTATTAAACCTAAACCTAACAGATCTAACACGTTACACATTTATAGCCCTAACTTTTATATATCTCTCTAACCTCATACAGTTACATTTTTCTAGCGAACCAAAATATCCTCACCGATCTCGAAACTAACTAATAACTAATAGAAACTAATTAATCACAGCAATAACATACAAATTGTAGATCTAAAACAACACATTGCGTACAAAATACTTAAAATAGACACTTATTATAACCTAACTTTTATAAATTATATAAAAAAGAATATACCTATAACTAGAATTAGGTTCAGGCAGAACCGATAAGGCGATAACCGATAACGACTCAAGGAGAGAACAGGTCGATTATTCTTCCTAAACGCAAACATAATATCTCTAATATTCAAAGCATCGTCACTGATCTCGAAACTAACTAATAACTAACAGAGAGCTATTTAATCACATCATTAACATACAAATTGTAGATCTAAAACAACACATTGCGTACAAAATACTTAAAATAGAGCCGTAACTTTTATAAATTATATAAAAAAGAATATATATACCTATAATTAGGATTACGTTCAGGCGGAAGAGATAAGGACTGGTGACAAACGTGACAGGGAGGATCAGACGGTTGGATCAAACACATTGCATTCGGTACAGCGCTTGAACAGCCTGTGCCTAGAAATATTAACGCTGATGATGAATGAGGTGAATGAATCTTGCCGTTACTTAACGGCTGGTTAACGGCGACGTCATCCATTTGAATTGAAAGTGTGTTTTTGAGAGGGGGATTTATATAGGGGTGTGTGGATTTATATAGGGATGTGATGGTTTTTGTTGCTGATGGTGGATGTGGATCCCATGTTTTGGTACTTTTTTTTTGTATATGCTTAAAAGATGGGTATTAGTTGGGATTGGTTGTTGTTATATGGTTGATTAGGATTTACGTTTATGTAAAATATTGTATTAAGACTAGTTAATTCGAGTGACCTACTTCGACCTACATCTCTATTTATTGTATTTTTCAATTTAAAAAAAAAAAAAAAAAAAAAAAAAAAAAAAAAGTTAAAAGTTAAAACTTCATTATGTGTTTGATTTAGAAACACAAGCCCAAACCATAGAAATAAACAAAAAGCCCGAACCCAAGAAAAAGCCTTTTGTCTTTGTACATTGCTGTTCTTCTTCCTAGGGGATTTCATGGATCGGGTAATATCCACAATAACCGAAAACCGAAACTGAATCGAACCGAAAAAAACCGAACTGAATCCGTAACCGAATCAAATTGGTCAAAACCTAACCGAACTAAATATTTGGTTATCGGTTTGGATATGGGTTTGACAATAAAAACCGAAAACCGAAAATATATAAATATATATATTTTTAATGTATTTATATATAAAAATAATCACTAAAAGTCTTTTTTAGCATAAATATAACATTATTTAAGTTTGAAAAAAAAATTTGTTCTAAAAATATATATAATTAAATTAAAAAATAATTAAAATTATGTAATTCGGGTTATTCGGTTCGGTTTTCGGTTATAGGGGTTCGGTTTTCGGTTATTCGGTTCGGTTCTCGGTTCGGTTGAATCAAATTTGAATTCGGTTCGGTTCGGTTTTTGGTTTGACTTAAAAAAAATTAACCGAACAAACCGAACCGAATAAACCGAATAACCCGATAACCGGACCGACGAACACCCCTACTTCTCCCTATACATGTTGCGACACAATTTTTTTTATTGAATAAACAGTAAATAAAAGAGGGGGAGGCATCTTTTTTGTGTGTAAACGAATGGGTTGCTCAAACGACCCATTCACCTAATTTGGCCTCGACCGACCGACTCCTCACGACCTCGAGTAATAAGCGACCGACCAAGTGACTTCCTGACCGACTGACTCATTCGGTCTTATTGGAACTAGTCTTATCTACTAAATTTTAATTTTGAGCTAAATAATTATCTAAAACTGTTTATTCAATCTTTTATTCATTAATTTTTTCTTAGATATCATAATGTGAGTTTTGAAAACAAATTGTTGCTACACAATTGGGATGGAACTTGCGCCCTTTGTACAAAAGTTCACATGTTTTCAAGTTATATGGAAAAGTTCAGTGACGAAGCCAGAATTTTAGTTGCAAGTGGACCAACACATATATTAGCTTTTAGCCTATAAAATAATATCGTTATACAACCCACTCAGGTGTGGGGTGGTGCCAAAAAATTATGATTATCATAACTAAAATGTGAGATGTCTTTTAAGTTTAATTTCTTAGTGCAAACAACTTTCAAGTTGCCAAGTTTAACTTTTGAAAAGCAAAGGCTTTATCTCGTTTGAGTTTGTGAAGAAATTGGTGCAAAATTTTTAAAGACTAAAATACACCATTGGTCCCTGAACTTTCCACAAAGCATTGGCATGCACCCTACTTTTCTAAAAACATCGTGTGGCGTCCAAAACATGGGAAATTGAGGCTGAATGCGCCCCTTGACCACTTTTGTCTCGGTCAACGCTCATATTTTGTTACATTTCGAAGGGTATAATAGGCAAAATACATTTATCACCACACTATAGTTAAATCAACCATGACATATGATAGTTTAGGGACCAACTAAGAACTATGCTTCGCAACTTGAGCCTATCTTCTCTGATACGCTAGTTATTATACGCGCGATAACCAATTAACCCACAAACCAAACACATTTACACACCATAATTACACAAACCTTTACCCAGACCATCACCGGTAAATCAAAAACCAAAACCAGTCACCCATTTTCAGAAGTCAAAGACCCAACTAAAATTCCAACATTACAATGTCTTTTGGAGACAATGTGATCACTGATATGGCAGATTATATCAGCAACCTGCCAAATAATGTGACCACTAATGTAACACCCCCAAATTTAAGTTTGTAGCAGCGGAAAAGTAATTTGGGTGTTACGGGGAGGATCGAAGTTATAATCTCATAAAATAGCTTAAAAGAAACGTTTTGAAAGTTATTTGTCATTCAAATAATATTTTTGATAAAAGATGAACCATTTGATTTAAAATCTTATTAAAAGATATAAAGACTTGAAAGAATGACATATTTGATTTTTACACCATTTTAATTTATCAGAGTAATAAATGCCCACTCCGTGTCTTGTCCTGCTCCGTTAAATTACCTGAGATACACATGCTTAAAAGTGTCAACACAAAGGTTGGTGAGTTCATAGAGTTTTATGGAAAAACCAGTTATTTTGATAGATTTCAGGAATATTTGGTATTGATAAATACAAACAATGATGGAACAAGTATTTGGTAATGTTGATTTTAATCACAGATAAATCATATAAATATTCAATCAAATTCAAATAAGGAATCAATAATCCTAACATGAGCTGGAAACTCATGATGCTAATTTAATCAGATATACAATTCAAGTATGGTCAAATTCCTATACAGCTGTATCTAAATATATGTTGAAAACATACATTTCCTTATAGATATTGCACCAAGCCTCATGACACGCAAGACGTTAACAAAATAGGTGTTTTATCAAGTCAATGATAAATTTTGCCCTCTTGTAATAGGTGATTCGCCAATTCCTATTTTTACTCAAATATAGTGTATCACGACTAATACGACTAACCATATGCATATGGTATTCCGTCAAGTATTAGTGGGACAGGAGGTCAATCCTTAACAGGTTTCGAAGCTGTTCACTATATTCGCGCTCACATAACAGTGATTAATGACTCATGATTGAGGGACTTCATGGCGATAAGGTAACTTAGGCAATATCAAGGTAATAATGGGATCATTCAAGAAAACATCATATAGTCAAGTATCATACTGTGGAAAACTAGAAGAAGGGTTGAATAGTTTACCGATTAAAATCTTTTTAACTTGTTAAGTTAGCTTTGAAACTTTCCGTTTGATCAAAGATATATGCACAAACACAATATATAACATGAAAGTAAATGAAAGAAACGATCAAACCACAACACGAGTATTTATCGTGGTTCGGCTACAAGGACTCTTTTTCCTTGCCCTACGTCCACGCCCCGAGTATCCAACTCGAGAGTTTCTTTCACTAGTCAACAAGCTCCTTTCACCCGCGGAAAAAACCTTACACGTCGCTTATACTTTTACCGACACAAAGCTAAATGTCGAGTTCTTTTACAAGGGCACAACCACTCCCGTTAGTTCTTTTACTAGGGTACACCAACTCCCAACACTCTTTGTATTTTGAGGACTAAAATACTAACCACTCACTACAGAATATACACAAACAAATGAAGTGTAAACAACACGATTTTACACAATACTAAGCTACCAAGTCTTGCAACGTTGTGTTGGAAACTTGTAACTTTTCACGACCTTGTGAGCTTCTTTGCTACAAAAAGAAACTTCACATTTACAATGTTAAGAGGTTAGAAGAAAGGATGAGTGTGTGTGTAAAATATGATCTTAAGAGGTTAGCCAAAAATCAAGTTATGGCTTGGTATTTATAGCACACCATACTGCAGGCTTGGCGGATCAGGCAGAACCCTCAGATGGGTTCCATCCGTGTACCCCCAGGGTTCCGTCAGTTCCGCAGTAGGTTTTTGCAATAACTCTTCAAACCAAACAAGGTCTTGTCTCATAACTCCTAGCAACCAAACAATGTCATATCTCATAATAACAAGTCAAATACAAAGCTTACAAGCAACAACAAAGTTAGTCAAACACATTTCTTTCCATAAATGCATAATGACAAAACTTGCCATAAATGTGATGTGACAATTTCTAATTTAAGAAATAAACTTGTGTTGTGTTTTATGAAATGTAAAATGTAGCAAAAGTCTAATTTATGCAAGTCTTTAAAACTAAGATTATGTTTTACTTAGAAGCTAAAGTTTACATTTGTCATTAACAAAACTTAGCGAAGATCGTAAAATATAAATAACATTTTTAGGCGATATTTGTATTAACAATCTCCCCCTTTTTGTTGATGACAAAACATAAACATTGTTTTTAAGTAACTCACAAAATCTTGGTTTTTAAGACTTAAAAAATTAATATTAAACTTGTTTTTCTTAAGTTATGAAAATCATATTAAGTTTTGAAAGTTTAATATATTTCTCCCCCTTTTTGTCGAAACAAAAAGTAGAGTGGCGAAGCGGAATAATACCAATGCTCCCCCTTGGTCGATACTCCCCCTCAATGGAGTGCCAAGATGGGAAACATGGATTTTGGACCCTACAAAAAAAATTGTTAGTTGGTGATATATATAGTCAAGGATGTAGTTACCACACACATTGCAACTACGACACAAACATGATCAACCAACAATGTACTAAAGTGAGTAGAAAGAAATTTCATTCCAAGTAAAATTTTGACTCTTAAAAGTCAAAAGACAAGAAATGAGAACTATTCTTCTACTTCTAAACTTTAAAAAATAACCAAGAAAAATAAAATCCTACTTTCCTAAATTGGGGCAAAACGGCCTCCAAGGATTGTCTAGGATTTGTTGTGGTGGGAAAGAGCATCTAAACGTTCTATGACGTGTTGGAATGCAAAGCGGGTTTCATTTTGGAATTGGTTAAGCAATGTTTTGATGGTTTCACCCATTTGCTCACAATTTGAGCAAGCATGGGGATGAGTGGGTTGAAATGGGTTGGTTTTGGTTTCTTGGTTTGAGGGTTGGTTGGTTTTTGGTTCTTGGGTGGAGGATGGATTTGGTATTGAGTCAAGCAAGGTGGTTTGAAATTCCATTGCTTGATGAAGGTGGTTCTCAACCATGCTTTGGATTTCCTCATACGAGGGGAAGAAAGTCTCAAAGGTTTGGGCTTGAGAATGTGGTGGATTTGGGTGATCATTGTTTTCAAAGTTTGGTTCTCCATATAGAGGACCATGGATGTCATGGTAGATGGGGTGAAACAATAATGGTTTAGGTGGATGGTACACTTGTTGTGGTGTTTGAATGTGGTTAAAAAGGTTATCTTGGTCAAGAATTGACCTTGGTGATTCATTTGCAAAAGGTGGTGGTTGTGTAGGTCTTGGTGGAAGATCATTAAGATCTTGGACAAATGGGTGTGGTGATGTGGGAGGAGACCCAAATAGTTCCATTGGTTCAATTTTGGGTAATGGTGATGGTGATGAGATTTTGGATGGTTGAGTTGGAGCACTTGGTGGAGTTGGGTCAATAGGTGATTTAGTTGGTGGTGGAGTGAGCTCATTTGGTTCATTGGGTGATGGTGATGGAGATGCAAGGTTCAAAAAGTGTTCATTTTTTATGGGTGATGTGAATTCATCCGAGGATGAGGAGCTTAGGTTGATGGGTTGATTGGACCATAGTGGTTTAACACTAATGCGGGCGGTTTTCCGGATGGGTCTTGATGGTTGAGAGGTGTTTGTTGACTTAGTCATGGTGAAAAATGGTTTATAAGGATTAGAAATTGTGTTGAGGAAGGTGTGATTTGATGGTGTTGAGGGTGGCTTAATTTATAGTGTTGATGAATTATAGAAGAAGGAGTATCCTATTATGCTAAACACATTGCAAATAATGGGTTTCTACCTAAAAGGATTGGATTTTGGTGTTTGGATGTTGAATTGATGAAAATGAAAACAAAAATTCTGCAGGTGGGTGGCGGCACCCTCAGAATACACAGGCGGAACCCATTTGAGGGTGCCGCCTGGTCCGTTGGGCAAATTCTGGAATTCCCAGAATTTACACTGGCGGAACCCAATATTGGGTACCGTCAGATCCGCCAGACCCAAAAAAATTGGCAGTCCGCGTTTTTGACCCGCGAGACGATTTTCAAAATTTTCGAAAACTCCTAAAATCAAAGAGATAACGCATTTCTGGTTGGGCAATGCAAAAAATAGACACGTAAACATGCATTTCATAGGACTTTGACCTTGAGGTCGAGAATTTCACTATACTTAGTGAAAATATCATAAACTTGAAAATTTGACAACTTGACAAGAGTTGTCTTCCTGCATCATTGTTAGTTAAAACATGTTTCAAATAGTATCAGGCATCCTACCAACACATAAATTCAAGAGAACCATTGTTTACATAACCAAATTGTTTAAATAGCACCTTGTGCCAAACACTCCTAACACACCCGCACTCATTGACGGTCAATATTCTTCTTCATTTTTCCAAGGAATCTCCCGATGTTTTTTGAACATCCCCTTTGTTTGCTTGAACTCCTCCGACTCATTTGGAATATCCGGAAGTTGAGAAAGGTATTCTAGAGGTGGGAGCCTAGAGTTTGGCAAATTGTCATCTTCACTCATTGAGGAAGAAGATGATGAGGTAAGAGGATGTGGGCGTTTTCCTTGGGCTTTGTAAACTCTCTTATCACTAAGTGGAACAAAGGTGTGTGGAATGAGAGTGTAGTCAAGACGAAGACCATTTGAAGTTGGTGGAATGGGTGAGACGAACCTAAAGAGACGGGTCAAGAGCATTCCATATGGCATAGCCGTTGTGCCATGCACGGGAATGTCGGCCATGTAGTAGGCAAGGTTGAAGGGTTGCCTAACGGACAAGGAGTAGAGCATGTAGCAAAGACAAAGGTTGATATGGTCACGGTTCCCTATTGTGCTAATGACATTGGCTCTAAGGACTTCCTCCCATTTCTTGAATTGGGGTTTGAGTTCGTTCATTTCCATTCCATATGGGTCCTTATCGACCTCATTCCCCGAACGGGTTCTCCTAGTAGTGGTGGTCCTAACAAAGAGGTGATCACGGAGAACGTCTTTTTGAGACAAGAGGTGTGTCATAAGGGTGGATACGGTCTTGAAGGTTGTCAAGAGTTGAGAGGGAGTGCAAGTCGGAATAGAGGAAAGTACCACGGTTTGGAACACTTAGGATTTGAGCAAACTCCTCAAGAGTGAAGGAGTATTGATGACCGCTAACCCTAAAGTTGATAGACATATGACCATAATCATCCGTGGAGAGGACACATGATGCATAGAACTCTAGAATGAACCTAGGACAAATAGGCTCGTCGATATTCAAAAGACACTCAAAGTTGATTGTGGCAAAATCGGCATAAAGGTTTGTGCCTTCTAGGAAAGATGGGTCAATGGTTCTACCCTCATGGACATAGTGTTTTTCTAGGGCTTTAAAAACGTTTACTTGATTTGCGGTAAGGCCTTTGGTTTTGTGGTGTTTTGGTAGGTACTTAATGGTGTCCTTGTGGTCGTAGTGAGTTAGAGGAGGCATGATGATTCCTAGAACAACAAAATTTCACATTTTAGTTTACGTAAACCACTATAATAATGTGGGAGTTCTAGTGTGTGCCTATATGAAAACAATGTAGAGGTGCGGTTATCTTGACTCATTTTGATGCTTCAAAATTGTTTTATGCAAGTTTTGTTATAAAACAAAAGATAACCCAAACGCTAGTTCAATGTAGCTTCGTTTGAATATACCCGAAAATACATATTGGTTATGTATTCTCTTTAGCATTCAAGAGACATTATGCAAGTGATGTTTTAAACATAACGTTTTGATTTTGTATTCTCAATGTGAGACGAGAAAATATTTGTCCTACTTGTGAGAAATTTTTGGAAGGATTAGACATGGGGTGTTTTAGCAAACATGTTTATACTAATTAAAGATGCAATTCCTAACTATAGGAAACATGATTAGTTTTATTAAACACCTAATCTAATGCATGAGTTTTTTTAAGTTAATGCATAACCCCAAGTTTTTGTTTTTGTGCAAGAAATAGAATTT
Source organism: Artemisia argyi (assembly GCA_030686995.1). Lineage (NCBI taxonomy): Eukaryota > Viridiplantae > Streptophyta > Magnoliopsida > Asterales > Asteraceae > Artemisia > Artemisia argyi. Next base: position 64,823,396 of record CM060680.1, read on the forward strand.
CTAGACTCAGATCAGGATTGCAATCATGTTTAGAATACTTACAATGATGATTTAGTTGCAATGTAAATGAATGGAAGACCAAGAATTCGTAGGTATGGATGGATGGTAAAGTGAATAGTAGCAGTTTGGAAGTGGTGGTATGAGATAATGGGTGTTTGTTTTAATATAAACAAAGAAAATGATTCTGCAGGTCGACGGACATGGCGGAACCCTGAGTTGGGTTCCGTCCGTTATGGCTGAGGGTTCCGCCGACCCTGCTGAGAAAAATGGTTTTGGATTTGTTTTGATTTTTGTGATTTTTGTCTAATGTCCAGAACTACAATGTAGGTTCCATGAGTCCTAAGCCTAGCCTAAGAAGATTAAAAGGTTCACGTTTAAGAGGTTTAGTGAGAATGTCGGCTATGTTATCTTCGGAAGAAACTTTCTCAATTGAGATATTTCCTTTTTGAACGTTGTCACGAAGGAAATGATGACGGATTTCAATATGTTTGGTACGAGCATGTTGAACCGGGTTTTTGCTAAGATCAATGGCACCTTTGTTGTCACAAAGAATTGTGATGTCGTTGAGTTGAATTCCGCAGTCGACAAGAGCTTGCTTCATCCAAAGAGCTTGTTGACACGCCTTTCCGGCCGAAACGTACTCGGCTTCCGTTGTTGAGATAGCAAGAGCCATTTGCTTCTTAGAAAACCATGAGGTGAGACAATGTCCAACAAAAGTACAAATACCACTTGTGCTTTTTCTATCGACATAGTCACCGGCATGATCCGAGTCGGCATACACTATGGTGTCTATTCCCGTTCCTTTGGGATACCATAAACCTAAAAGTGTAGTGCCCTTAATATACCTAAAAATCCTTTTAACGGCTTCGAGATGGGTAGTTTTAGGATCTTCTTGAAAACGAGCACATAGACAAACACTAAACATAATGTCGGGTCTACTAGCCGTTAGGTAAAGTAGACTACCAATCATACCTCTATATTTAGTACTATCTACGGATTCACTTTCTTCATCCTTGGTGAGTTAAGTTTCCGTGGACATGGGAGTTTTGATAGGTTTCGAATCTTCTAGTCCAAATTTCTTAAGCATGTCCTTAATATATTTAGATTGGTTAAAGAAGATACCATCTTCTAGTTGTTTGATTTGGAGTCCTAGGAAAAAGTTGAGTTCTCCCATCATACTCATTTCAAACTCGTCATGCATGATTTTTGAGAAATCCACACATAATTCTTGACAAGTTGATCCGAATATAATGTCATCAACATAGATTTGGACTATGATAATATGTGAGTCTTTTTTCTTAGTGAAGAGAGTATTATCAACTAAGCCCATGGTATACTTATGGTCAACTAGGAATGTTTTAAGTCGATCATACCATGCTTTTGGAGCTTGCTTAAGTCCGTAAAGAGCCTTTTTAAGTTTGTAAACATGATTTGGTTTTTCAAAATCGATGAAGCCCGGTGGTTAAGCAACATACACTTCTTCATTAATGACTCCGTTTAGAAATGCACTTTTGACGTCCATTTGAAAAAGTTTAAAATTGTGTGCACATGCATATGCAAGTAAGATTCTAATTGACTCGAGCCTAGCAACCGGAGCAAAAGTTTCATCGTAGTCAATGCCTTCTTGTTGGTTATATCCTTGTGCAACTAGCCTAGCTTTGTTTCTAGACACAATTCCATTTTCTTCCATTTTATTTTGAAATACCCATTTTGTTCCAATTATAGTTTGACTCTTTGGTTGAGGAACTAATGTCCATACATCATTCCTAACAAATTGGTTTAACTCTTCTTGCATTGCAATTACCCAAGACTCATCTTTAATGGCTTCATTAATATTTTTAGGTTCAATGGTTGACACGAAACAAAAATAGTTGCTTTCATTTTGAACTTTTGACCTTAGTGTTCTTTCGTTAATGTTGCCAATGACACCATCTAATGGATGACTTTTAGATTCTTTGACATTGACAAGTTCTTTGTTAAATAGTTCATCTTCTTTGTCATCACTTAAAATTTCTTGATTTTCTATTGCTTGGTTTTCAACTAAGTCATCATCTACCAAAGGTGATGTCTTAGAGGGAGGTGGACTCTCGTCAAATGTTACGTTCAACGATTCCTCGACTCTTAAGGTTTCTTTGTTCAAAACAATGTACGCTTTACTATTTTGTGAATATCCAAGAAATACACCTTCATAAGACTTTGGGTCAAATTTGGTGAGATAATCCTTGGTGTTAAGAATGAAACATTTACTCCCAAACACTCTAAAGTATCCTAATGTAGGCTTTTTACCTTTATATAGTTCATAAGGAGTTTTATTCAAAAATGGTCTAATTAAGACTCGATTTAAAATGTATGTTGATGTGTCAACGGCATTATACCAAAACTTTTGTGGAATGTTTTGTTCATTAAGCATTGTTCTACTCATCTCTTGCAATGTCCGGTTTTTATGTTCTACTACACCATTAGATTGAGGAGTACGTGGAGCCGAAAAGTTATGAGTTATTCCATTATTATCACAAAAGTTACCAAATTGAAATTCATTATCAAATTCACGACCGTGATCCGTTCTAATAGACACAATATTAGACCCTACTTGATTTTGAATTTTCTTACTTAGAATTTCAAATTTATCAAAAGCTTCATTTTTACTTTTCAAAAATTTTGTCCAAGTATATCTTGAGTAATCATCAACTATGACCAAAGTGTAGAAGTTACCTCCATAACTTTGTATAGCCGACGGACCAAATAAATCCATATGTAAAAGTTCTAGACACCTAGATGTAGAAACCAAGTTTTTAGCCTTATGGCTACCATGGACTTGTTTACCGACTTTGCAAGCATCACAAAAGTGTTGGTCATATTTCAAATTAGGTAGGTTTCGAACTAAGTCTTTGGAGGAGAGGTTTTGGATTAGTCTCATGTTAGCGTGTCCTAAACGTCTATGCCATAAAGTTGAAGATTCATCTAATGAGGTAAGACAAAGTTTGTCTCTAGATGTTGAATCCAACTTCATGATATATACGTTGTTCTTAAGGACACCTTTGGCTACGGTTATACCATCTTTAAGTATTTTACTACCGTTTTCACTAAAAAGGACATTATACTTATTACGACAAAGTTGACTAATACTAAGAAGATTAAATCCTAAGTTATCAACATGAGCAACATCATCTATAGAAAGGGAGTCATGAGAGATTGTACCTTTTCCGATGATTTTGCTCTTAGCATTACTACCAAACGTAACATTACCTCCATCACATTTGTGATATGTTGAGAAGAGGCTTTTATTACCCGTCATGTGCCTTGAACAACCGCTATCTTTGATCCATTCATCCGGATCCAAACAAACTTTGAGGCACACCTCATTTGAGTTGTGAGCCATGAGAGCAATATCATCATTCTTTGGCTCATCATCATCTCCTTCATAGTCACTCCAAGCACCACCCACAAAAGCTTGTTGAGGTTTGCTCTTGGGTGGTTTTGGACATTCTCCTACAAGATGACTTGTGTCTCCACACCTATAACATTTTCTTTCAACTTTTCCTTTTCGATCATCACGATCTTTCCGGAAGGTTTTCTTGTCATCTTTAGGTTGCCTTACAAACTTCCCTCGCCTACGAAAGAACTTCTTGAAGTCTCTCACGGCCATAGCATATTCCTCATCATCACTATCCGAAGTAGATTATTCATCATCACTTGATTGGACTCTAGCTTTCAAGGCAATGGACTTAACTTTTTCTTTCTTGCCTCTAACTAGTTCCGAATCTTTTTCCATTACCATTTCATGAACTTTGAGGTTTCCAATAAGCTCATCAAGTGACATGCTTGAAAGATCTTTGGATTCTTCAATTGCCGTCACTTTTGCTCTCCACTTCGGATGGAGTGCTCTAAGAAATTTCCTGACAAAGTTCTTACTACAAAAAGATTCATCAAGTGCTTTAAGTGAAGTAATAATAGTGTTAAACCTAGCAAAAGCATTATCAATAATCTCATCTTCGGAAATAACAAATTGTTCATATTGTTGAACTAGAAGATCAATTTTGTTATCTTTAACTTGTGAGTTTCCTTGATGAGTGACAATTAAAGATTGCCAAATATCTTTGGCGGTTTTACACAAAAAGACTATTTCATATTCTTTCTTAGGCAAAGCGTTGTAAAGCATCATTTTAGCTTCATTATTTTTACCGATCAATTTCTTTTGATCATCATCTTTAATGTTAATAACAATGTTATCACTTATCACCATCAACAATTATATACCATAAATCTATATCTTTAGATTTTACGTAAGTTTCAAAATGGTTTTTCCAATAAATAAAACCATTTGCTTCAAAGAGTGGTGGTCTTTGCATAGATTGCCCTTCTTTGTAATTTTCAAAATCCATGGATCGTTTCAAGTTTTAAAACACAATATATTTTAAAAGCTTGAGTAACGTAGCTCTTGATGCCAATTGTGGAAAACTAGAAGGGGGGTTGAACAGTTTACCGATTAAAATCTTTTTAACTTGTTAAGTTAGCTTTGAAACTTTCCGTTTGATCAAAGATATATGCACAAACACAGTATATAACATGAAAGTAAATGAAAGAAACGATCAAACCACAACACGAGTATTTATCGTGGTTCGGCTACAAGGACTCTTTTTCCTTGCCCTACGTCCACGCCCCGAGTATCCAACTCGAGAGTTTCTTTCACTAGTCAACAAGCTCCTTTCACCGGCGGATAAAACCTTACACGTCGCTTATACTTTACCGACACAAAGCTAAATGTCGAGTTCTTTTACAAGGGCACAACCACTCCCGTTAGTTCTTTTACTAGGGTACAACAACTCCCAACACTCTTTGTATTTTGAGGACTAAAATACTAACCACTCACTACAGAATATACACAAACAAATGAAGTGTAAACAACACGATTTTACACAATACTAAGCTACCAAGTCTTGCAACGCTGTGTTGGAAACTTGTAACTTTTCACGACCTTGTGAGCTTCTTTGCTACAAAAAGAAACTTCACATTTACAATGTTAAGAGGTTAGAAGAAAGGATGAGTGTGTGTGTAAAATATGATCTCAAGAGGTTAGCCAAAAATCAAGTTATGGCTTGGTATTTATAGCACACCATACTGCAGGCTTGGCGGATCAGGCGGAACCCTCAGATGGGTTCCGTCCGTGTACCCCCAGGGTTCCGTCAGTTCTGCAGTAGGTTTTTGCAATAACTCTTCAAACCAAACAAGGTCTTGTCTCATAACTCCTAGCAACCAAACAATGTCACATCTCATAATAACAAAGTCAAATACAAAGCTTACAAGCAACAACAAAGTTAGTCAAACACATTTCTTTCCATAAATGCATAATGACAAAACTTGCCATAAATGTGATGTGACAATTTCTAATTTAAGAAATAAACTTGTGTTGTGTTTTATGAAATGTAAAATGTAGCAAAAGTCTAATTTATGCAAGTCTTTAAAACTAAGATTATGTTTTACTTAGAAGCTAAAGTTTACATTTGTCATTAACAAAACTTAGCGAAGATCGTAAAATATAAATAACGTTTTTAGGCGATATTTGTATTAACACATACCACAGTAATCAATTTGGAAACATTATCGTTTGAGTATCAGTAATTCAGTTAAGTATTTCGCCAGTAACATATGTATATCACATACCACAATAATCAATTTGGAAACATTATCATATGAGTATCAGTATTTCAGTTAAGTAATTCATCAGTAAAATATATATATCACATACCACAATAATCAAATTGGAAACATTATCATATGAGTATCAGTATTTCAATTAAGTATTTCGTCAAATATTGTATATATCACATCTTAAGTCATAAACCATATCAGATAAATATTAATAAGGAAATTGATTTGAATCATGTAATTTATTCATATACTTATAAAGTTATCAAAGTATATGTAAGCATGTATCTCCCCCAATGAGTTAAAAACAAGTATTGAAAATGGGCTATGACTCACCTTGATTGATGTTGGGATGATGAAAAGTTAAGTAGGATGAGATTATGAGAATGATTTTGGAAACGTCTTTGATACGGAACCTGATAAATAAATTTATCTGAGAATCTAACCAAATACTATTTGGTAAATGAATAACGATTAATGAATAAAGATTAATCGTTATGACGAAAAGATGATATGCAAATGGAATTCTTATGTTTATAATAGTATAACGAGATATGTTATTATTTCTAAAGTTTTTCCCTTTTTAACCATGATGATAATAGTACGTAATGATAATTAGTTAAAAAGTCGTTATATATATTATTAACGTAAAAATAAATAATATATAAAATGTAATAAAAATGCATATGACGTGATGGGTGACGTAAAATAGAAAATAAAATAAGAATGTCAAATAAAATATGTTGGTCGTTGTCCTTTTCCAGTTTTTACACTTTTTATACTAACGGCGTTAGCGTTACACCGTTAGTCCTTTTTATATATAATTTATAATTACAGTCCACTACATGTCCAATATTACAATCTAAGCTTGGAACATTATATAATATCAATTTTTATCCTAAACTTTATGTTTTGACAGTTTTAGTCCAAGTTTTTAAGGTTTGGCAGTTTTAGTCCTCTAACATGAAAATGCGTTACATTTTTAGTCCAAACGTTAAAAAATTATGGGAAAAATTACATTAAATTTTCTGGAGCTTATTGAAGCTTATTAAAACTTATTTCAACTGCTTATTTGCAAAAATAGCTTATTTTTCAATAAATGGGCTTTAACGAGCTAAATTAAAGGCCCGTTAGCGTTTAACGATCCGTGAGCGTTGAGACAAGTTGGGCTTATCCCTAGACTCATTTTTAATGTTATAAAATCATATCAAAAGAGCTTTTTGGTCCAGCTTATACGGAGTGCTTATTTTCTGCTTATTGGGCTTTTCAGTCCATTAAGCTTTTAATAATTAGTTTTGAAAATGGATTAAATCACTTTACTTTGGCCAATTTAAAGGGTTTAAACGAGCTTATCATTACCAAGTATAAACTTGAAACTCTTAGTTTGTAGCAAGGAGAAACAGGTTGTGTAAAAATAATGGGTGGTTGTTAAGTCGGATTGAGTTTTACAAGGTCGTTTTGTTCATGATTTGGAGCAGTTTTCTGAGTAAAAAGACTTAGAAAAATTCTAAGTGTTTATGATATGTACGAGTTTTGCAATTCACTTTGGTTGATTTAGAGTGTCAAGACGCGAGTATTTTTACAAGTTGTCTAAATGAAAATGATAGTTAGCTAGGTGGTCTATTAGGTCGTGCAAAAATATGATATGCTTGTTATGCTAAATTTCAAAATATATGCTCGATCCTTAGGTAGTTTGGGGACGTGTAAAAGACTTGGAATATTTTCTAAGTTTTGCAACATTTTTATACATTTGATATATGGTCCAAAATAAGTTCGTATGATGCATGTAACGTAAAAATAAACGTGAAACAAGTGTGCTACGTGACTCCTAGGCCTTCCAAGATAGAGGCTAGTCACGTTTGTGGTGCTATATGTTTGTACGTGCGTATGTATATATATATATATATATATATATATATATATATATATATATATATATATATATATATATATATATACATGAAACTAAATACTTTCTATAGGAATAACAAGGTCTTAAACCCGCACGTTGTCGCGGGATGTTTCAATATTAAGGTATGCATGCTCACCCGGGTCCGAGTAATCTCAAAAAAATGGGCCACAAATGAACCGGGCTGGACTTAGTATCCGGTACTGTAGCAAATGAAAAAAAAAAAAAAAAAAAAAAAGGCCAAAAAGCCCGTTACTGTAGAAAGAACAGTAACTTGAGTTACTGTTCATAGAAGGGGACGGGAAATGTATATATTAGTAATATATGATGCATGGACATGAAATATCGATTGAAATAAAATCAAAGGAGTTGGAAACGACTTACTACACCTCTAGGGTGGTAGAGAGTCGAGAGTGATTGAAGGAATGTGACAACTGGCAAATTTGGGAGCCATTTTGAAACTACTTTAAAATTTATGATTTTTGGAATATTTGAAAAGTTTATTTGTGATGAGATTTGTAAACGTTGGAATGTGATTTTTAAACCTTGAGTTATTTATGGAAGATGATTATTAATTAACGGTTTGGTTTGGTTCATTCGTGATGATTTATTTTTGAGATATTTATTTGGCACTACATTGACTCCGGCACTAGGATAACCTAACAATTTAATTTATTTTAAATGTTGGTTTAGATAATTATATTTTTGGAACGTATCATGAGATTTTTGAATATTTGGAATGAGCTCGGTTCGGGAGAGTCGTTTTACTTTAAATAAGTTCGGGTTTGGTGCGCGTTATTTACCTCGGGTTACCTCACCCACACTTTTAATATCATTTCAATTATTATTATCACCATTTTTATTATTTGGGCCTTGGGGGCCGGTTTTGGTTCGGTTGGGTATAACCACCCACGCCCCACACACACAAACACAACACAAACATACAAACACAATTACCTCTCTCTCTCATTCATCTTCATCAACATCATCATCCCACAAACCCTAGCCGCCCCTTTACACGGCTGCTACCACCATCACCGCCACCCTCACCAACAAAATAACACCACCAAATTAATCCTTGCATCACGATCTTTCTTTTGGTGTATTTCACGCGCCACAAAACAAACCCTAACCCTCGTTTTAATCACCACCGCCGCCATACACACCCTCACCACCTCTAATATTTCTTGGTTTTTAAAAGATTTACGATTTGGTTTTTAAAAGATTTAGTCCCTAGACCACTATTTCTGTTAGTTTGACTATTTTAAATCCGTTTTACATTTTCGTTCGTTTTATATGTTTTTACCTGTTTTTATCCGTTTTCAACCGTTGTTTTCCTCTGTTTTTAAACGTTTCATCATTTTTTCTTACGTTTTTATCTGTTTTTATCCGTTTTTATACGTTTTTATCCGTTTTCAACCGTTTTTATACATTTTCGGCCGTGTTTATACGTTTTCATCCGTTTTTTACGTTTTTATATGTTTTCATCCGCTTTTATATGTTTTTGTCTGTTTTTATCCATTTTCAACCATTTTTATACTTTTCGTTCATTTTTATATGTTTTCATCTGTTTTTCTCACGTTTTCATATGATTTTATCCATTTTTATATATTTTTGTCTGTTTTTATACTTTTTGTCCGTCTTTAAATGTTTTCGTTCATTTTTATACGTATAAAAATGAAAAAAAAAAAAACATATAAAACGGACAAAAACGTCTAACAACGGATGAAAACATAAGAAAAACGGACGAAAACGTATAAAACGGTTGAAAACAAATAAAACCGGATGAAAACGTATAAAACGGACGAAACCGTATAACAAGAATTGAAAACGAATAAAAACATATGAAAACTAATAAAAACGGATAAAAACGTATAAAAATGGACAAAAATGAAACTATATTACTTTAGGTTCAGTAACACATTTAATAAACCCGTAAACATGGGTAACCTGTATGAACAATATGAAACTATATTACTTTAGGACAAATTTTTTGAAAACTTTAGTAACTTTTCTGTAAGGTGGAAGTTTCGTCAGGCCACCGTGGCATGGGTGACGGGCTAATAGCCGGTAACCCTTCCACTAAATAACCTTAGTGTCGCCATTTTACACGTATAATGACCAAATTAACAAACCCGTATACATGGGTAACCTGATTGAACGAAATGAAACTATATTTCCTTAGGACAAATTTCTGGTAAACTTTAGTAACTTTTGTTTACCATAACCCGAAGGAAGTATAAAGAAGTTTGGGATGTGCAAGTTTGGAATTTTTGGTGTTCTTTTATCTTTTCTTTTTGTTATTTTCTTGCTTTAAATCTCTCTTTTACTTTTAAAATATGTTTTGAAAGAAAATAACGGTCGTCTTTTATATTGAAATGTTTTCTTTGTACACGAATTTATGCACTTTTTATTTCTATAACTTAATATGACAATAAAACGAGCATGTTAAGTGAGGAGCTAGAACAATGTCCGGTTAAGCAAGCAAAATCGTTCATCGTTACTAACTTACGGTAAGATTGGGATAAGTTGACGTTGGGTGGAGACAAACATTTGCTAACATATGTTTTAGGCTCATTTGATAAACGAGCTTGCACCTGGCCACCTGGGATAAATAACAAAAGATTGATTATTTATGTCAAAAACGAGCCGAGTCGAGCTTAATTTATATTTTTTTAGTTATTCACTACATTCGAGCTTGAATCCTTTATAATAAAAATATAATATTAAAAAAATGCGTAAATGTGAGCTAAAGCAATTTTTAAGGTGTGAAGCGGACTGTAGTCTTTAAAACTCGATTTGTTTTGGGCTTCTACCAAGCTGATCTTGAGCAACTCAACTCAGCTCATTTTTCAGTATAAAGATGTAAAATGATGCTAAGCCTAAGGTGAGTCGTTGACAATTTTAAAAAGGTTGCAAGTTGAAACGTCAATTGACAAAACCACTCTTTAAAGCAGTGGATATCGTGGAGCCGTTCGGCTCGTGCCATTCTCCAAAAATGATGCCACATCAGCAAAACACAGAACGGTACCAGAAAACCTTTGGCACCACATTTTGTGCCATTACTGTTGGCACCAGAAAATATGGTGCCGTAGGACATTTATTATCTTTCATTTATATAAACTAAAACATACGCAAACACATATAAAAAACGCTCACCGTGACTTTATTTTTGTTTTTTTACAAAATTGTTTGTGTTTTAACGAACGAGATACCGAGTTCTTGTGCCCAAAAGAAAAAAAACATGTGCAATGTAAAATACACAAGAATTTAGTTATAAAGTGAGTAAAACAATTTAGGTCTAACAGAGTTTGAAACCCAAGTTAAACCCAAAAGAAAAAAACATGTGCTGCCGTCTTCTTCCTCAGTTTCTCCATCTGCAAAACAACCAAATAATAATAATAATAATAATAATAATAATAATAATAATAATAAGGGGCAATTACATTTATATCCTTACTAAAGTTCAATATTACATCAATATCCTTCTCACTTTTGTAATTACGTCAATATCCTTCCCAAACTTTTGTAATTACATCAATATTCTTCTAACTTTTGTAATTACGTCAATATCATTCTCAAACTTTTGTAATTACATAAATATCCTTCTCAAACATTTAAATTTTCGTATATATCTCAAAATCAACATCTTCTTTCATCACTCAAGGCTAAAAAGTATATATGAAAAAATAAATAAATATGAACAATAACTTCTTTCATATATATATATATATATATATATATATATATATATATATATATATATATATATATATATATATATATATATATCTCCAAACTTTTGTAATTAGCCATCGTGTTCTTTCATCAATCGAAGCCAAAAATATATATATGAACTATATAATTATGATGAATATTAGTGATAAATAATAGTTTCTGAATTTAAAGCTAATAGAATTTAATCTAATTGATTTCTGGATATATATGAGAAATTAAAAATTCGGAAAATACGACGCGAGCCTCCTTGGCGCGAGAATCGTAGTGGTGCGCCATTCTTTATTTTGGGTGGGTGGGTTTAGCGCCACAAAAAATGCCACGACACCCCATCTCTTATCAATAAGGTAGCGGTTTTTAAATTTTATGTAACATGTCTCCAACGAAACCTATATAGGTTGATGGACCACTCACATACCACTGCACAGGGAGGCCTTTCGCATATCCTTTTTACTTACTTAAATTACAAAATAAACATCTCAAACTAAAAATGTACTCCCTCCGTCTCAAAATAATTGTCACTTTATTTTTCAACCATTCAAATAAAATATTCCCTCATTAGCTTTTACTAAATAAGGAAAATGGACAATTTTTTTGAGATATTCATTTTAAAAAATATGGACAATTAATTTTAGGGGTGGCAATCGAGTCGTGTTCGTGTTGACATATTCGGGTTTGCGGGTTGGCGGGTTGAAATAATCTCAACCCAAACACAACCCATTTATTAATCGTGTCAAGAAGCTCAACCCTAACCCAGACCTGCATAACACGTGTAACCCGTTTGTGACCGTTTAACCCGTTTAAGTAAATAGATCAAGTAGTGAATAAGATTGGTGGTTTGTTTATTTAACTAGCTTAAATGCAAAAATGATATAAGAATCTAAAATATGATAAAAATAACATACAAATAACTATACGACAATTTCAATGATATTTGAGTTATAAGTTATAAGCGTCAATTACAATAAAATCTTAGTTATAATCATAAGAACATAACAAAATACATTTAATCCATATCCAACATTAAAACCAAGTTATATATTTTATTTTTAGAGACTTATATACTTAAACGGATTCACGTGTTGACCTGTTTAACACTTGCTCAACTCAAATACAACCCGTTTGTTAAACGGGTTGACCTGTTTTTGACCCAAACCTATTTATCCTCAACCCAAACCTATTTAACTTCGTATCGTTTATCGTGTCGTGTCGATTAATTTGAAACGGAGTTATTTTGTTGTTTCTATTTGTCGTGGAATACAAAGAAAGATGGGCAACATGAAATAGTAAATTTTCTCATGATTACTCCCCCAAATTCAACCAGCCATGATTACAACTTTCGAGATATTAACTGACGTTGACATTGACATTGACACCATTAAAAAAAATACTCCGTAATAATAAATAAATAAATAATTAAAAAAAAAAAAAAAAGTCCGGCCAAACACCCGTTAGCCGCCGGCCTGAAATATACCAATAAATTAAATAAACAAATATTTTTTGTCATTTTATATTTGTATCTTCTTCTTCTTCTTTTAATCCCTCCCTCCGTTCACGTCAGGAACTTTCTTTCTCATTTTTTTTATACTTTTATATTTATATAAAAAAATAAAATATTAAAAGTGGTGTTGTGTATCTTGAACGCAAAAAACAAAGTATGAAAATGAAAGCTAAAGACCAAGTCAACTTCCACTCTATAACTACCTTGTTATTTCATTTTTTCAAACTAACTACTAATTCTTGCTCCTACTTTGTTTTTCACGTTTGGAAAACCCAATCAACCAACATAAATTCAATTTTGAATTGCCCACCAAGTGTTCGACGAATTGTCTCAAAGAAAATTCAACTTTTTTTTTAACTGTTTTATTGGTTTTAAGTTTTGGGTAGTCGATAAGATTGCTTGAATTTGATTATTTATGCATGATCATAGCTGCCCACAAGTATTTGATATGAAACTGATAAAGGGTATTAGTTTTTTTGTGTGTGCGTAAATTAGCTATGTATGTGTTATTGGTAAACATTAGTGCTCCCTAACGAATTGTCTAATATTGGTTTCTTTAGAGTCATCTGGTAAGATTGTTTATGCATGATCTTGAGCATAGTTCCAAATTTCAATTTCCGGGTGTTATGTTTTGTGTGTATTAGCCTTTACTTGTCGGATTATAAGTTGGTGAAATTTTTTAAGGAATTGATTTTTGCGGTCTGGGGTTGTCGTAAAATGGAGGGTAAAGGACTTTGTGATGATGTATGTGATGCTGATGAGGCAAGTAGTAGTGTGACTAAAGATTCGTTGACTTTCTCGGAGTTATCCCACTCTACGCGTAAGTTAAGTTTAGTTCTTAGTGAATTTAAGGAAAATAAGATCATGGAGAGTTCGCCTATTAGAAGTGCGGTTGATTCGCTTGAAACGGAGTTGCAAAGGGCTAAGGCTTTGGTTGCAAGTCCTATGTATTTGTCATCGCCAAATAAACGAATTGAAGAAATTACGGAAAATCTTGGAAGGTCTATTGGTCTTGTGTTGTTTGCTAGTCATGATGTGTCAATGACGGGTAAAGAAAAGCTTGAGGCTTTAAGGAGAGAAATGATGAGTGCTGTACAGTTTAGTGCTGCGAGTTCGGATAGTAGATCGGATTTTCTAGATGAAGTTGAAACAAAGGGGACGGAGTCGGATAATGAAGAGGAGAATTTTGTTGGGGAGATAGTTGAAGTGGAAAAAGATGTATCGTGTTCTAGTGCTGAGGAAGTTGCTTTGCAGCTCAAGTGTGGAGACGATGACCAGCTAAAAGTTGCACTTTTGGCATTAAACGCGTTGATTAGGGATAATGAGGCTGCTAGTGAATGGATAGATTCTGAGGGTGTTATCCGGATTTTGTTCAGTCGGTTGAGTTCTACGACGTCAGTTAACCGGTTGAGTATCATTCAAAATCTGAGAAGTCTCGTTGCACAAAATGATGAAATTAAGGTACGTGCATTTTCTTCTCTTTTTTCATTTTCAGTGTGTGTTTATTTTAGTTAGCCAAATAATATGCAGAACAAGTAAATTGGTCAAGATTGCGACATATACTGGTTGCGTGTATGTTTTTACTTAGCCTAATATGTGCAGAACAAGATGACAGAGGTAGAGTATTTGTCAGCGCTCGTCAAATCTTTGACCCGGGATGAGGACGAACAGAGGGAGGCGGTAGGCCTATTATCAACTTTGTCTGATGTTTCTGCTGTAAGGAGAAGGATTGGAAGAATTCAAGGATGTATAGTTATGTTGGTTGCTATTTTTAATGGTGAAGATCAAACAGCTTCCCATGATGCAGGGAAGTTGTTGGCTGCATTGTCGAGCAATAATCAGAATGCACTTCATATGGCAGAAGCGGGTTATTTCAAGCCACTTATAAAGTATTTAACCGAAGGTATTTAAAATAAGTCTTTAGTTCCTTTATGTCATGAATCAACTTTCTAAATGCATCTTCACATAAATGCATCTTCATTTGATTCTAGTAATTGGGTACCTACTTAGTTTAGGCTTGCAAATTTCTTGATGTCTGTCAAATATCTAAGATAATTACATAGAAGACTAGTCAACTTTCTTCTGAAATCTGTATTAGGTAGCCAACTTATATCAGGCTTTATATTCTTTGATTTAAGGCATATATCTAAGATAATTGGTTCTAATATGACAGGTTAGAAAAAGCAAGCATGGTCAAAAGTGATTGACATAGCATCATTTTTGATACCTCTAACTGAGTTTTATTTTTCAGTAGTTTCCTTTACCCAAAAGAAAATTGTAATTAAGAAATTTGGTTACTTTGTAGCATTAGCCCTCTAACATATAGCCAGTTTTTACCTTTCAATAGATAACATTTGTGTGGAATGATGAACAAACATTTATTTCCTGATGGTATCTGATTTAACATTTGCAGTAACTGATTGATTACATCCTTACAGGATCCGACATGAGTAAAATTCTAATGGCAACAGCGATTTCAAGAATGGAACTTAGAGACCAAACCAGAGCTTCCATTGGAGAAGATGGTGCAATCCCACCCTTAGTCAAAATGTTCAAAGAAGGAAAACTTGAAGCTAAATTATCATCTTTAAGTGCGCTACAAAACTTATCTACCTTAAAAGAAAACACCAAAAGGTTAATCAATTCAGGAATTGTTCCATCACTCCTTCAACTCCTATTTTCTGTAACATCTGTTCTCATGACTCTTCGTGAACCCGCATCTGCCATTTTAGCACGGATCGCTAAATCCGATACTATGCTTGTCAACCATGACATTGCCCTTCAAATGTTCTCACTTCTTAGTCTTTCGAGTCCCATCATTCAACAACATCTCTTAGAAGCATTAAATAGCATTGCTTCTCATTCTAGTGCTTCAAAAGTTAGAAGGAAAATGAAGGAAAATGGATCAATTCAACTCCTTTTACCCTTCCTTACGGAAACAAATCATGAAATTAGGATCGGGGCATTTAATTTGATTCACACATTGTCTAGAGAGTTATCAGATGAACTCACGGAACAATTGGGGGAAACTAATCTTCTTAATATTGTAAACATTCTTTCATCTTCAACATCCGAGAGTGAAAAAACTACTGCTGCTGGGATTCTGTGTAATCTTCCCATTAATGATAAGAAAGCTACAGAGATACTGAAGAAGGCAAACTTATTACCCATTCTCGTGTCCATAATGACTTCAAAACCAGCAAATTCAACAGCCATTTTATCACATCGTTTGATTGAGAATATTGCAGGTATAATAATGAGATTTACCGTCACATCCAATCTAAAACTGCAGCTTTACTCAGCTGAAAATAGGGTAATACCGGTTCTTGTAAAGATGCTGTCAGATGGGCCGATAATTGCTAAGTGTAAGGCTGCAACTTCACTAGCACAGTTATCAAAAAACTCCTTAAACCTCAGAAAGTCAAAAAAGTCGACGTGGTTATGTGTTCCTCCTTCCGCAGACGCGTTTTGTGAAGTTCATAATGGCTACTGTTTTGTCAAAAGCACTTTTTGCTTGGTGAAGGCAAATGCGGTTTCTCCATTGATCAAAATCTTGCAAGATAACCAAAGGGAAGCCGATGAAGCTGCCCTTGAGGCTTTATCGACTCTTTTGCAAGATGAGATATGGGAAAACGGATGCAGTTATATTGAGAAAATGTCAGGAATTGAAGCTATTATAAAAGTGATTGAATTGGGGAGTATAAAGACTCGAGAAAAAGCAGTTTGGATATTGGAGAGGGTTTTGAGAGTTGAAGATTATAAAGTCAAGTATGGTGGATCTGCACAAGTGGTGCTGATCGATCTTGCACAGAACGGTGATACACAGTTGAAACCAATAGTAGCTAAGTTATTAGCGCAACTTGAACTTTTGCAGGTTCAATCTAGTTACTTTTAATTTTTTCTGAATTATACAAGTTGGTGATATGCTGAATTTTTTTTCTGACATATTGCCTTCTCACAATCATTTTTTGGGTTCTTGATTACCTATAAAAGGTGTGGATTTCTAGATTGTAATATACAATACATGAACATGAAAGTGTAAATTGATTGATTCAAGAGTTTGTATAAAGAAAAACATTGCATTTTTTGGAGGTTATTTATTAGTGCAACTTTGGTTTAAACTAAGAAATCATAACTCAGAATACAACTCTATTGAGCTGTTTATAACGAAAAAGGTCAAAATTACCACCTCTATCGACTACATTGCATAAAACATATATTCTTATATAACATAGGATTAACTACTAGGATCTGAAACACATGGCAACGAACTGAAACTACGTTCATGCTGCATTACTAGATCACTGGCTTCCAACTCAACTGTATACTCTTTGACTATTATTTAAGCCACAAATCTTGTTGATCATGCAAAATCACAATTGCAACGGAAGAAGCATGAAGACTTTTTGTATAGTTTACAACAAGTTAAGATCCTGTAATCGGCTATATTGAGATTAAGGGAAATCAAAGGCAGGTTCAACTTCATTGGCCGTAGCAGGCCATTTGGTAAAAACAACATATATGTTTTACATGCATCGCAGGCCTTTGGAAACAACAGGACTATACATTAATCTCTATGCATAGCAGGGCAGATATTAATACGAGGTCTTGTTCTTTTCACCACTATGTTTGAGCAAAGATTCTGTGTTTGTTATAACTAAGAATCAAAATATTAAGTATATAAATTACAGAGGGTTCAACTAGTAATCGACTGATCGGCATGTAATGAAAGATCAGCAAGGCACTCTTTTAAAAATGCTTACACTCAGGTCACCAAGTCATCATTTCAGTTATTCAGAAGATGGTATATGAGCATCAATCATAAAATAGAATGTACTAATGCCATTTAAATGCATTATCATAACAATCGTTGTGCTAACAGTTGTCGACATGTTAGCACAAATACCGCCACATAAATAAACATATGATTGAGAAAAGGTAAAACTGAGGTACAAATGGGATCTAAATGCGCATGTTTGATGCCACGCTTATATATGTTTTAACTTCACTTTTTTTTAACCCAATTAGCACAAAAAATCCGTCTTATGGGTATACCATATTATTCTTCATCATAGTCTTCATCTTCCTCATCCAACCGTGAGTTTATTTGCGCCAAATTATGAGTATCAATCGCCATCCTATCCATTTCTGATAGTGACAAACCAAGATAGTCTTCGTTTTTTAGTTCAGCATCCTTCGCCACTAATGAACCACCACTACCTGTACCAGGAACCGGTTGTGGCAGTGGTGATGGAGTAGGCGGTTGTATGGCAGCTACACCATCCATAGCATCAACCATTTTGTTAGTGCTTTCATCAATCCCAGCATTTAGATCAAAGTCCTGACCACCATCACTGCCAGCCACTTCAACTTTCAAGGTCTTGGGTGAGTCTAGATTCGGGTCAACTAACCTCTGTGGGTTCAGCCCCTGGTTGATTATAGGTTGAACCGATGGTGCGCACGGTTCTAGTTCTACTTCCATTTGGGGAGGCTCGCGTTCGGCTGATGCTCTGCCACGACCTCTGCCTCTTCCTCTACCACGGCCTCTGCCCCCTACCATTGCTGCTTGTTTGCCTTGCTTCATGCTGGCATAAAAGAGTGTGGTTTTAGTTACTAAATAATTAATAATAGTAGAAATGTTAGTTTTTTTTTTTTTTTTTTTTTTTTTTTTTTTTTTTTTTTTAATTAGGACTAAAATGAAATTCAATGTGTGGCTAGAGACATCTAATAACTGACTTAGAAATCCTGTATAAGGTAAGTCTAAATCTGTTGCTACTGATACTTCACATATTCAGATTAAGAGGTGAACCGACCTGTTTAATTGACATTAAGTCGATTTGGTTTTTTATTTCAGATCTCTAACAGGTCAAAAGATAACAGTTTAACATACATAGCTAAAAAGGAAACGGGTCGACCTAGTCTAAAGGATCGTAGGTTGCTCCAATATTCAGAACTTTCTGAAACGTGTTCTTTTGAGAATGCTATTTCAAATATAGATTTTATAACTTTGTTTATGACATTATTTATTAATCAAATAAAAAAAATGGACAAATAAAGTGTCAATGGGTAGGCCCGACCAGACTGGTTTTGACCCAAAAGTCCAAAACCAATCCACCCACTTATACTAAAAGAAAATACGCCATATAGTTTTTAGCATACACTGTTAATAGTGGGTAATTTGGCACAAGACAAACTTTTACCAGTCTGTTTCTCTTCAACTCTTCATCACTTTCATTCATTTCATCTGCAGCAACTTTCCTGGAAGAAGATATTTGAAGTGCATTTATATATGTTAGTTTATTAGTTCAAAAGGATTAAAAAAAACTCACCAAAGGACATGGAGAATCATACTTACTTCCTCTTTATCATGGCACGATCATCAACACCGGCATCAGAATGACCATAATCAGGGACCTTGTTAACAACTTCCCTCAGAAAATCAAACACATTGTAACTTTGCACACAATGCTTTCTGAATCAAACCAAATAATTAAATTAATGTTTTTCACAAAAAATAAAACAAATTGATGTTTTTCATGAAAGTCATATTTTTGTAAGACAAGGTCATGAAACTATGAAAGTCAAATAAATTGATTTTTTTGAAAAAATCGAATAAATTGTCGTTTTCCACAGAAGTCATATAAATTAATGTTTATCCACAAAAGTCATAAATTGATGTTTTTCATAAATCAAACAAATTGACGTTTTATATCATACAAATTGACGCGTTTAACAAGATCAAATAAGTTGACGTTTTCTCACAAAATCATATAACTTCTAGTTGCAATACTCTTTAAAGTTTAAACAAATTATCAAAAGTTGCATTGTTATGTCAGAAACAATAATACACTGTAATGATTTAAATTACCAAAAGAATGCTTTTTACTGACCCGTTAAATCCTTAAGACTCAGTTTAGTGTATTTGTCGTGAAAAATGGTTAAAGGAGTACTTACAAATGCAGCGAGTTAACAGTCTTTGCACCTCTGCGTAGAGTTATATCATGCGTACGATCACAAAGATCTTGTAAAAACAATTCCAAAGCTTTGGCTGCAAAATATTCCAAACGAGTAAGAACATTGCACATCTTATATTGATCATAGACTGCTACAAGCCTACAATAGGGGGTGTTTGTTTTAGCTTATTTGATGGGCTTATGAAAAGCTAATAAGCTCATTTTTAAAGGCTTATCAGCTTGAACTAATAGCTTATTTGAGTTCCTAAGCTCAACAAGCCACTAAAAGAAGGTTATTGGCTCGAAATCTCAATAAATTCATAAGCCCATCAAAGAAGCTAAAACAAGCACCCCACTTAAATACTTACAAACTAAAACCGGGACTGCCAAGGCGATTTTTCCCACATCCTCGTCAGCTTGCATTATCTTTTTTATCCGTGCCTGTAAACAATAGATAGCTCTAGATAATTAGGAATAAAACCAAAAGTTTCTTTAGAATTATTATTACTCCTCAAGGAGCCTCTCCTAGAATAACATATTTATGAGCTCACCAACATTCACTAACCCGTAAAACATCTTAGGGGTGTTTGTTTCGGCTTATATGTAGGCTTATGAGCTTATTTGATTTCGGCTTACATAACATAAGCCCCAATTTTCAGGCTTATATTGAGACTTATGTGCTTATATAAGTTTATCATATCATAATAAACTTATATAAGCCCACAAGTCTCAAAATAAGCCAGAAAATTGGGGTTATGTTATATAAGCCGAAATCAAATAAGCTCATAAGCCCGCATATAAGCCGAAACAAACACCCCCTAAGAAACCTAGTTTAAGCACACATTATCTTCTATGATACAAAATGTGTCCCCTAAAACTCTAAAAGGATTGATAACTAGAATTCACTCTAGATCTCAAATCAGCAGTAATAAAATGTACCATAAGTGGCAATTTTGATACTACCCCATTAAACCAGCTATGTAAAACTCGATATAAAAATAAATAAATTGTGAAATTGAAAATAAGTCAAAAGCAAATGAATAAAATAAGAAAGTTACAGCAGGGAAACGGGTGTCGAGCTTCTTCTTCATGGCAGTCTTAATAAATAAATCGAAACTTTGAAATAAAAATAAATGGTAAATCAGATCTTTTAACAGTTATATGAAATTTGGATCAGATTCGGATCATGAAATGATAAGAGTAATAATTTTATTTGTAAATGAGTGCATTGCAATTCATGAGTGAGTATGTGGTTAGCTAAAACCTGTTTCCAAACGCCACTCATTCAATTTCAGTTTTCGAGGCTATATGAGTGACGTAAATAGTTTGTGTATTCATTTTTCTATTTTAATAAAAACTATTCAAACACATGTTTTTTTTTTTTGGGAGGGGAGGTTTTGTTAAATAGCTTTGTTCCATGTTCAAATAACTTACACGTGACACTATTTATAACATGATACTTCATCAAAATGTGTAAATTGTAATACCTTATGAAAGTTACACAATTTTTTCTGAGTTCACG
The DNA here is from genome assembly GCA_030686995.1 of Artemisia argyi. NCBI lineage: Eukaryota > Viridiplantae > Streptophyta > Magnoliopsida > Asterales > Asteraceae > Artemisia > Artemisia argyi. Next base: position 64,844,662 of record CM060680.1, read on the forward strand.
TACCAAAATGAGACAATGAAAAAAGTTTGTTGCTATTATATGACCAATTTTTTTTTTTCCTTTACAAAAAGTTCGTGTGATGCACAAACGCTATATGTAAAAAGTGTTGCCCTGATTTATACATTTTTTTTTAGTTAATATACAGGGTCATTAAGATATATACATAAAAGTCTAACGGGAAGTAATATGCACACCAATAAATTTTATGTGGACATCACAAAATCATATTTGTAATGCACGTGATACAAGATCATATATGTACGCGAATTTTTACATATTTAAATTCAAACAAAATGACCAACATGTTTAAATTTTAAAATTTTATCTAAATCGACATGTGAATCATTTCTCACAAGACATAACTTCTTCAAAAACCAATAAACGATGCACAAATTAGGCAATGTATAGGCATATAACTAATCGCACATTAGACAAGTCAATCATTTCACTCATTAATATGGCGTGCATCTATTTAACTAAAAACGCACAATGTAGTGATGTTATAAAGACAAAAAAGGTACCTATCACCTATCGCGTCATGCACCACACTGCTAACATCATAGACGCGCCAACTTACTATTAAATTAATGAATGAAAAGTTGTTAAAGTTAGAAGTCTTTATATGTGTTAGAGCATAAGGCGTCATCACCTTGAGTTAAGGTTTCACCCACTGACACGTCAGCGCCACATCAGCACTTTAACTATATATAAAAAAAAAGTACAAATTTATGACAAAATATTTTTTTAAGTCTCCACTATGGTCAACTTTTAACTCAATCTCCAAAATGGTCATGCGCGACTACTCAACTCCGCAACTTCACCCAAAACGCGACACGTGTGCTTATGCAAGTACAATTGGTTACTTTTAATGGCCCACATAAACTGCCAAATTTACTCAACCTTTGTGCTACTCAACCGGCGGCTACTCAACTCACATTTATCCACGTGCAAAAGCACCATGGGAAAGACAAAAGCACACATTAGAAAAGAACCAAAGTACAAGTATATCTTTTGGTTAGATTCATAATTAAAGTAATTTTGACTTTGATGGTATTCAAAAAATTAACACCAACCATCACTCACCAACATCACTCACCGATTAACATGCACAAACCAACCCATCTTCTCTGATTACGAACATTTTGTCTTTTTTATCTCTCTCTCACCACATATTCATAGTCGTGTCTTCGTCATCACTGCTAGAACACATTTTGGTTATGGCTGGAGTTGCTTGACGTATTCATAGCAATGTTTAATTTGTCTACCAGTGTTATCAAGTATATAAGTGGCCCATTTATGTGTCTAGCATTTGTATAACAAGTTCTATTATCTATTTTAACTACCAAGTGCAAATGTGGCATACTTGCATGTGCGTACGTATTTTCATCATGTTTCAAGCTATATGGCTACTTTATATGTTCCAACATGCCTCACAAATTATGAATTTCTCTTTGTGTCAAGCACTACAAAGTGATTATATTGGCAAAATTTATTATGTGCCAATATGTGATATATGAAACTGAAGACATGAAAGTATTTTGAACAAGATTCCAGCATTTGATTGAAGAAAAATTAAGATTTAAGTAACACAGCTTTGGTTCCAACTCAAGCCCAACCAACAAATTAACAATGTCATGAAAAAAAAAAAATAAAAATAAATAAATAAATAAATCAAAAATAAATAAATAAAGTAATTTTTATTACCTTTCCAAATTCCAATAAAGATGCCCAGTCATTTCAGCCGCCAGTTGAGTAGTCGCCGGTTGAGTAATTGTGGAAGTTAATGTGGGCCCCAACATAAGGATATGTGTCGCGTTTTGGGTGGAGCTGCGGAGTTGAGTGGTCATACATGTCCATTTTAGAGATTGAGTTAAAAGTTGACCATGGTGAGAACCTAAAAAAAATATTTTGTCCTATATTTGTACTTACATAAAAAAACCACCGCTTATCATAACTCACTTTAACTCAACATTTTGGGCCCCACTTTATAATCTTTTTTTTTTCTTTTTTATTTAAACAAACTAATTTTTTTAATTAAATTAATATACAATTATAATAATAGTTGATAAAAAAACGAAAAAAATGCAATCTCAAATTTTGTTTGAGCCATATTCGGGTAAAAAAATAAAAAATAAAAAACCCAATTTCACTTGCCTCATCTTCATCCCTTATCTTGTACCTCAAAGACACACACCTGCAACACCACAACACACACGAAAACATACACTATAAACACACACACAACACGTTACAAACACACACCAAACCCATTTAAAAAGGAAAAAATATAGAAAAGAAAAAGGTAATCACCCTTCACGCAGCGTTAAGGGGTAACGCAGGGCGTTAACGCGCCCTTAACGCAGCCATACGGTGTCTTAACGCCGGCTTTAACGCACCTAGGTGAAAGCTTAACGTGGAAGATTGGCTAACACACCCAATGCTCTTATGGGGTAAATAACAAGTTGGGTGCTACTATAAGGACCTCATGCCCCACTTTCAACAGTCAATACCCACGACCTCTTTGTTTATAGTATAACATAGTTTTATTATTTTTTCAGTTTAATGTTTTTGACTTATTAAACTTTATATTTCATGTTCCGTATTTTCAAATTTTTAGTTTTTTAATTAAAAAAAAGAAGAAAAAAAGGTGTATTGTTGGTTTTTTAGGAGCTAACAAGTTAGTTAGTTGATTACTATTAATTTTCTCTATCTATAAATCTCTAAACATACAACTCCATTCATTAATTAGCTCCAACTCCCATGCATGTTGCATTTGCTTTTTCAAATGTTTTATGTTTGATCTATAATGCGAAAGAAAAGATGGATCTGAAGTCTTTAAAATACAAAAAGTGACAGACAAAAACATAATCTACAAAATAGAAGATGTAAAAAGTCATTTTTGACTCTCATGTCTAAAAATAAACAAACACACTTCTTTTAGTTCCTCTTCCCACTTGTAGCCATAAGAGGAAAAAAATAAATGCGCTTCTTTCATTTCCTCTACACGCCTACAGAAATAAGAAGAAAAAACAAATGCACTTCTTTAATTTCCTCTTACCGCTTGAAAAAAAGAAAGAAAGAAAGAAAAAAAAAAAAAAAAAAAAAAAAAAAAAAAAAAAAACCCTTTCTTCTGAAAAACAAACACAACCTAAATCTTTCAGAATGCTATTTATTGGATTCTTCGTCCAGACCCAGGGCGGATCTCGTCAAAAAGAAGACTTGTGCCTGTTATCACAAGCTTAAAACATATCCAATGTCCAATTTTGGTTCAAGGTCCAAGATCGAGCTGTTTAGAGCATATGTTATACGTGATACAAGCTTGGTTCTCAGTTCTCATATTCTCAAATGTCTGGCACCAATCTAGTGCAGTTTGGACTGCAATGCAAGCATACATGTTACTAACAACAATATTGTAGAGGAATCAGTCTCTGTTTGTCCAAAAAGTTTGGACTTTCTCATATAACCAAATAGCCTTGTTCAAAGGTTCATTACTAGGTAAGCCCCAAAATGCATATGACAAAACCTTTTGAATGTGATTTCAGTTTTCACAATTTCTCAATACAAAGTTAATTTTGCTAGACACTTCATCAAGAAATTTAAATTATGAAACAATATGTACTCGTCATCTCAAGCATCAACACTAGTGACCAGGTAGCATTTAACCCAATGCTTTTGTATTGGTGGTTCTACTTATTCTTTTCGGCTTCTGACGACGGCAACTACATTTGCTCTTCCTGGAGGATAGAAGATATCACCCTCGTAACACTTTACTAATCTCATACACCCTATTTGCCTCAGTGTGAGATCCCTTTTATGAATCATGTGCATAAGACCCTCGCGGTCTATATAAATAAGACATTCTGTACCATTCAAGTATTGTCTTCATGATTCAATGCAAGGCTACGACTTCCAAATCCATGACGCGAGTTGGATGTCTCTTCTTATTTTCTTCTATTGCCTTGATGCATAACCAATAACCTTCTCTTGTCACATCAATATACAACCAAGATCCTCTTGAAGCGTCACGGTATACGGAAAAACCCGTTGTGCCTTCAGGGTCTACTTTAAGTCCATCATCACTTACTACATGGTTTAAGGAACATAATAGGAATGTACGGACCCCCTGTCTAACAAACTCATGTAATTGCTCACCAGTTCTTGCATCTTTGAGGAATCTATTCAATAAAGCGATCGAGCTACCGTTGGCGCTCCAGGGATGACGTTGACTTTAAATTCCACCTGACCATTACAAGGCATACCTGGCTAATCATCACGAAATACACCAGAACATCACTTCATGATAAGCACATCCATAATCTCTTTCTTTTTCATCTTGGCGGTTATCACATACGCCTATTAAGCTAAACAACCTTTCTTCACATATTAGGGGTAACCTTCATAATATATATTATTCTTAAATCTCTACTTCTTCGATCTTCGTAGACCAGGGGCGAAGCTTGGAAATTTCGAGTGGGGGGTCGGGATCTAAAATTTTTTTTCCTATCACTATGGGGGGTCGAAACCGAATTAAATTGGGGGGGCGAAACCGAAAATACCGAAATTTTTCTACACGAAAACTAAATACCCCTACATCGCAAAAAAAATTTCGGGGGGTCGGCCGCCCCCCCCCAGAAGCTGCGCCCCTGTCGTAGACGGTGGCCTTTTTTTCATTCGGCAATGCAGCTTTAACAAATCTTTCTATTACATATGATTCTTGCCTCAAATTTTGGCCAACAATTCCATACCAAATATTATAACAAATCCGCCTACTTAATAGGAACCAACTTTACTAGAAATTTGTCAACAAAACTAATAGGAAAATTATTACACCAGTAGACACAAATCATCTTTTTGGAATCAAAATCAAACATGAGCAAATATGTTCTCGATTAAAAGTGTACATGCCACAACAATGGGCGTTTCCTTTATTTCCTCGTCGGTTACCTCAAAATCTCGTCCTTTTGCCTTACCTTTTTTCATTTTTCGATTTCATGTTGATCTTTCTGATAACGACCCATAACAGTGTCCATTTTCTTTTGACAAATTCATCGACTTTAATGTTTCCACAAGGACCGCAATTTTCACAAGTTAAATGTGTAGAGCAGTCTCAAGCAGAGTGATGTGATCTATTCATATTACTTTACGCCAATATGTGTAGGACGAAGGCGTAGGCTTTGTCTTTTAGGAGGGTACTCATCATCCTTTATACAAATGGTAAGGTAAGTAAAAGAGTGATGGTTAGGCTCGACCTAAATTTCTTATTAAATGGATATTATTTGATACTTTTATCAAATTATAACTTTTTTTTTTCATTACTATTGCATAGTATCTTTTATATAATAAAACAAAACTCCTAGCGGGGACTTTCGTATTTCGAATAAAAGAATGTTCCTTATTAAATAATATTTTAATTATTATTTTTTAATTTATAAATTCGTTTTGTTGATATATTACACAAGCAGAAGATAAATAAAAAAATATTGATAAGATGCAACTAAAAATATGATTAAACTTTTTGAATGATTATCTTTAACAATAAAAAACTATAATTAAAAATAATAAGTCAAACAAAACAAATATTAAATTATTTATTTTTTAATAAATAAAAATATATAATTCAAAAATTTTTTAAATAAAAAACTGCGTGTGCGCGGACATTATAAATAGTTTTACAAAACAAGAAAATCCAAAATACCCCCAAAAACACCAAGTTACCCCTTTTATACTGACTCAAACGAAAAATGAAGGGAGGGAAATAACGCGTATTCCCTCCGTTCTCCAAGCAGGACAGAGGGATGATGATCGAAATGACGAACTCGTTTCTCTCTCTTAGGGTTAGGGTTTGATCATCGGCTCAGTAGTAGTAACTGTTACTTTCAGTTGTATCTTGTTACTTTCAATCATATCTTGTACTTTCACCCAGGTTTTAGGTAGAATATAATATAATGGATCTTTGGGAACCAAATGATTTAGAAACTAGTCCGGAGCGAGACGAAATCCTAAGAGAACATATGCAAGTCTCATTACAAGCGTTTAACAATTCTAGGTTTTTGATTAAATTTAAGGAACAGTTGGAACAGGTTATTCGTTCAGTGCTACCTTTAGGAACTCACAAGCTAATAATGTATGGGATAGGGAATTTTGAACAAAAGACCAGACCCCGTTTGCAGCTTTCACTTGCGCTTTGGATGAAAAATAATCTGAATTGGATTGGAGAGTGTGAGTTCTTTGACCCTGCGCTTACTCAGACCGAAGTTAATTACTTGGTTGACCTAGGGTTTAGTTGTATTCAACGTGATGAATCGGGTAAGAGACAGGTCGGAAACGAACCTATTCTATTCTACATGCCTCATTGTCCTCGTTTTCTCTATAACAACCTTTTAGGTGCAAATCACACATGGGAGAGTTTAGAAAATATCGTCTTGATTGGAAACGACCTTAAAAGGTATTTAAAAGAACAAGAGAAAGAGGAAGTCAAAGAAGGACAAGACGAGCTTGTGAAAGAGGAAGGGGAAGTGACGGAAGTAGAAGAAGTAGAAGAAGTAGAAGAAGAAGAGGAAGAGGAAGAGGAAGTGGATGAGAAGATAAGATATATACACATGTTGAGACGTAACATCCAAAGGTTTGAGATTGATACCTTCCCTGAAGATGATACTGCCTTTTCTTATACGGCTTGGCAAATTTTCAAGCAGCTCTGAGTGTCATTGTAAGTTTCTTCTTATCTTTTAAATTCTTTATCATAAATGTTGCATTACATGTAATTAATTAATGTCCATTGCTTTCAAACTTTCATCTTCCGTTTATACAATCAGTTATATCAAAACAACTAGCATAGATAACCGTTTGTTATGCTTTCTGGACAATAAGAATGGCAACACCTCTGTTAGTTCACTTTGGGTTTCCTGTCCAAGCATTAGAGCTTTTACCATCTCTAAATTTCCCTTGTGATGTCAAAATCTACATGTGATATTACTTCACTTTTATTCACCATTGCTAATGCAATTGATTTTTGATTTTATTTAATGATGTTACATCTCATATTTGTATGTTCTAATTTAGTTTTTAGTGTTGTTGTTTTGCAAAATATGATTGATTAAATAATGGAAACCGAAAATAGGATCCGAGTAAAAGAATGTCATATTCTATTTCTGCAGAATCTCCTTTCATGTGCCTAGGCGTGCATCGTATCTTTCGTTGGTGTTTTATATATGCTGTCATAAACCAGAATTATGATAAAGGGATTTTCTGGATGCAGGTAGGTATGCTGGTGTGTACATGTTCTTTTGCAGTGAAAATATCTAACAAGATCGTTGGTTTTGAGTAAGAAAGGGATGATAACTTTAGGTTTTGACTTTTGAGTAATAGATTTGTTAGACATATGTAACCCGGTATTAATACCTTGATCAGTTGCATTTATTAGCATATGTAGGATCTACTTTTATTTTTCAGTAATTTGGAATCATGGGATCCGAATGAACATGAAATGAGTATTAAAAGGCCAACAAAATGGGCATTTAAGACCTTTAGTTTGGTGGCTCTAACTTTTCACCGTTTTGAATTTTGATGTTCTGGGTCAGGTTCTTACCCATTTTAATACTATGGGTTAGGCTTTTACCTATTTTGATATGGCAGATTTATGTTAACTGTTGTGTTTGATTTAACAGTTTATGAAAGTATATGTGATCTAGAAGGCCGATGGCTTATCTTCTAGGGATGTAGTAAGCAATTTTATGGGATCTTAAGCAGGCCTATTGTGGGCTTGTGTTAATAGCTTAGTTCAAATTATCTTTGCTTTCAATCCTATCACAAGAAAGCAACTTTTTCTATGTTACGTGCTTCTAATATGCTGATATGCTGGTGGAAGTGGGGTTGGGGCATGTATTTCTTATCCATGGTTCTGGTAATATTATGTAATATACCACTCTGGGATTCAGTTGGCTCAACGTACTAAATAGTTGCCAAGTTGATGCTTTTAACAGTATTATTTGTCGATCTTATGGCCTAATTGGTTTCCTTATTGAGATGGCCGGTGCATCTTTTTTGAATCACATGGAATTAATATAAATTTCCGGTGTTTATGAAATTTACTTATTAGTAAGGTTTTTATTTGAATGATCTTCATTTCTATACCCTTGTTTTGATCTTTTAGACTGCATTTGAAATTTGGAAACGAACAAGTTGTCTTTGAACACTACATGTATACGTTGATATATTTTTATGGTCAAAACACATAATTACCGCTTAATTTCTGGACATAAATCTGTCATACTTCCATGAACATTGGATAGAAGTAGCCAGTTTCATACAAATATGTCGTGTAGGGCCTTGGAGCATATAACGTTTGACAGTTTGGTTAGATGCCGGGTTTTTTATATAATGTAGAGAACAATTGAACACATTTAAATATTGCTAACACTTACAGCTTTAGTCCGGGGAGTCGTTTTTGCTTGAAAACTTGTTTGTTGGGAGATTTTTATGGACCTTTGGTGTTTTTTGGTTTGACGGGTTGAATCATACATGAGGGATCCATATCCATTATTGATCAGGACAATAACTATTTGTAGTGTTTTGACATGTAGTATTTCGGATCAACCAAACCCATCTTGACCCATTTCTTCTTACAGTTAACTTAGTTAACCATCTAATGTCCATTTTGTGAAAATTATAAAGGTAAACTTCAAATTAGCATAAATCTTGTTTGTATTGGTTAGCCTTTTCCATCTATTGGCAAGTTTCCGGAATCAGAATCCTTGATGGTAAGAATGTTTGATTTTATTAGCTTTTACTAAATGTTCAGCTTCGTTGCAACTAAACAGGAAATAAAAGAGAAAAGAGCATGAACCGGATATGGATACTCTTGGGTGTTGCCATTCTTCTACTTTCTCTGTTAGGGCTTTTAAGGTATATAGAGAAAGAAAACAAGGAGAAGGTATAACACACAAGTGACTTCATATTAACCATAAGTTTAACCATCGTAGTTGCTTCTTTTGTTGCTTTGTTATAACTGATTGTAGATTACAAGAAACAGAAGAGAGATGAAAAATGTTGAGGATCGATTACACGGTAAGGTGGTTAAACCTTCGTTCTTTGTGTATGAGATATGTTTGTGTGAATATGATTAAGTATGCGGAATCTACTTAACCACACTTAGAAGATTTATGTTTATTGTTATGGAAATGGAATAGTTAACACCAAGCGATTCAATATTATTCAAAATAATAATACGAGTGATCTTTAGCTTATCACTAGGGTTACAAAGACCTTGAATCTTGTGTTTGTTCTTTCTATTGTCTGTATATGAGAGTTGTGTATGACATTGTCTCTCTTATCTACATATCTAAGATTTTCCTTTTATAGTCCAAGGAAATATCTTTTACAAATTACATGACTCAACAAATAACTAGCTTATGACTAATCACTATTCTAGCTTAGTCATACAAGATACATCATGTATCTAAGATAAACAACTCACTTGGAGTGTTCAATTTGATGACTAGAACTAAGATATTATCTTATTATGCAAGTGTTGAATAAGTCATTCTTATCCACACAGCTGTCCGTTATGAGTCATAGCTGTAGAGTCATAGCAGCAGCAGAATCAAGCAGCAGCAGAATAAAGCACCTTCAGTGGAAACAGTTTTCAGTAGAATCCATCAGTGGAAACTTGCTTTGATTCTTCTGATATTTAATTCCTAACAATCCTCCCCTAAACATGTGAATCACATTCAAACATGTTTTCCTGAATTAAATGAGGACTTTGTCAAGATCTTTCAAACACTTCATTGTCAGACTAGTTGATCTGAACTTTCTTCTCTTCTGAGTGAATGAACTTATCTTTCTCTGGAACTTATCTGCTTTCTGATCTTTCAACAAGTGATGAACAAACGTAGTGAACTGAAATTGAATCTTTTCAACTTTTTGACCTAGATAGAACTTTCTCCTTTGAAATGCTTCATCCTTTCTGAATACGACATTTAAGAATGTTCTTGTCATTTTCAACCTCTATGTCATCGTCTTGTATGATCTTGTCTTTTCTTTTGGTTAATCTTCCTTAAACTGGGCTTGAATTTCCTCCCCTGAGATTCAAATATCATCTTATAATGATATCCTCCCCTTGTTTGAAAGATTTTCTCACAATCATAACATCATCATCTGATCTAGCATTTTTCCATGTTTTCAGACAATTTGTACATGAAGCCATCAATTCCTTAAGAGTTTAAGATTCTGTCCTCATCACTTCTAGGTATGTTAACTCCTATGAGAGGTGATTCAATGGACATTTTTGACTTATGGTCCATCATTCGATGGTTTTTAAAGTCATCTTTTAAAAATCATTTTAAGAAACTTTTGCCTTAGCAGTATGTATATGATTTTATTATGAAAAATCATACTGCTTACAACCATTTTGAAGGGATTAAGTGTGTAACAGACACTTAGTCAAAATTTCGGTTTAAAGCAACCTCTGGTTGTGTGAGAACCAATGTTTTCAGTTATAAATAACCGCCTGTGTATAGATAAACCTATTCAAAAGGCTTTCTTTACAGGGTTTCCAGCTCGTGGCATTTGTTACCTCTAACACAAGTGTTAGATTCACTTTTGCTCGCTGTTCTTTCTATCAGATATCCGTAGATTAGTCACATTATACTTAAAAGTATAAAATGATAGAAAGTGAGTTGTATCAGTGATTAACTGATAAACTAATTTATCAATTCAATGTGAAACATCATAATCAGATTTCAAGAAAGAAGTTTTAAGGAGTTTTGAAGTCCCAAACTTTTTCTATCATGAACCTATTATATCAGAAGCAATGATCAGCTTTCAGCAGCAATGATCAGCAGATTTCACTTGAAATAGCTTTTCAGCTCAAACATTCATACCTGAAACTGTTAGTCTAAAACCAAGTAAACAAAGTACAAAGTACTTGTCTTGAATTAGAATAATCATAGAACTAACTGTATGAATAACTTCAAATATTGTTAATAGTAGACTTAGATAACAAAGTTAGATGCATTAACAAAATCTATATACAAAAACACATTATATTGAAAAATTTAAAGATTAAGCATTCCAATACTTGCTACCAAGTACTGAAATCTACCAACATCAAAAGCTTTGGTAAGAAGATCTGCAAAGTTTTGATCTGAAGCAATTTTCATTACTTGAATTAACCTTTTCTCATTGCAATCTCTTATAAAATGATGTCTTATTTCAATGTGTTTTGTTTTAGAATGTTGCACTGGATTTTTAATAATGTAAATTGTACTACTATTATCAATATGTATAATGGTATGTAAGAAATTGTACCCATAATCAAGAAGTTGGTTTTGAAGCCATAGAACTTGACTACAGCAACTTGCAGCAGCTACATATTCAGCTTCAGTTGTTGAATTTGCCACAATTGTTTGCTTCTTACACTGCCATGAGATAAGTCTGCATCCAAGGAATTGACATCCTCCGGTTGTTGACTTTCTGTCCAAGCTAGCACCAGTATAGTCACTGTCTGAGAATGCTATCAAGTCAAATGGTGATTCTCTAGAGTACCATAAACCCAACCTTGGTTGACCTTTGAGATATCTAAAAATTCTTTTGACTGCTGTTAAATGAGAAACCTTTGGAGTTACTTGAAATCTTGCACAGGCACAAACAGAGAACATGATATCAGGTCTTGATGATGTAAGATACATCAAAGAACCTATCATAGATCTGTATGTATGTACATCCATATTTTCTCCATCTGCATCTTTAAGAAGTGGCTTCTCAGGATCCATTGGTGTGCTTGCTATTTTTGAATCAGCAAATTGAAATTTTCTAAGTATCTCTGCAACATATTTGTCTTGACTAATAAATATGCCTTCAGATGATTGCTTAACTTGCAGACCCAAAAAGAATGTAAGTTCTCCCATAGAACTCATCTGAAACTTATCTTTCATAAGTTTTTCAAAGTCTAAACACATCTTCTTCCTTGTAGATCCAAAGATAATGTCATCCACATACACCTGTACTAACAGAAGATCTTTCTTGTGTTGTTTGATGAAAAGTGTCTGATCAATCTTTCCTCTTTGAAATCCATTTTCTAATAAATAGGAAGCTAGTGTTGCATACCAAGCTCTTGGTGCCTGATGTAGGCCATATAGAGCTTTAACTACCTTGTACACTTTGTCTGGATGGTCAGGATCAGTGAAGCCTGGAGGTTGTGTAACATACACCTCTTCTTCAATTGAACCATATAAAAATGCACTCTTGACATCCATTTGGTAAACTTTGAAGTTCATAAATGAAGCATAAGCTAAGAAAAGCCTAATTGCCTCAATTCGAGCTACTGGAGCATAAACCTCATCATAGTCTATCCCTTCTTCTTGTGTATACCCTTGTGCTACTAATCTAGCCTTATTCTTAATCACTATGCCTCTTTCATCCCTTTTATTTCTAAAAACCCATCTAGTGCCAATTACCCTTACACCACTAGGTAAATCAACTAGCACCCGGACCTTTTGAATCTTAAACTGTAGAAGCTCCTCTTGCATAGCCTCCAACCAGCTTGAATTCTCTAAGGCTTTATGAATATTCTTTGGTTCATCTTGTGAGAGAAAACATACAAACAAACAAGAGTTTGAAGACTCATGTTGCTTTGAAGCATAAAGGGCATCAAGAATCCCTTTTTGATCTGAAGACATCAATTGTTGTCTTGTCTTCACACCAGATTGTACATCTCCAATCACATTTTCTAGGGAGTGGACTTTGTGAATTCGTGTTTGTGGAGTGGAAGGAACTTGATAATCAGATGGAATATTGCACAAATCCACCTCATCTTCTGAAAAGTCTGATTTTGTTTCTTCTGAAGGACTATCAGCAGAGACAATTTGCTTATCAGCAGGAATTGTTTGATCATCAGCGGGAACATTTTGCTGTTCTTCTGTTCTTCCTTCTCTGATTTTATCTTCAACATCTTCTTTAGCTTTGCCAGAAGAAGATTCTCCATTGGTTGAAGTTGATTCCACATTGGTATTTGACCATATTGGCATCATCACATAATCTTGATGTGTCTTCTTGTCTAACCTTGCCTCATCTGTTGCTTGTGAACCTGAAAAATCATTAGTTTCTGCAACAACAGGCACATAATTCATTGAATGGGTTAGAGTTTCAAGATCAAATAGCCATTTTGGTCCTTGACCTTCTACATTAGACTTGTTTTCTAAGAACTCTATATGTAGACTCTCTTCTACTCTCTTAGTTCTTATGTTGTATACTCTAAAAGCTTTGCTATTGAGAGAATATCCAACAAAGAAACCTTCATCTGCTTTACCATCGAATTTTCTCAAATGGTCTAAGGTATTCAGAATTGTCACATGACATCCAAAAGGTCTAAGAAATCCTATTGCAGGAGTTCTACCTCTAAAAAGCTCATATGATGTCTTATTGTGAGGCTGTACTATTAAAACTCTGTTCTGAACATAACAAGCAGTGTTGACTGCTTCAGCCCAAAAAGTTATAGGCAACTTTGAATCAGCTAACATAGTTCTAGCAGCTTCTATTAGTGTTCTATTCTTTCTTTCAGCTACTCCATTCTGTTGAGGAGTTCTAGCAACACTAAATTCTCTTTTAATACCTTTTTCTTTGCAGAAATTATCCATAACTCTATTTTTAAATTCTGTCCCATTATCACATCTAATGACTTTTACTCTTTTGCTTACTAGGTTTTCTATCTCTGTAATGAAAGTCTTAAGGATGTTTGATGTCTCATCCTTAGTACCTAAAAAGAATACCCATGTAAATCTACTATAGTCATCAGTAACAACTAGACAAAATCTCTTATGCATTATACTACTTACTGAAACAGGTCCAAATAAGTCCATATGAAGCATAAACAATGATTGATTGATAGAGTTTAAAATCTTGGGCTTACAAGTGACTTTGTGTTGTTTGCCTTTAAGACAAGCAATGCATGTTTGATCATTTTCAAAACGTTTTTGAGGTAAACCTCTTACCAAACCATTCTTAACAATCTTATTTATGGTTTTGAAGTTAATATGACCAAGTCTCCTATGCCACAACATAGATTCATCTAATGTGGCCTTTGCAACAAGACAAGTTAAAGCATCTTTAGAAACAATGTTATTCATATCAACACTGTACATATTGCCCTTCCTAGGAATTTTAAGAAGCACTTGACTTTCATCAGGCATCTTAAAATCAGGAGAAAGTACAAGACATTCAGTCTCAGTAAAAAGAACATTATTCTTTCTATCACACATTTGTGAGACACTAAAGAGATTATACTTAAGCTCTTGCACATAAAACACATCTTCAAAATCTAATTTACTGGTTTTGATAGTACCTTTACCAGTAATCTTTCCACCAATTCCTCCTCCAAAGGTAACATATCCACCATCAATTGATTGAAAGTTGGAAAGATAAGACATGTTGCCTGTCATGTGCCTTGAACACCCACTATCTGAATATCCTTGATCTTCATGATCTGTTGGTGAATGTCCCTGCACAAAATAAAAGAATTAGTTTTCTTTGGGGATCCAAGCCAACACTGACTTGGATCTGCCTCTTGCATCAATGAAATGTAATTTCTTGAGGACTGTTGATGCAACATTGGATTTAAGAATCCAACATGCTGAGGCCTTAACAGCATTTGCCCTGTTACCCTTAGCAGCAGTATGCTTAGCAGAGGAAACTGCTAGCTTTGAAGTTGAACCCTTTGGTCTCCAAACTTGTTTTTGGACCACTGCTTTTGTTTGAATGGGCCTTTGAACAATATTAGATGCATGTTTGAAAGTTGTTTTTGCACCCTTAATTGTTGATTTTGGGTAAACAATCATATATGGTTTTTCAGCAGAAACCATTTTCCTTTCAGCAGGAACAGTTTTTGTGACTGTTTTGGGTTTTGATCTTTTAGAATTAGAGTGAAAATGAGATTTAGGTGTTTGCCTTTTGTAGTTCACTCTATTACTTTCATACCCAGATACCCATTGGTTACAGAAAGCTGCAAGATGGTCAAAACTACCACAAATGAAACAAGCTTTATTGTGAAAAGCAAAGTCATCACCTAGTTGGTAAGACTTGAGGTTATTCCAATTTCTTTGGTTACCTCTGGGCTTGTTTGTGGTTCTATATTGTTCACAATATCTAACTGGTTGCCTAACATATTTTTCATTGGTCTTAGGCCTATCAGTATTGTGTTTGACTATCTTAGGAACTCTTGTTCTTGCTTTCTTAACCACTTCAGGTTTAGACATAACCTGTTTATTTACAAAGGACACCTTGTCCTGAAAAAGTAATGTTTTACATGAACATTTACTTTCTTTCTTAGGCTCATCAGCTACTATGTTAGAGTTTGGTTGAACTCCATATTGTAACTCAGGTAGCTGAAATTCAGGCAATCCTGAATGTTCTAGGTCGATCCCTGGGGGTTTTGGGATACCTCTATAAGGGGGTGGGGCTGCATTATATCCTAATCCTGACTTAACTTTATTATTCACTTGACTGTCTATTATTTTGTTTACATTTTTAGAAGCATGTTCAAGCTTCTCTTTAGTCAATTGAATGTTTTCTTTCTCAGTCTTAACCCTATCCAATGCTTCTTTTAAAGCCTCAATGATTTGATCTTTAAATTGATTATCATTTTCAAGTAAAGTTTTAGCATCAGTAAAGGTAAGTTCATTCCTTTTATAATGTAGGATTTGCCTCTCTGCAGATTCTAAACCACTTTTATAATTGAAACAATCTAGATCAGATTTGGCGTATCTAACCTTTTGGTCATCATACTGTTTAATTAAGATTTTTAAGTCTTCAAGAGCAGTACAAGTATTTGAACAGGTTTTATGATCATGTACCTCAGGTGCAGTAAATGTCATAAGAGCCATCTGTGAAGAACCCATTTCTTCATCATCCATGAAGCTCCAATCAAAACCTAACCCATCAATTGCTACCATAGCTTTTGGTTCAGACATCTCCCCTGTATTGGATTTTCTTCCAACATCTCTATTTCTGCTATCTTGCTGTCTTGGCCTTCTACATTCTCTTGAGAAGTGTCCCATCTTGTGACAGTTGTAGCATTCTATCTTTGACTTGTCATAACCAGCAGGATCATTGCTACTGATTGTGATCTTCTTCCCCGTCCTTTGATAGAATTTCTTAGCTCTCATGCTAAGAAGAGAAATTTGCCATTTTAGATCCATTTCCTCCAGATCATCATCATTGATCTCTTGAAGGTCTTCATGAGTTAACATGGATCCATTATGTTTGCTTGTGAAGAAAGCACAACATGTTTTCTCATCCAAAATTCCAAAAGTACTGCTTGATGAACTTGCAGCACTTGCAACATCATGAACTTTTTCATTAGTAACTGGAACTGAATTACTAGGAGATGACATAAATGCCATGTTCCCAGTGCTTGAACTAGTACCTCCGGTTTTCTTCAAATCTTGCTCAACAATCTTAAAGTTACAGATCCATAAGATCCATGGTGTCAATGTCTGACTTGTTCTTCCAGACAACAACATGCATAGCCCATTCTTCAGATAAGCTTCTCAGAAATTTTGAGTTTAAATCTTCTTGAGGTATTTCAACTCCAAGAATAGCAAGTTGACTCACAATATTCTGTAGCCTGTTGAACATATGGTCTAAAGATTCATGGTTGGTTGATGTGAAATTTTCAAACTGTTGCTTAAGAAGAGTTTTCTGGGTCTTCTTGGTGGCTTCATTCCCACCATACCTTGCAATAATGGCCTCAAATAGTGACTTTGCATCTTTGAATTTGCTGAAGTTTATAAGTTGATCATTTGGAATGGTCATCATCAGCATGCTTCTGGCCTTTAGGTCATTCTTCTTCTTAATTCTGTCTTCTGCAGTTTGTGGCTTGGTTTGCAGCTTATCAACTTCCTTACCATCAATTGTTGATGTAGTGGTTGTAGGCTTGTAAGAATCTCCATCTTCAATGATTTCCCACAGTGCATAATCTTGCACTTGAAAATATTGTTCTATTCTTAACCTCCACATCTCAAACTCATTCTGTTTGAGCATTGGTAACTTAGCAGCAACATTTGTTTGAATAGACTCAACATCCATTTCTAACTTCTTCTTCTAAAACAAAAATATCAACCTGTATGCTCTGATACCACTTGTTGAGGATCGATTACACGGTAAGGTGGTTAAACCTTCGTTCTTTGTGTATGAGATATGTTTGTGTGAATATGATTAAGTATGCGGAATCTACTTAACCACACTTAGAAGATTTATGTTTATTGTTATGGAAATGGAATAGTTAACACCAAACGATTCAATATTATTCAAAATAATAATACGAGTGATCTTTAGCTTATCACTAGGGTTACAAAGACCTTGAATCTTGTGTTTGTTCTTTCTATTGTCTGTATATGAGAGTTGTGTATGGCATTGTCTCTCTTATCTACATATCTAAGATTTTCCTTTTATAGTCCAAGGAAATATCTTTTACAAATTACATGACTCAACAAATAACTAGCTTATGACTAATCACTATTCTAGCTTAGTCATACAAGATACATCATGTATCTAAGATAAACAACTCACTTGGAGTGTTCAATTTGATGACTAGAACTAAGATATTATCTTATTATGCAAGTGTTGAATAAGTCATTCTTATCCACACAGCTGTTCGTTATGAGTCATAGCTGTAGAGTCATAGCAGCAGCAGAATCAAGCAGCAGCAGAATAAAGCACCTTCAGTGGAAACAGTTTTCAGTAGAATCCATCAGTGGAAACTTGCTTTGATTCTTCTGATATTTAATTCCTAACAAAAAATTCCTTGAGCTGACACCCTCAAAAAGCCTTAAGTATACATCATCTCGAAAGCAATGGTGGGAATGAACGTCTGGCAGTAAAGGTGAACTTTGTTCATGTACTTCCTACATGCTATGAGATTATGTTGGAGCATACTCAACACTCAGATATTATGATGGCACTTTATTGACAACCTGCTTACTTAGAAGAAGCGTGTCTCAAAAATTTCCTAGTTTTCATAATATTAACAATGGCAGTAGCAACCTGCGTTATAATTTTTAAAAAATGTGATCAAGCCTTTATTAGCTGGTATATATGCTCAAAATGCATCATGTTTTACAGACATTGAAAGAGTTTGAAATGATTATCATCCTTGGATGATTGCGTAAGAGAATGTTGGACAAAGTAACAAACTGTGAAGTGTTTTTGACATAAACCAACCCCATCTTGACCCATTTCTTCTTATGTACGGAGCATGAATTACCAATCATCTGATGTCCATTTTGTGAAAATTATCATGGTAAACTTTTAAACTGATACATGTATACCTATATGTGTTTTGAGAAACAAATATAAAAAGAGGCCCAAAGCATAGAAGAGATATATGTTACACAGGGAAAATCAATTATTAATGGTACAGATACCAAGAGTTAAAAACACAAGTGATGCAGATGGTATCAAAGAAAGATCCATTGCAGACATACATAACTTGAGTTATTTAAACATAAAGTTTAGGTAACACTTTTAATTAGTAGGCAGCGTCTCATCAAGAACATAGCCATTAAAGGGTTTGGTTGTCTTCCTCCAGAAGGTGCAATCATCAAGTGTACCAGGACCACTAGCGTCGTTACTTGGGTAGCACAAATTCGTGAAACAGGATGGACAGGGGACCAGTTCTTGAGGGTGGCTGTGAATAGTTGTTCTGTTGGCACAAACAGGGAGATATTAAAGAGGAGCAAAAATGTCATGATGTTGAAAAATAACTCAAAAACCATTAACGTAAAAATTGCAAAAGGCATTTTTCTTGTTGTTGTTGTTTTTCACAAAGACACACACAAATACAATCACCATTTCAAAACCTCTTATCGGCAGAGTGTATGCGTGTGTGTCAAAACAGCAATATAACCAGTTTTATTTATTCAAGCCGATATAATAATATTAATAATTCAAAAGAAGAATTACTTACACGTAAAAACAGCCGTTGCACCTGACATCCTGCACAGATATAATAGAAGAATTAATGTAAATAAATGGATTTTTTCAAAAGCGAGTTGCAGTGCAATAATCAAGACTCGTTAGTACAGTTATAAACATAAGCCGCGCATAAACTACCCTAAACAAATAATCCCCTAAAACTGAAATGAAAAGATATAATCAAATCATCTTAGGCTGTAAAATTCTTAGTTGCAGCTCGTGTTGAAGCTCATAAGAGTTCTTATGAGAGATGGAGATCGAGCTTAGCTAGAACTTACATGTGTAAAATGACATAAAAGGACCTATTTTAAGAGGTTATGAAATTGGGATAACCGCCTCAAAATGTAACTAACATGGAACTTTTTTTTTATTAAAAGGTGTAGCCAACTTTATTTTTATTTTTTTTTTCATAATTAGATACCCAAACTAGAATTCCGACTAGACACGTTTGCGACCCTTATGTTTTTTAACAACGCTATCAAAAGTTTTGGTATATAGCAAAAAAAGAAGTCCGGCAATTGAAATTTAACATAGGACATTTTTTTGTGAACGGCTTATTAGTTGTTAGTGGTTCATATCTAATTGGGCAGCTTGTTCCTACTTTATCGCCTAAAGGGTTAAAAGTCCGGATGAGACTACCTCGCCTAGAAACATAAGACATTTAAAATCGAATTAAAACCCAAAAAAGAAAGTTTAATACCATGAAGAAAGAGTTTGGATAGTGTTGGAGAAGGTTGAGATTGAGCTTCTGATTACGAGTAAAATTATATAAATTCATAATCGTTTCATTACGATTACGTTTATATTCCTCCTTTTGTCGTTTCGTAATACCCTCTTCTTTTTCTTCCTTCTGTTCACCATAACAAACATATACTATAAAAATTCATTATTATTATTAAAAAACACAAATCTATTTTTTTTTTATCAATCAATGATGCTTTGCTTACCATCTTCGACCGTGAGTGAGACAATATGTATAGTGATAACCCTTAAGGGTCCCCCTTTTTATATGCGCCCCTTTTCCCTTTTCTTTTGTTTTTTAAGGGTCAAAAATCCTCAAATCGAATAGTAACCAATTTTAGGGGTCCGTTTACAACTGGGATTGAATTTGGGTTTAGAAAGGGTTGAGAATAGAGAAAATATATTTATTTAAATATATTTTAATAATAAATTGAAATTAAAAAAGTTATTTATATAGTAGTTAAAAAAGAAAGAATGTGCGAGAATATATAAAGGATCTCACATGATTAGACTATTAGTGTTACGGATTTTTAGATGCTAAATTTTAAGGCATAAGACTTAACTTTGAGGCCCGCGAATTTAAACCAAACTAGTAATATCTATCATGATCCCTAAACCTAATCCCTAACCCCATCAACAAAACGCACCCTTGGTTTTGACATAAATTATCAATTATCTATTAATATTGCCAAAAAAAAATTAAATTAATAATAATAATAATAATAATAATAATAATAATACATCTGTCATAGATGATAGATGGTATTACTTGTTGGACTAAAAATGACAAAATTAAAAGATATGCGACAATTGGCATATATTAGTAAAACCCTTTTTTAAATCTCTAAGGGGGGTGGCAATGGTGATGCAAAAAAAAAAGTAACCAAGACATGTTTAACCAATCAAATGCCAACACAATTTATAATTCACCATGACTTTCTTTCAATTTTTAGTGGCAATGGTAATGCAAAATTACCCAATGTATTAAATGCTCAATGTATTAAATGCCCAACTTCCAAATGGCTCAATGTATTAAATGTCCAACTTCCAAATTTGTTGGTTGATGTGCATGCCGAATCGGCATGTGATGGTCTTGCACCATGACTCTTTGTTGATGCCGCATGGGTGGTTATGGAGGATGCCGATCGGCATGGCATGCCGAGCCTCCATGACCTTGCCGTTGCCACCCCCTTAAACACACAACTCCATTCATTAATTAGCTCCAACTCCCATGAAGAGCATCTACAATGGGTCAAATTGTGTAAAACTTTTTACTATTCTAATAAGCTTTTTGAAAGAGTTTTTTGCATTGCATCAAAAACTTTTCTAAAATGACTTGGTAAACTTCAAGTCTTTTCTCCAACCTTTACTCATTAAATGCATCAAGTCATCAAGACTTGATGCATTGTAGATGCTCTAAGGTTGCTTTTGGCCTTTTAAATGTTTTATATGTGATATGCAAAACTATGTCTGCGAAAGAAGAGGTGGACCTGAAGTCTTTAAGATACAAGTAGTGATAATCAGGCAAAAAAATGATCTACAAAATTGTTGACGATAAAAAGTTGCCTCTTATGTATAAAAATAAACAAACACGCTTCTTTCATTTCCTCTTCCCGCTTGCAGGCATGAGAGTAAAAAAAAACAAACAAACAAATGCATTTCTTTCATTTTCTCTTCTTGCATACGGACATAAAAGGAAAAAGCAAATACACTTTTTTGATTTCCTCTTTCGACTTGGAGAACAAAGTGAAAAAGGTGTTTCTTTTAAAAAAAAAACAAACACCACCTATATCTTTGAGAATGCTATGATCTTTACTTATTGGATTCTTCGTCCAGACCAGGGGTGGATCTCACCAAAAAGAAAACAGGTTACCTGTTATCACAAGCTTAAAACAGATCCAATGCCCAATTTTGGTTCACAGACCAAGATCGAGCTGTTTAGAGCATATGCTATACGTCATACGAGCTCGAGTTTCACTTCTCATATTCTCAAATGTGTGGCACCGATCTAGCACAATTTGGAGCACAACACAAGCATACATGTTACCAACAACAATATCGTAGAGGAATCAGTCAGGTTTGTCCGAAAAGTTTGGACTTTCTCATATGACCAAATACTCTTGTTCAGAAGTTCATTATTAGGTAAGCCCCAAAATGCATATGACAAAACCTTTTGAATGTGGTTTCAGTTTTCACAATTTCTCAATACAAAGTTAATTTTGCTAGACACTTCATCAAGAAATTTAAATTAGGAAACAATATGTACTCGTCATCTCAAGCATCAACACTAGTGACCAGGTAGCATTTGACCCAATGCTTTTGTATCGGTGGATCCTTATAATCCACATACTGTAAGTTTAAAGATTCTCTAGAGATATCAGGTGTCGATTTGAAACTTGTTGACCCTTAAGGCGCAAACAATTCTTGTCAAAAGAGATATGAACCCAAAGACCGATGAAACTACACACTCTTTAAGTAATTACAAACAACAAATAGTTTATTAGACTACCATATACACTATTTAGTATTTACAAGTAGATGATTATTACAACCTCTATATCTAGTGTTCATGTTATGTTTAAAAGAAACGTTATAATGTATCACATAATGAACAACATCAAATGAAGGTGTGGCTTCAATATCTAGCCTCCTATGTAGTTGCCAACAGAGATTATCAACTCGATCATGTACGAGTCATGATGATGGCCTGTATATTAAGTTTCACTCTGTGATATCAGCCATGAGGTGAGATTTATAAAGAATACGTGCATTTTTTATTTACCAAGGATCAGTGTTGTTGTATAAAGAACTTGCAATGGATGAAGGTCTAGTCCATTTGTCCTCCATCAAGATAAGGTTAAGTCGAATGATCAGCTTTTCTACAGCATCTTCCTCCAGTTTTGTGACTGAATCCGGTACTTGCTTCACTATCGTAGATTTCTGCAATGAAATTTCTCAGAATTAAAATAAGCAATTAAAGATTACTTTAGAGGTTTTTGGATGTGTGATTTAAAAGTGATACATGCGAGTTTGAATAATCAAAATCAGGTAGAATTTCGATGTGTCTTTGTTCTTTGACGTGGTTATGAATATTAGATCATTAGTTGCTTAATTGCTTTAATGTCTAACAAATTCTGATTATTTTATAAAATTGAAATAAAAATTGAAAGGAAATTCTTGCAAAAAAAAAAGGATATTCTTAGAGTGAGACATGTGTAAAAGTTACTCAAATGAGATTAAAAAAAGGGGTAATTAGGTTATTTATTTTACCTAATAATTTCAGTTTGTTATAGCTAGTAATTATTTACTGTAAATGAAAACACCCCCTTTGTTGATCTAAAAACCTAATACAACTAATTGTTGTAGGTACAGCATGCAATAATTAGATAGTTTATTTCATAACGTAAATACAAACACCCCCTCTGTTGTTAACTAGTAGTATTGTGTACCTCTGTATCCTGATATAACTTGAGATATTGCAATGATTCCTTGTAGAATCCGCAGTGATACAGGAGAACGCCATAATCTCTCAGTTCTGTAGAATCAGCTTCCAGAATAATGAGCCGCTCGCATGCTGTCCAAGAATAAAGAAACATCCAAATGAAGAAAAATAAGTCAATCTTGTTATCCTTTGCTTATTGGTTCAAGTGGAGCATTGTGTTGAAGATGTATGTATATATAAACAAAAACAATATGCCGCAACTTTAATAAGCTTAACTAGAACGTTCATGGATAAACTCAGCTAATTAAAAACTTAAGAAAACTGGTCTGAAGCCAAATGAGTCAAAAGGCTCGCAAGCAACAACACCCCCAACCACGGCTGTCCAAGCACACGTCTAAGTAAATCTTAGAGAGGGCAGATTCTACCATAAGAATGGGTCGATGTGGGTTGTGTTTCATCCACAAGTCATATATTCATCTAAAGGGAACAGGAAAAACGGGTCGAAGGGCACCCATAGACTACTTTTGGAGCAGACACTCCTGAATCATTTAATTCAAAGATTTTGTTTCCTACTGTAAATTTCACCAATAACAGCAACCATTGATAATTATTTACAGAAATGGATAGAAAAGTGTATGCAAACTAACCCAACCCGGCCAGGTGAATACCTTACCAGCACGTGGCCGGTTTTGACCTATTCTCCAACCTGCCCAACTCACCCATCTTGCCACCTCCCAAAATAACGAATTACATATTTTAACATTCAGCATATTTCATGGTAGGAGAAAGAAACGATGAACTACATACCAGAGAGTGCACGCCTTATATCCCCAAAGCGGACACTGGTCCAAACTCCACGTTCTAGCCTATGCCTAGCAGCCTTTGCAGACGCTATCTCCATGCCACTGTGATAGACAAAACACTGTGTTAAGATGTTCAGAAAATACACGTGGCAAAACAGGATGGTTGGACAGTCTAATAACGGGTCAAAATGAATTCACAACAAAATGGGTAACTTTTATGTGCGTACAGGTGGGATCAGGTTGGGCAAACTATTACAACTTTTTGAACTGTGAATAGTTAATGTAATAAATATGATTACAGAGCTAGATTATAAATATATAGGTCATGTTAATTTATTTTAGTTAAATTAGGAGATTATAAACATTTAAAAACATGTTTAGCAACTTTTGACCAGTATGACGTGCTAACTGTAATCAACCAGATACAACCTGAATTACCACATCTAGTAAACAAGGTCAAAAGAAGTTGTGGAAAGCCGGAAAGTCATGTCATGATGAATAAGAGTCCATATCTAAGAGAAAGTATAATCTGCATTGTGAACATTTTGCTCACCTTTTGTCAACATCAGCTGATCTATCAGAACAGTGTGCAGCCTCTGCTGCTCTTAGAAATGGAGTTTTACTTTGGTCAAGTTGAAATGGCCAGAAAGCATCCTTCAAGTCCCTCAACATCTGCACACAAAAGACAAGATTAGTATCTGCGTGCATACATGCATTGATAGACTTATTCCTCTCCCCACACGTGTGGCATAGCTGGACAGAGTCATGGCCAACAGCCCAACACTAAAAGAAGTTGTATTTTTTTCCCGCAAGACATCATACAAATCTACATATACCTAGATGCATGTAAATATGTCCATATGCATGTGAAAGTTTTGCATGTACTTAGATTTGTGTTTGTGCAGAATTTATTCTAAAATTAAGTGGATTTACGTGTATACATATTACATGAGAATTTACTTCATCTCTCAGAACATATGCCATGAAAACCTTCTCTTTTTATTATGTGTTTGTGCACACAAATTAGCTTCATATGTATCACCAACTTCCTATTAACAATATGATGCTTTAAGCACTGATAGATTGTGTAACATCTGATATCATCCTCCACCAATTGTACAGAACTAGCTAAAAGAACAAAAAATAGTAAATGAACCTGCAGGTCAATATCTCAACATAAAAGACAGGAGCCACCTTCAGTAACAAGGATTCAGTTGTCACAATATGTTGTTGATCAAACTCTGTAGTTTTCTGCTTGATATAGCCTCTAGGGGAACCGTGGGAATCATTTGGGGAAGAAATTTCAACGTCAAAATTGATGAGACCCCACATGCGTACCATTTTCAGGATCTCAGAATATATCAGAGAAAGCATAGACAGTGAGCCCACACGATGAGTCAAAACCTGAGCAAAATATGATCATATAATAATGCCTTAGCGTTTCAAAGAGATCTATAAGAATATGTAGCAAAAATATGTAGATTAAAATGTATTCATACTGAATGAAGATAAATTGCGCGTTGCTCCAACTGGCTGATTGAGTTGGTTCTTCGAAAGCCCTAAACGAAATAAAAAAACAATGGAAACAAATCAAGTTGACATTATACAGATGGCAAGGTGGGTGGGTCGCACAGGTTGTGTAATGGATCAAAATGGGGCATTATGTTATACATCAAAACAGACCAGGTCAGACAGATTAACCAGTGGACACTATTATGTCCATTCTTAACGAGTAACTTATGCGCTCCTAATAACCTTAACTATTAATAAAATTTATAACGATAGTATATATATACAATTTGAATGAGACGATTCAAGATGTTTTAACTAACAAAAGAGACTTTAGAAAAGTTCAACACATTCTTATGTTCAGGCTAAAAGAAACAAGAAAATGTCAATTTACTTTCTATTAAGATATTAGACATGGATATACCTTGTCAACATACAAGTATCTCTCCAGGGACTCAAGAAAAGTATCAGGAGATGATCCAAACGATGAACTGTAACGAGAGCAGTAATCCATAGAAAGATCATCCAATCTGCTGATAAAAGCATCAACGGGAAGAGGTACAGAAGAGTGCGATATTAGCGAGTCATCCTCGGCTGCTATGTAAAGGGCTGTTTTCCCTAAATCAACGCCTCCATTGATGATTATGCTTGTTTCCCTCCTAATACTAGACAATTTGTTGATTTGTGAGCAGAATCCCTCCCTTGCTTCCTGTCGTATTAAGGTCACTTTATATTGGAATTACATCAAATAGAAATAAATATGGATAAAAATTGATATCAAATTATCCTTCTAACAGGCACACACATTTTTTTATCCCCGACTAAAACTAATGAACGCGAAATACCATTAGCACTCATAACTTCGATTTTAACTCTCGAGCTATCAACAAAAGTCTTTGCTAATTTGCACTCCTATAAGGCTATAATCCTATTACTTAGAGAAATGCTAAATCTTCCTACCAAAACCTCCTACCCACAAATAATTGTGACACTTATTTATCCACTAATTCTCTCTCTTTGCATTTTTAATAAATTGTGACACTTAGAGAAAATTCACCACATTAAACCGACCGACAAAAATGCTTAATCTATGATTTCTTTTTGGAACATCTTAAACACCAGAATCCAACAGAATCAATACTATATTGTTAGAGATCCTGATTTGATTTTATCTAGTTTCCTTTACATGGATATCACGTTTCGTTTTCTAGCTTCTATCAAAGTCTAATCTAGTTGAATATGCAACCTATACAATAAATGATTTTTGCTCCTTGTGATCCCAACCCTTCTAGTTCAAAATAAGGTTTGGCTTAAAAATGGAAGTGATGTGATTTGGTCTTAAACTTTATCCGTAACAAGTTGGGCATCGCTAAAACCTTCACTCCAACTTATAATGACGATTGTTCACATGAGTAGTGATTTAACTTAAGTTCATCTAGTTTTCTTTTTCTAACCTTTGTAAATATCCCTACGTCCCAAAATATGTGTAACACAGTTTTAGGAAAATACAAAGATTTAAGTGTCCTCCGTCCGAAAATAAGTTTCCCCTTTAGGAGCATACAGTTTTAAGAAAGTACAATGATTACAGTGTTAACCAATGGAACGGTCTTCCTTTTATATATCTATATCTATATCTATATCTATACTACTTATAAAGAGTGAATGCCCATTCTTGAAATCTTGAATTTTGAAAACTTAAATTAATGTAGTTTGCCTAAATTACCCCTAAGTATCCCTTAATACACCTTTAAACTTGATCAATTCTAAACTTGACAACTATATTAATTTTAAAAAATACACGCTTTGTATTTCAAAAAACACACGCTTTGCATAAAAGGTCGAACCAGAATCACGATTTCTCAAGTATAATTATTTGATGCTATACACTGTCACTTTGCGCGGGTATAAGTCTAGTTTTGATTGATTGTAACTTGGAAGTGGACAGTTATTTTGGGACGGATGGAGTAAATAACTCACCTCATGATAAACAAGTACTATTTTCACAACTTGCAATTAACATATCAAATTCAACATAAAGGGATGTTTTATTATCAAACAAAAGATAAAAAAACAAACCCTTGCATAAGTGGTGTTGAATCCATTAGAATCAAGAGCATCATGTAATACAAATTTCAGGTCTTTTGGAGCCTTGAAATGAGACCGACAAACAACACTTGATGATGATAGTTCAGGTAATGGTGATGATTGAAGATAAAAGGATCCTAGTATCCACGGGGAAGATAATAACCCACCACTCATTTTTTATTTTTCTCACTTTACTGATTGGTTCAGTGGTTGTTAATTTGGGTTTTTGTTTTTTGGTTGTTTTGTTGACACATCGGATAACTTTGAGGGGCTTGTTTGTTTATGGGGGTCATGTGTAAAATAATTGAGGAGATGTTTGTCTAATACTACAAAAAGTCAAACTTTTTTTTTTTTTTTTTTTTAAATGGTACAAAAATAATAGACTTTCTCAAAACGGTAATGTGTGAGTGTTCGAACTTTCAATTTCATTAATTTTTTAACACGTGTCCAGACAAGTAGTACAATACCAGTCATTTCAAGTACAATTACTATCAATTGTATACTACGTGTCGTTTGGCTTTTATAAACAAATGTATGAACTGCAAATGTTCGAATGTGCGAATACGGCTACCTCATGTGATACTTTGTTTGGGAAAGAACAAAGTATCTTACAAAGTGAAAATAACATATTACATTTTAGTACTTTGTAATACTATTTTTATTATTATTAAAAGACCATAAAGATTCCAATTAAAAACTAATTTGATAAATACTTTTTATTAAAAAGTTTTTTGTTAAATACTTTTTTATTAAAAACTAATTTGATAATTTGATACTTTTTATTAAATAATTTGATACATTTTATTAAATACTTTTTATTAAAACTAATTTGATAATTTGAGAACTTTTTAATTAAATTTTTTTGTTAAATACATTTTATTAAAAATTAATTTGATAATTTGATACTTTTTATTAGATACTTTTTATTAAATAATTTGATAATTTGATACGTTTCATTAAATACTTTTTATTAAAAACTAATTTGATAATTTGATAAATACTTTTTATTAAAAGTTTTTTGTTAATAAAAAGTAATTATTTAATTAGTTTTTAATTGAAAGTCTGTATGGTCTTTTAATGATAATAAAAGTAGTACTACAAAATACTAAAAGGTAAGATTTTATTCCCACTTTGTAAGATATTTTGTTTTTTTTCAATAAAGGTGTCACATGGAGTAACCGTCATTCGCACATTTGTTTATAAAAGTCAAACGACATGTGAGGTACAATTGATAGTTGTTGTACTTGCAAATGATTGGTAGTGTACTACTTGTCTTGACACGTGTCAAAAAATTAGTGGTATCGCACATTTGCACATTACCATTTTGGAAAAACCTATTATTTTTGTACTCTTTTTAGAAAAAGTTTAACTTTTTATACTCTTTTGAGAAATAATACTCTTTTCCTCTCCAAATAATTGAGTCAATGATCTTCAACCAGATTAAAATTAAAGGTCAAAATTTACTATAAAAATGTGAATTCTTAACCTTTGATTTTAACCTGATGGTTGAGGATCCTCTAACTTGACTCAAGTTACTTAAGAGGATCTTCACTAGGGCTGCAATCGAGTCAAGCCAAGCTCAAGCTCGACAAGGCTTAGCTCAAAAGAAAAACATTATGCTTGAGCTTGGCTTGATAGCTTGTCAAGCTTTCATCATCCAGGCTTGAGCTTGACTTGAGTAGGTTTTGACCAAAGCTTGAGCTTGGCTTAAAAAACTTGAATTTATAAAAAAAAAATATATATATATGGTATTAAATAGCTTATAGTTCATACTACTAATGTAATAAACACATCAGCGGCTATATAACCTCATTTCAATAACAGCTAAATAGGCAACAATAACAGATAAAGAGCAGCCAAACACAAGCAATTTCAGCAAACCATTTTGCCACTTTGTTACAAATTACCCATTTTGCCACATATGATATATCCCAGTTTACAGCCTTAATGATCATTACTGAGTTGAGTATATAAAATGAACAACATTTGCCATTTTGCCACATATGATTGTCACTTTGTCAGAATCTTATATAAGAATACAAAGGGTTTGAAGCTTATAATACAAATCGTTAGATAAGGGTTAAAAGTATTCTAGAATACATTATCCAATTATTTATGACCTAAGCCCTTATAACTAGCTTAATAATCAAATTTGCTCCTAATTACTTATATGAAATCTACATGAAAATATATGAAAAAGCTTGATACGAGCTTGAGCTTGACTCGTTAATTGTTTCGAGCTAATTTTTGGGCTTGAGTTTCACAAAAGCTTGACTCGATCGAGCCAAGCTCGAGCTCGAGCTGCTTGATAAAAGCTTGACTTGATTGTAGCCTTAATCCTCACCCAATAATACTAGTCTATTATTTATATATTTATTATTATTTTTATTTTTTTTTTGACTAATTAGAATAATTATTAAAGGAAGCCCTAGGGTTGTTTTTTATTAACAAAATTCTACAAACTGTTTGTACAACTTTGTTTAATGGAGTGAAATTATGGAGATGTGCACTAATGACTAGAGGGCTTGTCTATGTACTGATTTTAAGGCTCAATGGAATAGACATGACCCATCAACTTTGGTTGGTGATGGTCATGCACCCCTTCACTGCACACCGCTACCTCACGCGTGAGGCAAGCCAAAAAGAGGGATAAAAGGTGATGGCAGTCACCACTCGGGTACCGTGCAAAGTGAGTGTTTTTATTATTGTTTATTTGATTTATGAGTATGTGTAAGGTATTTTGCAGGGTATGTTTGAAAGGTACGACAGTAGTGATCATTGTTGGTGAAAGGTAGGGGAGCGGTAATGTATTGAATGGTGATGTGATGCTGAATTAGAAGGTGGGGAAGTGTAAGTGAAGAGTGACCATTGCACTAGTCTTATTGACAACTTAGATGACTGTCTATTTTTGAATTTGTGTTCTTTCAACGACATATTCAAACAATTTGAATTACTTAGATGTTCAGCCACTTGATTGAAAAACATATTGTCAATCACAATTAACAAAACAGTCTAACTTAAGTAGAAAATAAGATAAATGTGTTATAAGATTACTAAAAAATCAGTGATTTAATTGGGTGATTTAATTTTTGAATTTGTGTTCTTTCAACGACATATTCAAACAATTTGAATTACTTAGATGTTCAACCACTTGATTGAAAAACATATTGTCAATCACAATTAACAAAACAGTCTAACTTAAGTAGAAAATAAGATAAATGTGTTATAAGATTACTCAAAAATCAGTGATTTAATTGGGTTAAGGTTTTAAATTTATTTTAGTTGTCATTGAGTGAGTGATCTTCTTGCATTCTTAAGTACTTATAATTCTTAACGATCAATTAATAAACACACAAATTAAAAAGACATTTTTATGTCAAATGGTAATTCTTGATTATCATTATCTATATATCGAAAAGAAAGTAAACTATTCAAGAGCTTCATCAGTTTTTAAAAATATTTATTTTTATCGGTATTGATGATACAATCATATTGTAACATTATTAGGTTGGTGGTACTATGCCTAACGACTTTCTTGCCTTGCGGTATACATATCATGATCAAAGGCTTGTGTTTAACACTTGCTTAATACATGCCTACACTTACGAGCATATACTTTTTCTTATGGTTGTGCTTGACCGTGACGAAAATTTTATGATTCTCACACATGACTAGTATCTCATTCGTCACATTTGTCTTTTTTTGAGCAAAATTCGTAACATTTATAAGGAGGCGTTTGGTTTGTTATTGGAATCACTATAGGTATCGGTTTGATTAGATGGGTGGAATGAAATGGATATCTAATTTTCATATCACTTTCAATATAATTGTTTGGTTGGTAATTGGGTATGTGTATCATTGATGAGTGTGTAAATACTCATCATTTTTATCGTATCTGAACTGCCAAAACATTCAAAAACACTCAAATACGCATCAAAATACTGAAAATATCCCAGGATTGTGTTTTATATGTTTCTGATGCAAAATGTTTAAAAACAAATGAAAAACGAACAAAGTTTGCATAATTGGCAGTTTCAGTCCCTCAAGTTTCAAAAATTGACAAAACTAGTCCTTGGAAGTTTAAAATAAAAGAAAAGTCAACCCAAGGCATTGAAAAGTCAAATGTTATCAAAAACAATCCTTGGGTGAAAAGTTTGAGAAAATTACATGTTTGGTCCCTGCAGTTTGAAATTTGGCAAAAATGGTCCCTGGGTTTAAAATATTGGAAATTTACAACTTTGGTCCTTTGGTTATTATTATATGGCAGGTTTAGTCCTTGGTTACCACTTTGGAAAAGTTTCATTTCAGACCCTGGATTTTAGAAAAATTACAAAATGGTCCTTGTGAAATTTCAAACAAACCAAACGGACCATCTAATACTACTACTCCCTAAATCCAAACCCAATCCACCCTTATAACTCCAAAAGCCCACACACCCTTTGCTGGCCCAACACCCTCACCAGCCCACCACCAAAATCCACTTCCCACGTTTTAATATTATACCCCGGTCAACCCCAACTTTGACCATCATCTACCTCACACAACCCGTGACTTTCCCCCCCCCCCCCTGTGCAAACTGCTACTTCATCATCACCACCTACTCAACACTCAACCATCATAACCCCTATCCCCCCTCCTACACCCCTCCAAATACTACACTCCAAATAACCCCCTGGCATCAATTAAATCCAAGAAACAGACAAAGGCAATTTGGGTGCCAAAACCAATTAAACGGCCAAGATCAAAATCCCTTAATCCTATGGTCAAGAAGCAAGTGGGGAAAGAGACAAGAGCCTAAGGAAACCCTAATGTGGAGCTATAAAAATGAAGAGAAGCAGTGGAGCTCATTGGTAGTTTTTAGTTTAAAAAATTGTTATGTCAAATTTATGTTTTTAGCTAAGCAAAGTTGTAATTTCAGTTTCATGTTGTAAGTTTAAGGTTTTTATTTAATAAAATTCAAGTTTCTGGTTCATGCTCAGTTTTTATAATTTCCTATTATTTGAAAATTCAAAATAGCAAATTAGTTGTTACTTGTAGATTGTTTTCCTGGACTCCTTAGGATCACTTAAGCTCCCATAAAGCTTATTACAGCTTTTAGAAACACTAAAATTCATTTTAGTAAAGAAAATAAAAAATTACAAAAAAATGAGAAAAATAGGAACAAAATAAAAAAAAAAAATGCAGGTTTGATAATGAAGATGGCTGGCGCACAGTGTATACTGGATTTCTGTGGGTTGGTGGTTTGTGGAAACCTATAGGGTGGTATCTTGATCCTTTGTTCATGATAGTGTGGCAGGAATGCTTTTGTAAGAACCTTTCTCATTTTTATGCATTACTATTCAACTGCTTATTTGAGCTTATCTCTGTGTTTTTATGGCTTATCTAGTGTAGGGTAGTAAATTTGAAGCTTATTCTTCACTGCTTGTTTGTAATTTTTCATCACAACTTTGCATTCCATTGTTTTTAGTCAACTTAGCATATTAAGTAATCTTAGTCAATTGATTGTTAGTAATAGTATTTCTTAGCTCAAATCAGTCTAGTACAGTACATTTCAATATTTGGAATCACATTGTGGCTTAAATCTTTGCAATGCTTTGAAAAGTTTGTGAAATCAGTTTAAAAGGAGTGTTTGGCATTGCTTGTTTAAAAGTCTTCTTGTGTATCTCAGTGAGTAAAAACCATTTGGACTTCATCCTTGACCATAACTCAGTCTCTTGCAACCTTAGTTTGGTAGTTTCAAAGGAAAAAAGTCAAAATAGTATATAAATGCCTTCATAGGTTAACTGTTGTGGATTTGAGGCATGAAACTTTAAATTTCAACTCAAAAGTAAGTAAGTTTGATAGATTTAGCTTCATATAGGTTCAAAACAGCATATTCAATCATAAAATCAGGATTCAAATTCATCAAAGTCAACTGTGGTGCAAAAGTTAAAAAGTCAAAAGTTTATGAGAACCCAGTTTTTCCAAAACTTGGGTGATTTATCCTGAATTTTGTGAATCAGATTGGGACTTGAAAATTGTTGGGGTCAAACTTTACCACCTAAACTCTGGAAATTTGTGCTTGTTTCATTTTTAAGATTTTTTTCTTAGCTTGTGCAAAAGCTAGAAGTGGGCTGCAGGGAGAGACACCTCCCTTGCACCACAGATATTGACCCAACTTCTTGGGTTCACTCTAGCTTATTTAGTGGGACCCACCTTCAATATTTTGGTTTTTTGGAAAGCCCACTAGGTGAACTCATTGATTCCAGGATCATTTAGGTCTTGAGCTTATTGTATAAGCTTAAATCCAGGCCTATATAAGCCCCTCTCAGGCCTGTTTGGCTAGTAGTGTTTAAGATTTGCTTGTTTTAGCTTATTGGTGCTTTTTAGTGAATTTATTAGCTTATCTTAGCTCATTTTTAGGTTGCATCAGTGTCTTTGCTAGTGTTTCATTGAAAACCTAGGTTGTTAGCTTATTTAGTAGCTTTTAGCTTGCTCATCATTTCATTTTAAGCTTCAAAACCTTAACTGTGGTAACCATTAGCTTGAATAAGCTTGAGTGATTTAATAACTGAGCTTGATATTTTGTTTTTAGAGCTAATAGTGGCCTGTTCAATCTTTGAAATTTGTTTGTGGGCTTATTGGACTAGCTTGTGGCTTATTGCTACTTAACTAATTGGTCATCCCAAGTCAGTGAACTGAACCAACTTCACAAGCCCCTAGCTCCTTCACTACTTGAGATTATCTTGAGCTTGTGAGCTCTTTGGAAAGCCCCTCAGGTCCCCTTTCCATATTTCCTTTTCACTTGGCCCCTAAGTCACCCCTGTGGGCCCCACCAAGGGCTGCAATTAAGCCTTTGAGGCCTGTTTGGCTAGGTTGAGTTTGGAATTGCTTATTTGGTCAATTGGCTTATTTAGCTAAACTCACTTGTCATTTTAGCTCTTTCTAAGCACACTTCAATTGTTTGTAACTTAATCTCTGGCCTGAGTGATCTGTGTAGCTTATTGATGAGGCGAAAAATGATCCGTTTTTAGGGGGTCATTTAAGCCCGAATCCGAATTTATTTGATCAAATATTGCCCTAAATCGTTCCTTTTGTGATTTTAGGTACTTGGGGAGTGAATTCTGTAAAAGAAGCCATTTTGGACGTTTTTGGAGCATAAAAGTGAAGAAAACGGCAAAGTCTCAATTTTCCATGCTGGAACAGTACATGAAGGCGTCAAGAGTAAAGTCATGACGGCGTCAAACCTCAAGAATTAAAATCTGTAGTTCATGAAGGCGTCAAGAGTAAAGTCATGACGGCGTCAAAACCCTAAGAATAAAAATCCGTAGTTGATGACGGCGTCACACAGGGCGTCAGAAGTAGATCAAGGCCGTCCGAGAAAGTATTTGGCGGCGAGATGACGGCGTCACACCTTTGTTCTTGACGCCGTCACCCCGATTTTCCTATATATAGTTTTCTAGTTTTTCACATTAAAAAGAGGAGAAGTTTTGGAGAAACCCTAAAGACGATTTTGGTGCAACTTTTACAGGTTTTTCAAGGGTTCCAAACCCTTGATACCTTGCATTGTAATTGAGATAAGTGTTCTTCTAATTCAATCAATATGTCTATGTGTTGGTTGTCTATATCTTGTTCTTGTCTCAATTCCATTATGCTAGGCTAGATCTCCTTTGTGTTTGCTTAGATCTAATGAAACCTAGATATTGATTATGTGTTGATTACTTGTTTATTCTTGTCTTGGATGAATGATTTTATATGTTAGGCTTAAGAAAACTGGCAGATCTCCAAATGGTAACATGCTTGAACGTCTTAAGAAACATGAACCGAGGCGTACTAGGTCTTTATTGGTTGTATTTAATGCATGAGCCACTGTTTACAATCCCTATAGTTGTGCTGGGCATGGTGTAGGAGGAGATAAGAGCTCATAGAATTGGGGAGTTATGTATGCCACCCCATGAATGGTATTAAGGAATACGATCCGTCATCCATGCAATTATAACAAGTAATTAACGTGTAAAAGATATCTAGGGAGTAGTGAAATCTAAGTAAACACATTTTCTCCAATTACTGCTCACAACCTTAGTTTAATTAGTTTATTTTCATTTTCAGTATTTTATTTTGATTGCATCTTAGTTTTGGGTTAGTTGAATAGCAACTAATTCCGCCCACTCTTCCAAAAACCGATATTTTAATTGCTTTCCATAAAATATAAAAACACAAAAATAATCACCCCTCACCTTTAGAACTAGTAAATTAGGCTTTCTAATCCTAGCGACACTATTCCTAAGCTGAACGATCAATCCCCCGGTACTTGTCACTATACTATACTACAACGATCAGGTACACTGCCTGGTGGGGGTTGTAAGCTTCTCGAGATCCCTCGAGAGGTAAAGCCTGTTGCGATTCCCACACATCACTTATTCAATAGCTTTTACCTCACAATCAAGCTTATAAGCCAACTGTTTGGCTTATTCACTTGCACACAGCTTATTATTAAGTTCCAATCAAAATCCCTTTACAAAAAGTGCTTATTTTTAGTTGTAAAACAGTTGTGTAAAAGAAAATTAAGAAAAAGACAAAAATTAAGAAAGTGATAGCTTCTATTTAAGTCATTTTGGCTTATTTTTTGCTTATTTATAAGCACTTTTCATTTTTAAATTTTTCTCAGGTTCCTTTTTAGTTAAAATAATTTTAGGAATTTTTTCAGATTTTTCCTTATTTATTTAGTATTTTTTATAATTTAATTTAGTTTAAATTAATTAAATAATTAGTTTTAATTAATAATTAATAATTAAAAAGTAGAAAAATTAGATTTTCTGTTTTAAAATTAGTTTTATAATACTTTAGATTTTTCTAAATTTAATTTTCATTTTTCTAGTTAATTTTCATAATTAATTAATAATTAGTGTAATTTAGTTAATTAAAAAGTAATTATTAAATAGTAATTAATTAATAGTAATTAATTAAATAGTGTAAAAATTATTTTTCTTTTTCTAAAAATTTTCTTATATCATTAGGATTGTAAAAATATAATTTTCACGTTCGTAGGACTTTATTTGCTCTCGTTTCACTTTTATTATTGCGCGTTCGCGTTTATTTTAAATTCAAACGCGCGTTTTAGGTTTAACTTACGTTTCTAGGTTATCTGATCATCAGTAATTGTTCCAATAGTGTTTCTAAGCTATTTTCAATCATAATCTCGTAGTTTAATCATAATAATCAAATTCCTGATCCTTCTGTTAAATCACCCGATCACTTAAAACGTTTTCAATTACAATTGCTTACCTCGCTGGGACATAACGACCCGGGAATACACTGTACTCATTGGTTAGTTGGTTTTAGACGTTTGACTTGGTTGACTATCACCTGTTCAACTTAGTTGACCGTTTGGGACCAACCAATCATTTATAAAAAAAATGGGTCCCACAATATGATTCAAGTTATAGAAAATAAAAAATAGTCCATAAAAATACATTAATTAATAATAAGACAAAAATTAATAATATTTAAATAGAATGAAGGAATGGTTTCACCATACCATACTGCTTCATGTGGTTTGAGGAAACCCACATATATTGGGTCCCACCGGGTTTCTACATACCCATACCCTTGATTGTACATCATTCAAAATACGCTTTGGATACCGCCTCATTAAAAACCTTGCTAGGAAAAAACCCAGTGGGAGAAAAACCATAACTAAGGGAAAAAGAGTGCAGTGCGTATTATTTCCCCTTATAATCACTTCACTTGAGCTCACTGAAACGCTGCATTCCGATGTCATATACCAATTTCTTAAACGTTGAGGTAGGGAGTGCCTTGGTAAGTAAATCTGCTAGATTGTCGCTTGAACGAATCTTTTGAACAATAATATCACCATTCTTTTGTAAGTCATGAGTAAAAAAGAACTTTGGTGAAATGTGCTTGGTTCTGTCACCTTGAATAAACCCTTCCTTTAATTGAGAAATGCATGTTGCGTTGTCCTCGTGTAAAATTGTACGTCCCTCATTTCCAACATAAATACCACAAGATTCACCAATATGTAGTATAACATTTCTTAACCAAACACATTCTCGGCTTGCTTCATGGATCGCCAAAATTTCTGCATGATTAGATGAAGTGGTTGCGGAACGCCATGAAATTGCAGTACAACCAGTGTAAATACATAGCCAATATGAGGATCAGACCTATATCTTGCATCTGCATATCCAACTAAATTTGTTTTTGATGGGTTAGTGAAATATAAACCCATATCCTTTGAACCTTGAAGATATCGAAATATTTGTTTTACTCCATTTGAGGATTATGCCACGTTAGAACCTTATTAGATAAAACCCAGTGGGACAAAATTCTAGTAAAGGAAAAAGAGTACATAACTCCTTTATACGTTCGGGGATGTTGCATCATTAAAAACCTTGCCGGAAAACCCTATGGGGATAAAACCATGGTCAAGGGAAAAAGAGTGCAACGCGTATCTTCTCTCCCCCTGATGATCACATCACTTATGCGCATTGAATCAGTGAAATGCACCTTAAAGTGTTTTGATAGAATCACATATCCAATTTAAGGATTAAGATACATCATACATCTCATTCAAGTTCATTCTTGCACTTCACATATACACAATCTAGTATGACGCATTTAAATCGATATTGTGATCATTATATTTATAAATCAAATGGAGTCTTTTCAAAATCATGTGACCTCATAAACATAAGTGTCGTTTATCCATATAAAGATAGTTAGCATCTTTCTATAGTTTTCATGATGCACAAAATTTTCATCCTTAAGATGTTCAATTCGCAATAAAGACAAACTTTGTCTTTTGTTTCAAATTCAATTTCCATGCATTTAATCACTTTACAAACTATATGAAACTTAAACCATATGCAAATCAAGATCTCATAATAAAGTTTCATATGCGAACATGGCACAATACTATATGTTTAGGTGATTATTATACATATGCCGGAAACATGATTAGTTCAATCCAATCAAATATTATTCTTGAGAACTTTTCTTATATGCTCCAACATAAAAATCACTAGCATGCTCCATGCGTTTTATATGCTACAATGAAATCCCAAAATCACATGAGCTATATTCATTAAATTTTAGATGCATATCAATTACATATTATTTGCCAGACTTATAAATATTATATACATTATTGGATCCACCACATGAGAACATATCTCCTTATGATCATTTACATGTCTTTACGAAAGTATTGCGTGCCATTAGTTGTGCCTTATATATGAACATTTCAATACTTTAATTTCACTTTCTCATAAAGATCAATGCATATCCAATAATCTTTACACATTCATATATACGGACTTCAAGTCCCGGTAACCATTTCACAACAGACTTTAATCTTTCATTAGATCTTTGCGTCTTTACTTCATTTGACCATTCTTTTATACATCTGCACATATTACAGATATTTAATATCCTCACCTTTTATTTTAGCGCTATATTATTTACTTCATAATCATTATCATATATAATAGTACTATCGGCGTCGATTTATTTCTTTTCGATTCCACACTTTACTAGACATTATATATCATTTACTGAGATCTCATAGTTTTTCATGTACCCGGGGTTTTTCAATAACCTTCATGTCTAGTGTTTCTTGAGTATTATTGGGTCTTATTACCTCGATTTGACCATCTTCATTTTCTTGCTCCATTTCATTTATTCATTCGAGGACTTTACTTGGAATCGATTAGTTTATCATGCTGCAGCCATGCCATAGACTCACTACCAATCATTTATTTTCATGTTGGGATATACATTATAATTGGAGCAATAGCAGGGTAATATGATCTAGTCACTTTCTTTAGGTCACTAAACATGTTTGGCATTTACTAGATCTGGAATGTTATTTGTCCCTTGAACTTTAAGTTCATATTTATTAATGTGAGGATCAACATTTATATCATAATTCATTCCATATCCGTCGCTGCTCATTCTCTCCCCCTGAATGAATTATCCATTTCAACATCCCATTATTGTGCGTTGTGGTGGATTTACAAGAAACATATACCGCACATTTACAAAATTCTTATATGGGAATATATGGTTTGTGACCAAAACCATTCTAATGGGGAGGATTCATTATAGATTGTTGGCAAGATGCGATTTATATGCCATAACATGCCCCATAAACTAAAAGTTTTGTTCTCAAAATATTATTGGCTTTGCAATCAACTGAAGACGTCTTATAAACGTTTCAACAAAAGCAATTCGCGTATGAACATGGGATACTCATATATTCAACACTTATTCCAATAATCGTCCAGTACTTGGAAGTATTCACCACCATTCTCAATAATATAATTTGGAAATCCGTGCTCGCATTTTATAAGTCGAGCCACTAACCACGCTAACCTTAAGTTGTGTCTTTGATGATCATTTTGACGATGCATCGATTTTAAATTTCAAAATGATCAACATGGCGGATGTATAGGCCTACATACATCCCCATCATATTCTTTCCAAAACTTTATAGAAAAAAAAAAACTTTACTTTAATCTCGTGATGATATATGTATAATTAACTTCCAACGAGAACAATCAAATCTATCTTTGAAGAAACTTACGGTTCTTCTATACATTTCGCATCATCATTGACCCAGGATGGTCCAACCGGTCATGCCAATTAATACAACAATCTTGGCTCATAAACTTATAGTTTATGACTACATGTGCTTCTATTGCTCTTGACTTTATGTAAAAGTCGAATTATATGGAGAACTTAACACATCATCATATTTAAACTTATATTTCCCCAATCACATTTATATAAGCTCTGTGTGACTTTTCACAATTATATTAATATGCAAATTAGCCTATTGCAGTATCAAATAATAAAGCATGTTTTATACAAGTGAAGTTGCATTATTTATGAAATACATACTTGGACATTAATCAATTAACTCTCATGCAGGCAAATAAAACAACATGATACATAAATCACACATATATGACAATATCCGACATTTACACAAATAATTTTCATATTTATGATGACACATTTATTTTCTTTCACATTTTATTGTCATTTACTATTGGTTTATCTTGCTAGGAAAAGAATGAAGCTCATCATTTTATTCACTATTTAGCAATAACAGTCCAAAACTTTTCGAGTACAAATAATACTAGCAACTATTGAATATTAAGGAGGCAAAAACTTAGTTGCTTGAGGAAGATACTAGTAAACAAACAACTCCCTATGCCGAGTGATGATCAATTGCGATTGATAATACTATCACTAAATTTTCTCTATAGGACATAGAGACTGCATAACTCTATGCCGAGTGATGATCTAATTGCCTTAAATTACTTCACGTAAATTAGCCACTTAAACTTTGTTGATATTATATGCATTATAAGAATAATAATCATGTTGATATAGCGGAACTTTAGCTTTGAGAGTCAAATTAAGCATAACTCTATCTAAAAGTCTCAAAACAGTACACCCAAATTACGCAAAAAGATTCAACGTCGAAGTAAACTAGCATTTAAAACATGTTATTTTTCATGCAACGTTGGCAAAATCCAATTAGATAAAATGTTGAGTATACACGGTATAGTTTCATAAACATTTTTTTTCCCAGCTAGCCAAACCCACTGCTCAATCATGCGATAATGAAACTTCTAAATCTAACTTTATCGTCACTTGTAACAGGTTAAGTAGTTTTACATTTTAATTGATAAACTAATTAATTTATGTGTAATATTTAGTCCTTGTTGTTTATTAACTCAATGTCAATAGATCAACGAGCAACTCGTAATTAGTTTAATACCGTAAAAAAAACAATATTTTTCATGAGATGCGCTCAACATGAATCAATAATATCCTTATCTTACCATAGTTGATCTATGATAGTGGTTTGTGACACGAATTAATATTATGCAATTTCCTCTCATAAAATATATATATAGTCTATAAGCGGAGACTACAAATTCAATTTGGATCGCACATCGTTTACACATGTTTAATATTATTATAAGATCATATGGAATAGGAAACATATATGTCACGAAATTATTGATACTCCTTATAAACTGAAAAATAAATAAAAATTGTTCTAGTATAACCTGTTGAATGCACCTTTATTAGACATTTATTTATTTATGAATGATAACATTTTCATCGAAGATTATATTTGCCAAAACTGTTATTTAATAGACTCTTTTTCTTTAAGCATACCAAACGTTATTCGATAGTGGGTTCTAGTATAATAGAGTAATGAAAATCTTGCAACACTGATATTAGCATAGATCTTGAAAACATAATAACACATATGTTTCTTGACGCCATGTCATATATGGGCCATACAACAACTTTTTTAAAACATACTATCATTATATCATATATGGGTATGCACATATCTTAGTCATAAACTATGGCTATGCACATATCTCACACAAGTAATTATGATTTATAGGACCTGATCATGCGACCCCTAATAAATATAATACTAATAACAAATCAACAAATATAATTAAGAGTTTATCTTAAACAATGATTGATACATAAAAAAAAAAAAAAAAAAAAAAAAAAAAAAAAAAAAAAAAAAAAAAAAAAAAAAAACATAAGCAATCAATTGATAAGCAATGAAAGTTGTTAAAAAAAACGATATCAATATGGTTTAATAGAACACATAACGTATGTTAACCAATTAAAAGTAAAGAAAATATTATCTATCATCAATAGCATGTAAAACAGTTCAATGTTATTAGTCCTATGGTATTAATTGTATACTCCTCTTTTTAGTTTTACAGATCTTCAACGAATGATGATATTATCAATACTAACAAGTAATGTATCTAGGGGTGGCAATTTGGGTCGGGTTCGGGTTGTTAGGTTGGCGGGTCAGAAAACCCCAACCTGAACCTGACTCATTTAAATCATCGGGTCAGCTATGTCAACCCTAACCTGTTTACACGTAACCCGAACCTCACCCATTTAACCCGTATATATACTTAGGTTGACAGGTTAAATAGGTTACATGGGTTGAATATGTTAAACAGGTTTCGAGTTTACCCATTTAAATCGTTATATATATAAAAGTTAGCACATTACACGAGCTAAATGGGTTAAACGGGTTAGTGGGTCGACCCGTTTAACCCAATTAACTCGTATAATTAAATATAAATAATTTTAAATTAAGAAAAAAAAAAACTTAAACGGGTTGGCGGGTCGACCCGTTTATTTTATTCCCAACCTGAACCTGACCTGTTTAATAAACGGGTTAGATATGTCGACCCAAACCTGACCCACAATCTATTTAGCTCAACCCGAACCTATTAATTTTCGTGTCGATTTCAGGTCGGGTTTCGTGTCGGGTCAGAAATTGCCAACCCTATGTATAACCAGGGTTTACGAATTACCTTTTGTAATAAAACTCGTGAACTTCATTGAAACAATTGCATCAGTTTCTTTTGTGGTAGCCATTGGTATCGAAAATCATCACTAGAGCGTGCTGATAACGTGTTGTGAAACAACGGCCTAATAGCATAATAAGAACAATAATCAAAAGAACATAAAAGAGTATGAGAGGGAAAGATAAAGCTTGTTATTGGTGTGTCTACACATTACATTAGGTGTTTCTATTTATAGGGACCTTAACATGAATGGTATTAAGTACATATTGGGTGTTACAAGACTAATCATAAAGGTCATGAATATGATGATTAATGTGTACAATCAATATAATAAATATATTCATAACAAAATGGACATAATTAAATGAGTTTTTGTATATGTTAAATATTTTTGTGGTTAAATAAGTAATTTATTCTTCAAGAAGCCCCGGGTTAAAGTTTTTAGCCTCTTTTATAGGGCTAAAGTTTTTAGCCGACTTAATTTATAAGCCAATCCATAAGCTCATGACAAACGAGACTTATTTAATTAGCCAACTTATTTTAAAAGACCAAGCCCCAATAACTTCCATAGAAGCCCCCGCCAAACATAACCAACTTATTTAAAATTTTAAATTAAGGAGATAATCACTTCCATAAATCCCATCTAAATAATTACCAAATATTATTTAAAAAAAAAAAGAAGAAGTAAAACCTAAATCGCAATTAGTCCCAAAACTTAACTTACATATAAAGACCCCCTCAACCTTTCATAAGATGCGATTTATCTTCCTCGCTCTTTTCTTCTTCTCTCTCTCTTTTTTAGCCCTACCTGCAAATCTTGAAGGGTTATTCACAAACTATCTTCCATAACAAAAAGGTACTACCCCTATTTCCCTCCATCTTTTCAATTCAATTTTTATTCATTCAGTTAAATCAATCAAATTCCTTCAAGGGTTTTATACCCTTTATCTTCATTAGTAGATTAAGCTAAAAAAAATTAGTCTAATTAGTTGTTATTTGTCATATGGGTCTTGTTTCTTGATTCAAGATTTATGTGTTTATTTGATTTGGTTTTGTGTTTTGGTTAATGGGTATGGTTTAATTTTTTATAAAGATTGTTTCTTGGTGTTTGGGATTGGTTGTTAAGTGTTTTTTGAGTGATAGGAATTAGATGGAGTCAGAAGGTTTAGTTAAATGCAATGCCAAACACTCCCATATTGTTTATGGAATACATATTGTTTACTGTAATTAATACTAGTAGTATTATAATTGTTTCTTGGTGTTTTGGATTGGTTGTTAAAGTTTTTTTTGAGTAATAAGGTGTAGTTAAATGCAGCGCCCGACGCACCCGTATTGTTC
The DNA here is from genome assembly GCA_030686995.1 of Artemisia argyi. Taxonomy (NCBI): domain Eukaryota; kingdom Viridiplantae; phylum Streptophyta; class Magnoliopsida; order Asterales; family Asteraceae; genus Artemisia; species Artemisia argyi. The sequence continues at coordinate 64,888,917 of CM060680.1, forward strand.
TTGGAGTAAAGATTGGTTTTTTAATCAATGTGAAACATTAGCGTATTGTTTTTGGATGAAAGATTGAATTTTTGGTGCAATGCCAAACACCCCATATTATTCTTGGAGAAGAAAGATAGGGATTTTTTTTTTTTTTTTTTTTTTTTTTTTTTTTTTTTTTTTTAATTATTATTATTATTATTATTTTTAAAAGAAGAAGACTGAATATTTATATTTGGACCATGTTTTGTTAAGCAATTCTAAACACCCGCATACTGTCTTTGGACTAATGATGGTTTAGATAGTGTTTTAATAAGCAACGCCAAACAGTCAAACACCCCCATATTGTTCTTGATAAAAAGATTGAAAATTTTGTTATTTGACTTGTGAAATTATATTTTGTTACAGAGATGGCAATGGTGTCATTAAAAATGATGATAGCTATATGCAAATATGGTGGAGAGTTTGATACAAGGGAGGACGGTTTAATGTCGTATAGTGGTGGTGAGGCGTATGCTGTTGATCTTGTTGATAATATGCAATTAAGTGATTTTAAGCAAGAGATAGCGGAAAGTGTTGATTTGACTGTTGATGAGATGTTAGTGAAGTATTTTCTTCCAGGGAATAATAAGAATCTTATAACGGTTTCTAAAGAAAAGGATTTTGAGGGAATGGTGAATTATTATCAAGATTGTGAGCAGATGGAGGTTTTTATCATGAAAGAGGCCCCACCCGCTAAAACTCCAGCGAAGAAGCAGCCTCCTCGTAGGTAAGTTTTATGATCCGATTTCTTTTGAATCATTTAGTATGAATGAATGTGTATGCGAGTTATACTTTTTAATGATTACTCTAAGGGAAGTAAAGGACTAAAGGGGGTGTTTAGATGTGTGTTTGAACCAATTATTCTGACTAGAAAGTTTCATGAATTGGTTTTAAGTGTTAAGGTATAGCTGATTATAGTTATGTGTTTATAGATTATCTGAGTTAAAACCAATTCATGAAATCAAAGATACTCCGATCATTTTAGCTCAGATAATCAAGTCTAATGAGATGGGTTCTAGAAGATAGTGTTATTCGTTTTAGTTGTTCACTTGTTTGAAGTTGTTACAATAGAATAATCACAAGTTTGACTGTTTGACAAAATCTGGTAATTATGAAATTACTGTAGTAGATATAGAGATAAAAAAGGGTATTATTGTGAAACGAGAGTTAAAGTCTCTCAATTAGGCTAAATAATGGCTACATACGTACTTTTACATTAGCATCTGCTAAACGTCTTTTTTTTTTTTTTTTTCAGGTAGTTTAAACTAGATCCAAACAATAAATGCAGATTATAATATCCCTGTGATTTTTTCTGTTTTTGCCAACAGTTTATGCGACATGTACTGAAAAGGAAAAACAGATGCTTATTAATTTTTTTTCGTGTTAGGAATATAGTGTGTTATTGTCTGTTCATCTTATTATTTTTATTATTTTATAAATGTAGACCTCAGAAGAGACCAGCCGAGACACAATTGGCAGAAGTTCAAACTGAGACACAAGTGGCAGTAGTTCAACCGCCTGTTGACCTTGGTCTATCCAATGTATTCCCTCTGAATGAATTCATCGACATCGAAACAACCAATGAGATCATGCCAAGTGTCCCTCAAGTCCCCATCAACTCTTTCCCTATGTCAACAAACAATGACGAGCAACACTTAGCTGCAAAAAAATGGGAGAATCTTATAACAGGCGTAGGTCAAAGATTCCATTCGCTAGCTGAGTTCCGAGAAACCTTAAGAAAATATTCAATCGCCCACGGGTTCAATTACATGTACAAAAAGAATGAAAATCAACGAGTAACCGTAAAATGCAAGTCAGAAGGTTGTCCATGGCGGATCCATGCATCGAAATTATCAACTACACAATTGGTTTGCATCAAAACCATGACACCGACTCATACTTGTCAAGGTGGGCTAGTAAAACCTGCTTTTCGAGCTACACGAAGTTGGGTTGGGAATTTAATCAAAGAAAAAGTGAAAGATTCTCCAAAGATAAAACCGAAAGATATTGCTTTTGACCTTAAACGTGATTATGGAATCGAGCTTAATTACTCACAAGCAAGACGTGCTAAAGAGTATGCACGTGAGCAGTTATTAGGATCTTATAAAGATGCGTACAGTGAATTGCCGTATTTTTGTGAAAAACTAATAGAAACGAATCCGGGGAGTCGCGTTACGTTTAGTACAAATGAGGATTCGAGTTTTCATCGGCTATTTGTTTCATTTCATGCATCGATATCTGGTTTTGTTCAAGGGTGTCCGTCGCTTCTTTTTCTCGATAGTACACCGTTAAATTCAAGATACCAAGGAACGTTGTTGACCGCTACGTCAGCAGACGGTAATGACGAGGTGTTCCCGGTGGCTTTCGGGGTAACCGATGACGAAACTGACGATAACTGGCGGTGGTTTTTGGCTGAATTGAGAAACGCCTTGCCGGAACACCTGACTATTACTTTGGTGGCAGATTTTCAAAAGGGCTTAAGGGAATCAGTACCTGAAATATTTGGTGGCCAGTGTTTTCACGCGTATTGCTTAGGTTATTTAGCTGAAAAATTTGTTAAAGATCTAACGGAACATTTTTCCCATGAAGCTAGGCGACTCATGGTTGAAGATCTGTATGCTGCTGCTCAGGCAACGAAACTTGAGGTTTATGAAAAATATACTCAAGATATCAAAGCCATTTCACCCGAAGCTTATAATTGGATCATACGCAGTGAACCTGAGCATTGGGCTAATTGCTATTTTGAAGGTGTTAGATATAATCATATGACTGCAAATTTTGGTAACAGTTTTTACTCATGGGTATCGGAAGCAAATGAGTTACCAATAACTCAACTGATCGATGAATTAAGAGGTAAAATGATGCAAGTTATATACGAACGTAGGGTTAAATCGAGCCACTGGGGGGACCGATTGACGCCTTTCATGGAGAGAATGTTAGCAAATGAGACTCTAAAATCAAAGTCGGTTCGAGTTTTTGGGTCACATGGAAACAAATTTGAGGTTCAGTTTGGTGAAATAATTGATGTTATAGAAGTTGGAAGTTGGGCTTGCAGTTGTAGAGGATGGGTGCTGAATGGACTGCCATGCTGTCACGCCATTGCGGTAATGGAAAGTTATGGTAGCAGCCCGTATGATTTTTGTGCGACACATTGTCTTGCTGAGACTTATCAGTTTGCTTATGCTAATTCGATTAACCCCGTGCCTTATTTGGAAAGACTGACGGATGTTGAGGTGGGTGATGGTGCGATTGTTGTTACTCCTCCGGCTACTGTTAGGACACCTGGCCGGGCTAAGATAAGGAAAGTTGTAGCGGGTCTGGATGGCCCAGTTGGTCCGGCGGACTTTCTCAAACGTGTACTTCAATGTGGAAAATGTAAAGGGCTCGGTCATAATAAGAGATCATGCAAGTACGTCTTTCTTCCTAAAGAAAGCTATCTTTAATTTTACACTGTGATTAATGTATTTTGGTCTATCATTCATGAGACTGGCAAAATGGTGTTGGGTTGGTTGGGAATGAGTCCAATTTTTTGTTTAGGTTGACCAAAATCACTTTTTTACCCACAAAACTGACTTCTTTTTTTTTTTTTTTTTTTTTTTTTTTTTTTTTTTTTTCCTTAAATAAAATGATACATGAGGCTCCAAGCAATTAAATACATCAGAGGTGACTTGAATCCTTTTGACAAATTTGTACCCGTTTCCCTCTAGGTAAGTTTTTTTTTTTTGCTTTGACCCATGCAACCTTTTGGAAAAAACCATAACCAAAACTAATCCATTTATGACTAACTACAAACTAGATCGTAACTGCAATGTATATATATGATCTATTGTCTTTATCTGGCTGGATACTTAATCGGCCATGTCAATGCCGTATTACATCTGAGTTAAGCACTCTATAACCCGAAATCTAGACTTCGGGTTGTTAGATGTCAATGCAATTTTATTGTGATTCTTTTAGTATTTTGCAATGATTATGGACCTCCAGCTTCCATGTAACTGTTTTTATGATAACAGCGTGCTTTTGGAAAATCTCTTACCCCGCCATGATTTGTCACAAGTAATTTATAATTTTGTACTTAATGTGTCGGTTTTGTTTTCAGGGAGGATCTTCAATAGTAAGCCACAACTTCTGGTAGGTGATGCGGAGACATGTGCATGGAAATGATGTTCGGATTAAAGTTACTCAGAATTTAGTCTCCTTTTGATTTTTCTGCGACTCAAATGATAAATGTTGATAGTGATGTCATTGGCTGCATGTTTTTGAGGTAAAGTTTTAGTATAGGCTACAGATGAGGTTAGGGCTGGTTGTTTTTGGTAAGTGAGGGTAGTCCATTAGTTCGTTCTGCTAAGGAAACAGTAATTATGCAGTTTCGAAGGTATACTTTTCCACCTTTGAAGGATGTTATTTCTTCTTTCGATTCTTTTCAAATAATACAAAAATTCTATTGGTTGGTTTCTTACTTGAGGTGTTTTTGGTGGTTTTTAGGCTCCAAGCCTTTTTTTTCTTGTCTATTTTGTTCTTTACTGTTATCGAGGTATCAACAGACTTTTTACGTAGAGAAGAAGATGATATGTTGTGAGCAGTAAGTCTGTCCATGACCATTTCTTGAGTCCTTTACTAGCCTCTTGATTGTACCATTTTCAAGCAACCATGGTTCTGATGTTTCCATTGAACCCATCTTTTCTTTTTTATTTTGGGTAAAAAATAAGGTTGTTGGCATAATATATATAGTCTATAGAACTATAGAAGTGTGCTAAGATATCATACTTTGCTAGGACCACGAGCTTATTGTTTTATTTGTTCTCTTTGATCATACGCATTAAGATTTTACTAATGAGTTGTTCTGATGTGCATTTTAGAATAACGTACGTGATTATCACAATATCCTGTTTTGATGTTTGGATGGAACAATTGTTCCTTTGATCATATCATATGATTATCCATCGTTTAATAGAGTTTAAGACTTCTTACAGTTAGAAGACTTCTTTAACCAAATTGAAGTTTAAGAACTGCAACCATTACAGTTAGAAGACTTCTTAACCAAATTGAAGTTTAAGAACTTGTATAGCAATGAATTTTTAACTACTAATTACAATCACCTAGCTATGGCTGGTCTAAAAAAAATAAGTAGCCTTATAAGATTGCGTCTAATGTGACAAATGGGTGGGTGGGGATGGGTCGGTTAACGGGTTTCGGCTCTAAATGAGTCCAAGTCTAGATGGGTCATTTGGGAGCCTTGGTCTAAACATGCTCGGGTCATACGGGTTTTGGTCAGGTTGACCCACCCATTTTTGCGGAGTTTTATTTTTGATTAAAATAAATAAAATCTGAAAAGAGATGTATTATTTTTTATTGACTTGTTAGATATGTTATTCGTGTTATACAATTGAACTTTACATAAAATAATTAATTAAACTCATCTAAAATGTTTAACGCTCCTAACAAAACTCAACCTTAAATATTTACTCAACTTGACCATCGTTAAGCAATGAGTATTAAATTACCACCTTGTAAAAGGTAAAGTTTTTAGGAAGGGTGTTCATATATACACAAACGTGATGTGCGTACGTATATATCATGAATACAACTTATTAGTGCACATGATACAACATCATAGATGCTTGTTTGTGTATTTATAACTTTTGTGAAATGCATAATCCCCCGTAAGTAATAAATCTAATTATACCTCAACCAAATTTTTTTCTAATTTTTTTTTTTTTTTTTTTTTTTTTTTTTTTTTTTTTTAGAACGGCACCTCAACTAAAACTTGTTACCTAACAAAAATTGTTATTAATCCATGTAAACAAATAAGTCACTCTATCAGCGGAATTTGATACTTCATGTCGTCTGGAAACCAATCGAAGGGAACATTTTGTAACTCTAAAAAAAGTAATATAAATGTTGACCAACGCTTCCAGATGCGTAAAACCTTGCAAAGATAGGTAACTCAACATATCAAATTAAATCTTAATTATGCAATCAAATACTCTCTCCATCCAAAAATAATTGTCTCTTGTCAAAATGAAGACACAATTTAAAAAAATAAAAAATAATTACACTATTTTCTCTATTTTATTTTTTGCAAAATGATAGTTATACCTCTAACTAATTAATTAATTTATTCGTTAAAGTTTGTAATAATGATTTCAGGCAACCGATAATATGATAAACAAGATTAAACTTTCCTATCTATATTTAGCAGCAAATAATTAAAACGGGATATCCTAAAAAGTAAACATGTACTATAATTTGGGACACAAACAACCTAAATGACATAAAAACAGCCACAAGTCCATAAATAAACACCCCCTGATATATCAAAATTCCGCATATTTATACTACCTTATAATGTATTTAGGACATCTATATTTAGAAGTCTTAAAATGTTTAAGACCAAAAACATTTCTTTAATAGGAAAGATGCATGTACACCACTTTAATGCACATAATTTTCAGACTTACAAGACAAGAAACATAATGTACACCACTTTAATGCACATATTAAAAAAAACCACATAAATGATATTTAATGTAGTCAATTATTTAATTGATCAATAAATACAATTATTAAAACACCCCTTACATCACAAATACAAATTATCAAGCATATTGTACAACCAAATTAAACACAATTCATACATTAAACGTCACTAATACAAATAATAAAGCACATTATACAAATATTCAGGCCCGAACGGGCAACGGGCCTAATGGGCTTGAGCCCGAATGGGTGCGGGCCAAACAGGCTCGAACTCGAACGAGCACGGCCTAAACGAAATTCTTGATATCCGTAAATCTATTGTAAAAAAAAAGCATAATAAACTAAAATACATGATTTCACCAGAAAATTTAATTTCAGCGGCAGGTACCCTGCTAGTATATATAAATACCTAAACTCTTCTCTTTGGATCCCCAAAACCCTAATTAGCAATGTCGATAATTACGTGGAAAATGGACCCAGAGAGAAGGTGCGTTAGTGAAAATGGGCGAAGAAGAGGCAGCAGAAGAGATGTGGAGAGAAATTTGTATCGAAAAAGGATTGCCGTTGAACACACCTTACGTAATCAACAATGATTTTCAAAGCATGACTTGGAGAGAATCCGTTTGCGATGGAATGTGGAGAGAGATTTATAGCAGGAAAGGCCTTTTACCAAACACATTTTCTTCTTCTTCTTCTTCAGATGATGATGATGTTGAAGAAAAGGAAACTGAAAAGAAAAGTAACGAAACACCTCCAGTTCCACCTCCCGAAAAACTATCGAAGGCTTTATTATAATGTCGAAGATGATAGGAAGATGTTGGAGGAAAGGTTCAAGAGGTTGGAGAAAGATAAGAAAAACAAAAAGAAGAAGAAAGCAGCAACAGCAGCAGTGGAAAACTGATTAGCTATCGGACGTTCTTTCGTTTGTTATTATTATGTTTTTGTTGATATAAATGGTATGTTTGGCGCGTAGCGTTACTTTTTGAGCAACTAGCGTCTTGTTTGGCAATGAGCGTTTGGATTTTGTTTAAATGCTAGTACTTGAAATGCGGCTAGGTATTACCAAACAATGTCTATCTTGTTGCTAACGTAACAACATACATTTGACATGACTCGTTGGTTGAGAAAACTATCTATTCTACATGCACAATGCAAATATGCGCAAACTATGAGTACTAGTAGTTGTTGATTTGCTCATTATGCTAATTAGTAGTAGTAGTAGTAGTAGTAGTAGTAGATTTTAGATTCAGAAGTAGGAGTATTAATGCAGACATTCATACACAAACGACATTAAACGACGAAACAAATCACATTCCATGACACTTAAGACAATGTGCAGGTGATAGAACCAGTAAAAGGATTAGGTTTAGATACTTATAACGTCAAAAACCCAAAGGTAATGTCATAACCAGCAAGAAAAACTGACTTAAGATACATATGAACATAAATCAATTGACATGACGATGATGATAGAATGAGGCTAACTCCCAACAAAAGGCAACTGATGACAATCCTTCAATTCGATGCCTTTGGAAGGGACAAATTTGCACACGTACAACCGCTGTTTCTCTTCGAAATATAACCTGATAGAGTAGTGATACATCTACCTAAACATGTGCTTATAAATCAACATAACATACATTTTCCATTAATCCATGTATGCATACAGACAAAAGACCGGCTCTATTGTACTCTCCGGTAGCAATACAAAGTGTCATTAGGTTAATATATATGTAGGAACAAAGTTTGATTGAGAGTATCATAGCTCTTGTAACGACCTTTAATTTAGTATCTTTTTTATTTGAACAAATACGTCACCCCATAACAGTAGTTTTATAGCGTGCACATTCTGCACCAACAAGTTTTAATTACCCCACAATCACTCTGTCTATCTAATAATATATAGATTAAAAAAGATACTTCAGTCCAAGGTATACAGTTTACATCATATATGATTGTGCTCTCTTAGATCAGAATTATGTGGTATATATATACCGATCTGCAATATATCCACTGTTTCATCTTGATCACTACATCTTAATCATGCAATCAGATGTCCAAGTATAAACAACAATAAGTAGCGAAACAGCCACAAGAATAAACGACATAATTAAATAAAAGCGACGAAAAAAAATCAAATTCCATGATACTTGGTAAAACCATTGCGATGTTTGGGTGATTGAACCAATCAAGTCTTATTTCTAGATGCATCTAATGTCATAAAACCAATGTTATGACTAGCAATGGAGATAAACCGAATAAGATTTATGTAAAATGCAACTGACAATCCCTGGAAGCCTTTGGAAGCCCTGACAACCTTGCACAAAACCGTTCCTTTCCTTTTAATGATTTCATAGTACGATTTGTGACTGTCAGCTTTTTCAAAACCTTTGAATTTCCCAACATGAACTTAAGGAAGTGTATATTACACTTGCTCACCTTGATTAAGTCATATTCTATGGTCTTGAGGTTCATAAGCATACAAGTGGGAACAGACTCTGGTTCATTCCAATGACGTCCATCCAGCTTTGGTTTTGACACAAAAAAAGATAGAGAAAACGCATAATTATATGGGAATAAAAGAAGTTAAGAATTTAAGAATCAAACGAAACACGTCGAAACAACTCGATCAAGTACCTCTTCAATGTATAAATGTTCCAACTCTGAAGAGCTTTCAAGAAACTTATGGATTAAATTCAAGGCAGCGCCAGTGATGAGGCAAAAAATGAACCACTTTTAGGGGGTCATTTAAGTCCGGAATTGATTTTATTTGATCAAATATTGCCCTAAATCGTTCCGTTTGTGATTTTAGGTACTTTGGGAGTGAAATCTGGAAAAGGAAGCAATTCGGACGTTTTTGGAGCATAAAAGTGAAGAAAACGCCAAAGTCTTAATTTTCCTTGCAGGGAACAGTAGGTGACGGCGTCAAGAAGGAATCCTTAACGGCGTCAAGAGCAAATTTCCATGACGATCCAGTACAGATTTGACGGCGTCACGAAGTAGGGCGTCAAGAGTAAAATTCATGACGGCCTGGAAATGCATAATACATGACGGCGTCAGAAGTAGATCAAGGCAGTTCGAGAAGAGTTTTGGCGGCGAGGTGACGGCGTCACAAGATTGGTCTTGACGCCGTCAGACCCTATTTCCTATATATATTTTTCTAATTTTCACACATTAAGAAGAGAAGTTTTAGGGAAACCCTAAGTACGAACTTGGTGCGAATTTTACAGGTTTTTCAAGGGTTCTAAGCCCTTGATACCTTTCATGTGTAATTGAGATAAGTATTCTTTTAATTCAATCAATATGTCTATGTGTTGGTTGTCTATATCTTGTTCTTGTCTTAATTCCATCATGCTAGGCTAGATCTATCTTGTGTTTGCTTGGATCTAATGAAACCTAGATGTTAATTATGTGTTGATTACTTGTTTATAGTTGTTTTGGATGAATGAATTTAATTTTAGGATTAAGAAAACTGGCAGATCTCCAAATGGTAACATGCTTGAACGTCTTAAGAAACATGAACCGATGTGCACTACGTCTTTATTGGTTGTATTTAATGCATGAGCCACTGTTTATAATCCCTATGGTTGTGCTGGGCATGGTATAGGAGGTGATAAGAGCTCATAGAATTGGGGAGTTAAGTACGCCACCCCATGAATGATATTAAGGAATACAATCCGTCATCCATACAACTATAACAAGTAATTAACGTGTAAAAGATGTCTAGGGAGTAGTGAAATCTAAGTAAACACATTTTCTCCACTTATTGCTCACAACCTTAGTATAATTTAGTTTATTTTCATTTCTAGTATTTTATTTTGATTGCATCTTTAGTATTGGGTTAGTTGACTAGCAACTAATTCCGCCCAAATCCTTCAAACCCGAGATTTTTACTTGCTTTCTAAAAAATATAAAAATACAAAAATAATCATCCTTCACCTTTAGAACTAGTATTTAGGTTTTCTAATCCTAGCGACACTATTCCTAGCTGAACGATCAATCCCCCGGTACTTGTCACTATACTATACTACAACGATCAGGTACACTGCCTGGTGGGGGTTGTAAGCTTCTCAAGATCCCTTGAGAGGTAACGCCTGGTGTGATTCCCACGTATCAAGTTTTTGGCGCCGCAGCCCGGGGAATAGTTATTGTCTAGGTTAGAATTTCTTTTTATTATGTCTACTTTCTAGATTCCTTTCTAGTGAGATTTTATTTTTATTTTTAGGTTTTCTTTAGTCTATCTTATTTCTTTGTGTCTTTGTTCGTAACCACCCGACATCATGGACAACGGGAACATCTTTGAACCCGTCATCCCACCACAACAAAACCCACCATTAGAACCCCTTAGGCCCCGAACCTTAGGAGAGTATTCCCGACCTAGCCACCAAGGCTACCGAAACACCATTGAGCTCACCGGAGCCAATGTGACCCCCTTGCGATCCGACACCATCCGGTTGGTGCAAAGCGGATGTGCATTCTATGGGCTTCGTTCCGAAGATCCAAACCAACATCTTAAGGACTTCCTCAAAATCGTAGATTCCATAGACCCAGATGTTGAAACTAAAGAGACAACCCGATTACGCCTATTCCAATTCTCTCTACGGGATCAAGCTAGTCAATGGCTTGAGCGTTTACCCGTGGGATCCATCACCACATGGGATAACCTCACCAATCGCTTCCTGACTCAATTCTTCCCACCGGGGAAGACTGCAATGCTTAGAAATGACATTTTGATGTTTGAACAACAGCAGGGTGAAACTTTCTACAAAGCTTGGGCCCGTTTTAAGGATCTCCTCCACAAGGTCCCTCATCATGGTATAAACCTTTGGTTATTAGTCCAGATTTTCTACGACCATGTTGACTATCACACTAAGCGCACAATCGATAGGGCCGCGGGAGGTAAACTGCGTAATAAGAACGCCGAGGAGTCTTGGGCAATTATCGAGGAGCTCGCCGCTGATAATCATGAGATGTGGGAATTTAATCATACAATAAAAGTGGCCACCAATGCAGTCTCGACATCTGGAGGGACCACCGAAATCCCCGATGAACTCCTATGCAAACTCGAGGCAAAAGTTGACTATTTTGAGGAAAGGCAAAGGAGACCTTTAAGTCCTAGACGGGCTACTGTCAATTCTGTCTCGAAACCAACTTCAACACCATTATCCGAGTCACCCTCTAGAGAAAATGTCGAGAGTTTTCAAAACTATGCCCCACCTTGTTCCCCTCCCGAGGAGCTTAGCTCGGAGTTTGAAGCTAGGATGAGGGAATACATGGCAACTCATTCAGACCGGCTTGCTAGATTCGATGAATCAATTTATAAGCAAAAAGAGGAAATGCAAGAGAAAATGAATGAGATGTTGAGTCTATTAGAGGAGTATGCCAACCAGAGAACCCCCGAAAGAATGCTACTAAGGAAAGAAAGCACCACTCCCACTACCCAATTTGTTAATTCCATCACAATTGTCCAAAAGGATGACGAGAAGGTAAAAACCCCTGCTAAACAAACCTTAGAGAAACCACCAGAATCCCAACCTTTGAGTCACTACCTGAAACATGATATAAACGAAAACACCATAACAAATTGGATTAAGGGAGATGGGCGTAACCAACCTTCCAAACAGGGTTCTGAGAAAGAGGAAAAGGTAAGAGATGAGTATGATACGTTACCTGGGGGATCAGTATTCGAGAGGCTATTGGTACAAAAAGTGGCTACTAAACAGAATGCATGTGGGAACTTTGAGATACCAACCAGCATCGGGGACTTGAAATATCTTAGTGCTTTCGCCGACCAAGGATCGGAAGTAAATCTTATGCCCCTAACTATTTACATCCAACTAACGTCAAAAATGCCAGCCCCTACTCGTGTTAGGTTATCCCTCGCTGGACACTCGTACGTATACCCCCTAGGAATCGCAGAAGATGTATTAGTTAATGTCGCAGGATTCATGTACCCCGTTGATTTTATGATCATCGATGATAAAGGAGATGGATGCATGCCAATAATCCTTGGGGCACCATTCCTCGCCACCGCTAGGGCTGTCATTAAGTATGAAGGTAGGAAGATCGAGCTTAAATCTGGAAAAAGAAATATTAGCTTCCCCATGACTCCGCGAAGTGGACATGAGAATTTGAGTTGGAGAAAGATCAAAAACAACATTGACACGACACCTATTCGTGTTCAGAATAAAATTCTTGCATGGGAGGCAAGAATCAAAAGCTATAAGGAGGCTAAAAATGAAAGAAGCAAAAGCCATAAGGTTCAGGTCGAATTCGAACATACTCAACCCGCAGAAAATCATGTACCATTTGAGGAAGGGAACTTGGTACTCTTGAGACACTTGGAAACAACCATGCCACCCGATAAACCAAGTCCTTGGTGGTATGGGCCGTTCACAATTGAAGATGTGAGCCAAGATAGGATGGCTAACTTGAGAAGTGAAGTAGGTGGAATAGTGATTGCGAGTATCGACAGATTGAGGCACTACCACCATAACAGTAATGATCACAACTACATGGGGTATATCATTTCAAGGGACGAGGTCACGTAGTAACCCATGACCTTGAGTCTAGCTACAAGACTCGTAAATAAAGAAAAGCGCTTCTTGGGAGGCAACCCATGTTTTGTGTGTTTTTATTTGTTTGTTTGTTTGTTTGTTATTTGCTTCCGTATGCATGCTTTATTTTTATTGTTGGTAGATCATGTTTCTAAACTAAATAGTGGAAATACTTTACTTTGTTGTTTTGGCCTAGTCTTAACTCCACCTAAAAGTATTTTTGCAAAAGATAAGTGTAAGGGGAAACCCCAAATATGTTTTTAAGAAACAAACCGATCATGATTCTCCACAATATTAAATGAACATGTATATTCGTATTTGTTAGAGTCAAATGCTTGTATTGAGTCATAATGAAGTTTTGCAGGATTTTCCAGGAAGTAGGACCAAGTTTTTCCAGAAATTTTCTGGAAACTTAACATAAGAATTTCTGCAGGTCACTTCTGACGGCGTCAAGAGTTAACTCTTGACGGCGTCAAGTGTAAAATCTGGAAATTTTACCGGTTTTGTTTTTCTAACGGAGTCTTATGGTTTTTGTGAATTATTAAGTTTTATAATCTCCAGGAAATCTGCAAACTTCATTCCACAAGCATTATATCTTATTTTGTTTTCTAGGATTTAGTAACTTATATAGGATGCCGCCGATTTTACGTGAGGTTGTCTTGTCTATTTTCTCAGGATTTACAGGTTATGTATGACAAGAAGATGATTTATATTCTGGAAGGGAAGCTTTGATTGTTCATTTTCTTGGAGGAAGATTTAACCTGGTCACCTTATTATCCATACCGAGCGAATCAGGGGAGTACGTAGTATTTGATTTCATTCTTTTTACTTTTTAACTTTTACATTCTTTACTTGAACATTGGGGACAATGTTCATCTTAAGTGTAAGGGGAGGGTAAAAAGATGATACCTTACATATGCACTTTCGCTTGAGTTTGTTTTGTTTAATGGTAGATGTGTAATAAAACTATGAGAAATACTTGTTAGTGTAATTTTAGCGCCAAATTTAAATTTTTTTACAATATTTAGGAGTGAAACTTTAGCCATAACAAGCGTCTCATGGATAGGAGATTGTATGACTAGCACATAACCGTATATTCAGAAAAATTTTCCACCCAAATATGTGAGGTTCGCCTTTAGATTTGATAGGAAAAGCATTTATTATTAGTGCTTATGAGTGTACCGGTAGCATTTAGATTCTAGAACTTGCGTTAGTGATGCATTCCGAGACCGCTAGTGAGGCTACATTCGTGTAGTAGGATTTACTACATGATAAGAGGCATTATGATTACCCTTGTGTTAAACCCGTATCATAATTACTTGACCATTTAAGTCATATTACTTGGCTAGTTAAGTCAACTAATTTCTCCCACACCCTTAGCGTTGTACTCATTTTTAGTACACGAAACCCCTAGTACACCCCTCCGAGCCTATCTTTTCGTTTCTAACTTTAAGCATTTTACTTAAAGGAAGAATTTGTTACACCCCACTTAAATGTACACCCAAATCGCCTTAGCCTTCCGTGTATGCGCTTATTTTTAGTGCATTATTGTTATTTGTTAAACCCTAAGTTAACTATCTAATTGATTACATGGTTGCTAAGTCAAGTCATATCCTTGTACATATTGTTTTGGGACGATTGGGACTCATGGGTAAGTACTTATTTTATGGAGTAATGGGGAAGAACATCATATATTACCCCCATATGTACGTTAATCTTAAAAAGTGCTCCAAGTGTTTTGATTTTCCTAATTCGAGTCATTAGATTAGTTTATTGTAAAGTATGTAAAAATTCAAGTGTAAGGGGAATGTTCAACCCCTATGATGTATTATTTTGGATGGTAGGGTAAGAATGTATGTAAAAAAAAAAAAAAAAAAAAAAAAAAAAAAAAAAAAAAAAAAAAAATTGAAAAAATCAAGAAAAAGAAAAAGAGAAAAAAAACATACGGACTACCATCCCTTTCATTCTATGTTCATTTTATGTTTTTGTTATTTTTCATTTATTAGCTTAAGTCGAGTCTAGTCTTGGCTTAGCAACGCCACATTGTACATGTAATTAACCAAGATTGTTAACTCGCCACCAGTAAAAACTTCCTTTATCCAACAAAACCATGTATTTCATATCCCTACACCTAACGTTACAACCCTTTAAAAAGACCTCTTTGATAGTTTATCCTAGGTGCTTACGCCATGTGATGGAGGTTTGATCCTTTCCCAAGCCTATGGTAATCTATTTTGCTATGACAGGTAGTGAGAGATATCTTCCGTTTCCATATTATAATTTATACTTTATTACACCCGAGAGATGTGAGTATCTAAACACTATTTGTGAGGTGCTTATGTATGACCTCCGTGCTTGTCTATTGGTCTTTAGTGGAACGATTATTTGTTGTAATTACTTTTATATTAGTGTTAAATGACCCCTAACTTGTATTTTGAGTAGAATAAAAGCGCATTTGCTTGAGGACAAGCAAATCTCAAGTATAAGGGTATATGATGAGGCGAAAAATGAACCACTTTTAGGGGGTCATTTAAGCCCGGAATTGATTTTATTTGATCAAATATTGCCCTAAATCGTTCCTTTTGTGATTTTAGGTACTTTGGGAGTGAAATCGGGAAAAGGAAGCAATTCGGACGTTTTTGGAGCATAAAAGTGAAGAAAACGCCAAAGTCTTAATTTTCCTTGCTGGGAACAGTAGGTGACTGCGTCAAGAAGGAATCCTTGACGGCGTCAAGAGCAAATTTCCATGACGATCCAGTACAGATTTGACGGCGTCACGAAGTAGGGCGTCAAGAGTAAAATTCATGACGGCCTGGAAATGCATAATACATGGCGGCGTCAGAAGTAGATCAAGGCAGTCCGAGAAGAGTTTTGGCGGCGAGGTGACGGCGTCACAAGATTGGTCTTGACGCCGTCAGACCCTATTTCCTATATATATTTTTCTAATTTTCACACATTAAGAAGAGAAGTTTTGGAGAAACCCTAAGTACGAACTTGGTGCGAATTTTACAGGTTTTTCAAGGGTTCTAAGCCTTTGATACCTTTCATGTGTAATTGAGGTAAGTATTCTTTTAATTCAATCAATATGTCTATGTGTTGGTTGTCTATATCTTGTTCTTGTCTTAATTCCATCATGCTAGGCTATATCTATCTTGTGTTTGTTTGGATCTAATGAAACCTAGATGTTAATTATGTGTTGATTACTTGTTTATAGTTGTTTTGGATGAATGAATTTAATGTTAGGCTTAAGAAAACTGGCAGATCTCCAAATGGTAACATGCTTGAACGTTTTAAGAAACATGAACCGATGTGCACTAGGTCTTTATTGGTTGTATTTAATGCATGAGCCACTGTTTATAATCCCTATGGTTGTGCTGGGCATGGTATAGGAGGAGATAAGAGCTCATAGAATTGGGGAGTTAAGTGCGCCACCCCATGAATGATATTAAGGAATACAATCCGTCATCCATGCAACTATAACAAGTAATTAACGTGTAAAAGATGTCTTGGGAGTAGTGAAATCTAAGTAAACACATTTTCTCCACTTATTGCTCACAACCTTAGTATAATTTAGTTTATATTCATTTCTAGTATTTTATTTTGATTGCATCTTTAGTATTAGGTTAGTTGACTAGCAACTAATTCCGCCCAAATCCTTCAAACCCGAGATTTTTACTTGCTTTCTAAAAAATATAAAAATACAAAAATAATCATCCTTCACCTTTAGAACTAGTATTTAGGTTTTCTAATCCTAGCGACACTATTCCTAGCTGAACGAACAATCCCCCAGTACTTGTCACTATACTATACTACAACGATCAGGTACACAGCCTGGTAGGGGTTGTAAGCTTCTCAAGATCCCTTGAGAGGTAAAGCCTGGTGCGATTCCCACGTATCAGCCAGCATCACCCTTCAACTCCAAGTACTTCAAATTTGGAAACTTGGGCAAATAAACCACTGGGTTGTCCCTCCAGTACTGGTACTATAGTTGAACAATTAAAGAGAAAATAAATTCAAACTTCAAAGTATACAAAAGTGTAAAGAAGTATGATAAAGTCGTTTTGTAGTATATAATTATTCCGAAGAAATACTCGTGAAAGTATTTCCCGGGTCGTTTTACCAGCAAAGGTAGAATGGAATCGTGAATAATCGAATCGCGAAATCGTGTCGTGAAAAGCGGTAAAACGAAAAAAATATGATTTTGGAATTCAAGTTATGATAAGAAATGATGAAATATGAAGAATTTACAAGCTAAGTATGCACAAGTGTTAAAAACGTAAAAACGGAAACACAACCGCAAAATTAAAAACGTAACATATATCGAAAAATGATCCTACGAACTTGAAAATATTTTTTAAAAATCTTAAACTACTAAAAAGAATTTTAAGAAAAAGAAAAATATTTTTTTGAGTTTTTATTTATTTTCTAGAATTTATTTTCTATTTTTGGAATTAAAAATGAATTAAAAATAAAGAAAAATAGAAAATTAAAGTGGAAAAATAAAAATTTAATTCTAAAAATTCTAAAATATTATAAAAGAATTTATAAAAATATTTTTGTATTTTTCAAGACTTTTCTGTATTTTTTTATTGATTTTTGGTATTTAAAATTGATTTAAAATTGATTTTAAACTAAAAGAAATTAAGAAAAATAGTAAATGAACTCAGAAAATTATGAAAAATTAACAGAAATTCTAAAATATTATAGAAAGCTTGCAGAAAAATTTTGGAAAAGAAAATTTTAGCAGAAGAGCTTATAAGCACCAAAACAGCTTATGGCAAGTGCTTATTTATAAGCACTTGCCACAAAATCTGAACCAAACTCTCAACACGGATGTAATATACCAAAATAAGGACAATGATGCTCAAAAATCCAAGATATAGGCACAGATGTAGATGTACAAACAAATAAGCAATCTAGGAATAAGCTAAATTATAAGCTGACAAGCACAGCTTAAAGTAGTGAGCAAATAACAATGTGAACAACTAATATGCACTCAAGTATACTCAGAAACAATAGAGGAACTTAGGAACTAAGCTAATGAGGCAAACTGCAGGCCTAGCTTATGAAAAGAACTAGTTAAGACGGATGGACAAGAGAAAGGTAACAGGCCTAGGGGCTGATTCCCACAGTTACACAAGCTAAATTGCATAAAAACTAACAGCTAAAAATGATGAGACCATGAGAATAAGCTAGCGAACAATATAAAGACCAAATCTTAGACTAAAAGGAACTAGTTTGAAGCTATTAAAAGACTGATTCAGAAGCTAATGGGGGACAGCTGCAAGTAGGGAAAGAACAGGTAGAGCAAGCTATATTGCAGCCTAAAATTAACTCACAAACAATCACTAATTAATCAACTAAGCACGCAAATATCAAAATAAGCTAGCAAACATATTGAGCACCAATTATCAGACACATGTGAGATTGCTGGGGCTTATGGTGGAAACTGATAAGGGCTAATTTGGTCAGTTATGGGTGCAGGGCTGCAGCAGCTCAGAAGGGCCTAAACCGGTTCAAAGATGCCTATCCAATTCAAAATTTCGTAACCAAAGTTGAACCAAATCATGAAAACTCACTGTGTATATCAAGATCAGCTACCAAACAACTTAGAAAACTAATTTTTATAAATTTCCAAACTATTTAGAGACTAAAAATCAATCTGATGTAATGCTATATTGAGACTGATGCAGTTATGTGAATGGGTGAGATGAGTAAAATCCGTTCTACAACTAATTTTGATTTTGAATGATTAATACCTATTCTAACTATACTACTGTTGCATTCATTTAATCTAAGCTATATGAGTCTAATGCAAGCTAAAATGAACATCAAACAGGCATAACAGTAACAAGCAAATCTATGATCAAAATTCACAATCTCAAACTTAAAAATGATCAAACCGGTAAAAACAGATAACTCAATCACTTAGATAGAAATGAGATTTCAAGCTACGATTAACTAATTTGCTATGAACCTACTGAGTCTACGCATTACTTATCCTTTTTACATCTAAAATGATTTTTCTGAGCTAAATATATTACTCACAAACTACAGCAACGCAAATAATCAAATCTCATCCAAACACTCTAAAAACTCAATAGCATTATCAAAAACAGATTCAAACCATAAATCACTGAACTAATTGTCAAATCAGATGCAAAAATCAATTGCAGAAACTAAATCAACAATAAGTTCTAACTATAAGTATCAGGAACACAGAAAAACAGATTCAAACTACAATCATAAACTGAGAATGCAGTGATTAACTAAAAATCAAAAGGTGAACTCACTGAATCAATCCCAGCTGAACAGGGATGACATTTGGACTCAAGCCTATCTTTAGATAGGCAAAACCACACCCAAGGAAGCTCAGTTCCACAGATAAAACAACATAATCTCCTTGTTCTGACCCGCTGACTTTCGTTGACCACACTAGTTTACCAATTTGAAGCAGAAACTAAACCACAAATCTTACTACCAGCTACAATAAAGCTTGAATAAGCTTCTGAGAACAGTGATTGAAAGCTTAAAACAGATTTAAAACAATGTAAAAGCTTAAGATGTAAATGGTAAAAGAAAATTTTAATGAAAACTTAATATTGCATTAAACTAAAAATTTGAATTACAATTCTTTAGAAAAAGAAAAGCTGATAACAAGCTACACTAAAAGCTACTCCTAAACTATATTATAGCTACTCCTACTCCTAGCTAACAGCTTCAAATTGAGAGGTGAGGAGGGCTTATATAGCCTTGAGCTGAGGTGAGGAGCGTCTCTCAATCTTCTGGAAATGGAATCTTCTCACGAATATGCTCCTTAGATCCCTTGTGACACATGATAACCAATCAGAGCCTTGCATTCCTTGTGGTGACACGTTCAGACCAATCCACAGCTGCCACTTGTCATTATTTCTTGTCAGACTTGTCAGGTGTGGTGGGGAATGACTTTTGTACCCTTAATTGCGGTTAAATTGAGGTGGGATGGGGTAATTTTGGATGGAAGGTAATTAGGGTTCATGAGTTGGGTGAAGGGAATGGTACTGGGTAATTTTGGGGTTGAAAAGGGCGGGTATAGTTTTTTTTATTATTCTTTGATGGTTGGGTCGGGTTGTGGATAATATGAGATGAGTGGGCCGGATTTGGATGTTAGGTTAGATTAATGGAGAATGGGCTTTGGTTTGTGTGGATTGGGTTTAATAGATAGCAGATTTTAAGATTTGGTTTTAGTTTAAATGGAATTAAAGGTTTAGGTATTAGTTTTGCAAAGTTATAAATTCAAAAGGGCCATTTCTGCCAATTTTTAGAATTAATATCCAAGGGCTACTTTTGACAAACTATGCTTCTTCAAGGTTGATTATGTCAATCTGAGCTCAAATATTGATTCGGACTTGAAAATAGCTTCCACGACCTCGGCTTTTGAACTCTTTTCCATTTCTCGTGCCCGTGTTGTTGATTTTTGCTCGATTTTGTCCATTTTCTTTAATATCCTTACCTGCACATGTAGAAACACAAAAACAACATATATTTGACAATTTTGGGTCGGTTTTCGGTCTCATTAGTCCGGTTTTGGGTCAAATAATAGTGAGTGAATAAGCACTCACCAAAATCCCCTCGACTAAAGTATTGCCGTGTCCTCACGCAATGTGATCAATTCACACACTTGGGATAAATAATTTTGATACTCTTTTTACTAACTTTGAAAAGTAGCAAGGAGGTTCAAAAGAGATTACAAAATCATTTATTTCCAAAAACGCTCCGTTTTCCAAAAATTTCCTTTTAATCCTTTATTCCACTTTCACTTTCTATTTTTGTACTTTTCCATACTTCACACTTGTGACGGTTTGTTGAATTTTCATTATCTTGCAATAATTTTTAGGGTCAACGAGTAGAAACACTTCTATTTAAGAAGCGACCATACGGATAAAAATCGTCATCCTTGATTTTTCACAAGTCCCCAAGCTAAACTTACTAACGAGATCACAACTTATCTACAAATTAGATGCTAACACTACTCATAACAGTTACTTGTGGATACTCCTTACTCCCATTTCCTAGGTTTTGTATCTCAATATTTTATTTTGTTGAGAAATGAATTTCTTCATATTTTCTCGTTTCAATAATTTTTAGTCCGATAGTGATACCTAAGTTAAAACGATAAGTAGTTATTCATTTTCTCTTAAGAACCACTGCAATAGAAATTCGGTCCACATCAAGGAATTTAGGATACATACAATATCAAGGATATAAGTTGCGGAGTACGATCACGTGCACCTCATGTGACTGATTACTAATCACTTATCACATGTACCTCACGCGCCAACAACTTATTTACATACATAAGCTCTTATTAAACAATACTTCAACTTTCATTTTTCACTTTTTTCATACTTTTCATACTTTTTTCTTTCTTGACTTTTTTCGTACATCAATGGAAGCTTATCGGGTAGCTCCAAAACCACATAGATAATCAACTTTTGACTTTTGATTTTTCACTTTTTTGCTCTTATTTTTGATGTTCCTTGATATGTACCCAACTTCTAAAGCAAAAATTCTCTTAAGAAAACAAAGAACTAAATATTATTCAAACCAAAATACCACTAATTAACCTAGAACATCTATTATATATGAGTGACGTTTCTGATGGGAGTAAAAAACCACAAGTACCTCTCATGAGCTCTAAAGAGAACCACTACTCCACGTTTAGCATCTAACTTCTAAATAAACTCTATCATTTCTCGCTCTTCGCAATTTAAGATTCCAAATAATGAAACCCGCGAATACTTAGCCGATAATCAGCCACGCATATATAAAGTCAGTTACGGAAACTTGCAAATTCTAGAAGAATAATTCGCGTTTTCTAGCTCCTGATGTAAAAGACTAGCGAAAGCTTTTAAGCTGCGCATGTATAAAGTCAAGTACGGGAATTTGTAGATTCTTAAGAAAGAATTCGCATTTTATAGCTCCTTATGTACAAGACTAGCACAAGCTTATGTGATTATCATTGGTTAAGGGAACAAGCTAGGGCTCAACACGCCCGGTCAAGTCAAAATATTTATTCCTACTCTCGCCAGCAAGAAAGTCAACAAGGTGTTAAAACATTTATTCAAACTTTATTATATTTTTGCACAACTTTTTCAATTTTTTCACATCTTTTTGTACTTTTTCATTACATTTTCTTCAAAATTTTTGAAATTTTCTCATTTTTTCAATTTTTTTTTTAATTTTTGATGGAAAAACGGAGTTGCGAGAAATTTTTAGAAAAAATTTTCAAGTTCGTAGGATAATTTTTCGATATACGTTACATTTTAAATTTTACGGTTGTGTTTCCGTTTTTACGTTTTTCATTTCGGTGCATAATTAGCTTGTAATCTTTACATATTTCATACTTGTTTGTGAATACGTGAACTATTTGATTGCTATTTTTCACTTTCTCACTTTTCAACTCACGATTTCACGAATCGATGTTCTCGATTCCATTCGCCTTCGTTTGGGAAAACGACTCGGGTGATCCGTATTTTACGCGGATCACTTCGATACTATACTATAATTATTATAATTGGTTTTCACACGAATCAATTTTTGGCACCGCTGGCGGGGAAGGCCGAAGTGAATTTTTGAATATCTTTTTGAAAAATCGTGTTTTGTTAAGCCTTCCTCTACTTTGTATATATATTTTTACAAAAATTGAAAAATCAAAAACACTTTTCCTAAAGTGTTTACAAAAATACCAAAAAAATAATAAAATTTACAGCCTCGACTCGATCGAAAGAAAGGGCGTTGTAAACCAAAAAAGTCTCGCAATATAACGAAAATGTAATTTAGTTGTTTATCTGATTATTTCAATTACTACAACCGAATAAGCGGGAAATACGAAAGCTAAGACATTAAATTGCTAGCTGAAGAGAGATCCATTCTTCTCTCCCGTCCCGTCGCGTGTGGTTTTGAAAGAAACGGTTTTCGATTGATGTTACGTTTTAAGAAAAGAAAAACAAAAGAAATAAAAAGTTTTTGTGAAAAAATATAAAAAACAAAAAGATTTTCCTTTTCCTTTTTCTTTTCTTTTTAATTTTGCTTTTGGTGTATGCACACCCGCTCTTCTTTTGAGAGTCTTATATCACCGTTATCAAATCTCGAAAGGGTAATATGACACACACACCGTGTCCATTTCCTTAACGTTGAGGAAATGGATATGAATAATTAACACCCTCCGGTGGGTGGTGATGAAAACCAACACATGCCGGCTCCCGATCTCCGAACGATGGAGGAGCTGTGCCAACCCACGACGCATGGTAGAGGTGGCCCGATTGCCCCTCTAAATATTGAGGCTATGGATTTTGGACTTAAGCACCACATGATACAACAAGTCCAAAATTCATGCCAATTTCACGGATTACCGGGTGACGATGCAAATAAGCATCTTGATAAGTTTCTAACCGTCACCCAAAATATGAAGCAAAACGGGGTCTCCGATGACGCCCTCCGTCTCTCTCTCTTCCCCTATTCTCTTACGCGTCATGCCACCGCTTGGTTTGATCGCCTTCCCAGGAACTCGATTCATACTTTCAATGAAATGGTTTCCAAGTTCCTGGCGAAGTATTTTCCACCATCGATGGTGACGAAATTGATGAATGATATTAGCAATTTTCGACAACTCCCCGATGAATCTTTGTTTGAGGCTTGGGAGCGTTATAAGCTTGCCATTGATCGTTGTTTGAATCATAATATGCTTCTCGTCACAATAATTGACACGTTTTATAATGGATTGACTTTACGACATAGGGACACGATCAATGCTGCAGCTGGTGGTACTTTCATGAAACGTCGTCCTGAGGATTGTTACGAGCTAATCGAGAATATGACGGCCCATTACAATTATTGGGATTCCTCAGCCGAGAGGAATGAGCCAATAAGATCGACTGCGTCTCTAAATTCTTCTTCTTCTAACCCCGAGCTAGCCGTCTTGAATAAGAAAATTGACGATTTGTCAACGGCTATGCTAAGAATGTACCAAATGATGCCGAATCAAGTCAAAGACACACAAGTTAATATGGTCAATGTCGTTTGTGAAACTTGTGGTGGTCCACATTCATACCTTGAATGCCCAGCCTCCGGTGGCTTTGCTCAAGCGAACGTGTATGCTGCGAATATGGGTGGCAACGGTTACCCACAACCTCAAAGAGACCGTAATCTCCTCAGCTACCGTTCTAGCAATTACCTTGGACCACTCGGGTTTGATCAACCAAATTAAGTGAATCAGAATAAAAATGTGCAAAACCGTAATCATCAATTCAATAACAATCAGAATCACAACCATGGAAATAATGGTTTTCAAGGACAAAATCAGAATTTTCAACAAAATCAAAACCGGGGAAGTTATCAACAAGGCCCGCCTCAAGGGAACAATTTTCAAAATAATGGGAATTTTTAGAATAATCATGGAAATCAGAATAATGGAAATTTTCAAAACCGTGGGCAAAATTTTAATAATCAAAATCAAGCTGCTATTACAAATCCGTCGCCCACGGAAGAGTTGATTAAACAATTGATTCAAGGTCAACAAGCTTTAATTGCTAAACAAGATGAAACAACGAAAATGTTTGCAACTCAAATCAATGATCTCAACAAGCGTTTAAATGATCGACCCTCGGGTTCGGGTATTACTTCTCTGCCAAGCAACACGATCGCAAACCCGAGGGGCGAAGTTAAGGCGATCATAACTCGCAGTGGTGCTCAATATGATGGACCCGCAGCTCCTACTACCTCTTCTTCTTCTTCGTCTCTGCCTAAGGTAGTGGACTGTGAGACCAAGGCGACAAAGGATCCGGTTCGTCCTATTAACAATGGAGAAGCTGAAAACGTCCAACCTCCGGTTGTCCAAAAGTCGAATGATAAAGAAAAAGTTGTTTTTGAGAATAATGTGAAATACAAGTCTAAATTGCCATATCCGTCACGATTTAACGATGAAGAGCTCCGTGCAAAGTCTAAAATACAAATGGAAAAATTTCTGGATATTTTTCAAAAGTTGCATTTTGATATAAGTTTTATGGATGCTCTCGTATATATGCCGAAATTTGCTTCAACGTTCAAAAACCTCATAAGTAATAAAGAGAAATTGCTTGAATTAGCCGAAACGCCGATAAATGCTCAATGTTCCGCGATTCTTCTCAAGAAGCTTCCCGAAAAGCTTGGTGACTGGGGAAAGTTTCTCATTCCATGTTCATTGAAAGATCAAGAAGTTTGTAATGCCCTGGCCGATTCGGGTGCGAGTATTAACCTCATGCCATTATCGATCTACGAACAACTTGGAATGGGGGCTCTTAAACCGACAAGAATGATTTTGGAGCTTGCTAATCGATCGATCACTCATCCAGTTGGAATTGCTGAAGACGTTTTTGTTCGTGTGAATTCATGTACTTTTCCGGCAGATTTCGTGGTTGTCAATTTTGAAGCTGATCCGAGAGTTCCTCTAATACTAGGGCGACCATTTTTACGAACCACTAAAGCCCTAGTAGACCATTATGAGGATACTCTAACTTTACGACACGATGATGATATTATGATTTTTAAAGCCGATGATTCAAAATCGAATAAGTATTCCGTCAAAAGCATCGATGTTTGTGATTATACCTTTGATGATTTTGTTAAAACTTTCGTCTCCGACTCTTCCCCATCATTTTCTTCGACTAAGGAATATGATTCTCTTTGGGAAGAGGTCGATGAATTTCTTGCAATTGAAACAATTTCGTTTTCTGAGATTGATGATTCTTACTTTGATTCGGAGGGAGATACTATTTTTCTTAACAATTTGTTAGAACCGCCGATCCCTCCGGATAAAGTTAAGACGAAGATTGAGCTTACAATTGACGATCCTCTTGAGCTCGAGCTCGAGGAATTTTTACCAGACTTTGAGAGTTTTACCTTCGATACGACTGAGGAAATAAGTGGCAATCCCACTTATCATTCTGATTTTTCTGATCCGACATTTGAAGCTTTTCATTTTGATCACTCGGAAGAGACGAGTCGTGGCAATCCCACTTCTCATGCTTTTATCTCTCTTCCGGAGTTTGAATCATTTCGTTTTGATGAATCTGAATATGAAATTGAAAAGTTTTCTAAACCTGAATATGAAAGTTTCAGTTTTGATCTTGGAATTGATCATGATCCGGGTGGTGTTCTTAAGAATGAGAGTTTTAATGAAAAGTTTCTCCCAACCCTCCCACCCGGAAAGGATTTTAAAAAGAGCATACATGAAAAAATTCATAATTTCACAATTATGAAATTTTCTTTTGAAGATGAGGAATTTTTCAAGATTGTTATCACGACTTTCTTGCCATTCCTAATGTTTGGTGTGATTTCTCTTATCCTTCACTCCGTGGGGAGTGAGGATGTTGTTTTTGACCCTGGTATCGGTTTTCAAAGTTTTCATACTTAAAATACCAGCGGTTATCTCTTCGGGATGGAACTTTCACATAAATCATAAGTTTTTCAAAATATTTTGAATGAAAGCCCGAGTGAGAGTATTTTTCCACGGTTTTTCCCCAAGGACGAATTCATTCGGGGATCGAGTCAAGCTCATGTGACTCGGTGAACAAAAACAAGCGCTTCGTGGGTGGCAACCCATGCCTATCCAATTTCATCTTCTTATTTTCTATTTTCTAACAAATAACGTGAGGAGGGGGTGCCTCTTCTACTCTTGTGTTCCGTGGTTGTTTGTGATGTTTGTTCAGGATTGTCCATGATTTATGATGACTCTCGTGCTCGGTATCTCTTCACTTGGAGTCTCATTCATCGGTGCTTTTGGAAATCCTATATCCGTTAAATCTTATCGACTAACGTTTTCTTTGGCATAATTAATAAACGGCCTAGAATTTTGTTAGGATTGCCTTAACCCATAAAACGTTGAGGACAATGTTTCGTTCTAGTCGGGGGGAGGGTGAATCTTCGATTCGATTTTGACCTTGCATTTTTCACAAAAGTCGTGTACTCTTGCAACTCCGTTTTTCCACCAAAAATAAAAAAATTGAAAAAATGAGAAAATTTCAAAAATTTTGATGAAAAAGCAATGAAAAAGCACAAAAAGATGAGAAAAAGTTGAAAAAGTTGTGCAAAAATATAATAAAGTTTGAATAAGTGTTTTGACACCTTGTTGACTTTCTTGCTGGCGAGAGTAGGAATAAATATTTTGACTTGACCGGGCGTGTTGAGCCCTAGCTTGTTCCCTTAACCAATGATGATCACATAAGCTTGTGCTAGTTTTGTACACAAGGAGCTATAAAATGCGAATTCTTTCTTAAGAATCTGCAAGTTCCCGTACTTGACTTTATACATGCGCAGCTTAAAAGCTTGTGCTAGTCTTTTACATCAGGAGCTAGAAAACGCGAATTCTTCTTTTAGAATTTGCAAGTTTCCGTAACTGACTTTATATATGCGTGGCTGATTATCGGCTAAGTATTCGCTGGTTTTATTATTTGGAATCTTAAATTGCGAAGAGCGAGAAATGATAGAGTTTATTTAGAAGTTAGATGCTAAACGTGGAGTAGTGGTTCTCTTTAGAGCTCATGAGAGGTACTTGTGGCTTTTTACTCCCATCTGTTACGTCACCAATATATAATAGATGTTCTAGGTTAATTGGTGGTATTTCGGTTTGAATAATATTTAGTTCTTTGTTTTTTTACGAGAATTTTTGCTTTAGAAGTTGGGTATATATCAAGGAACATCAAAAATAAGAGCAAAAAAAGTGAAAAATCAAAAGTCAAAAGTTGATTATCTATGTGGTTTTGGAGCTACCCGATAAGCTTCCATTGATGTATTGAGAAAAGTCAAGAAAGAAAAAAAGTGAAAAATATGAGAAAGTATGAAAAAAAGTGAAAAATGAAAAAGTGAAAGTTGAAGTATGGTTGAATAAGAGCTATGTATGTATCAATAAGTTGTTGGCGCGTGAGGTGTATGTGATAAGTGATTAGTAATCAGTCACATGAGGTGCACATGATCGTACTCTGCAACTTATATCTTTGATATTGTATGTACCCCAAATTCCTTGATGTGGACCAAATTTCTATTGCAGTGGTTCTTAAGAGAAAATGAATAACTACTTATCGTTTTAACTTAGGTGTCACTATCGGACTAAAAATTATCGAAACGAGAATATATGAAGCAATTCATTTCTCAACAAAATAAAATATTGAGATACAAAACCTAGGAAATGGGAGTAAAAAGTTTCCACAAGTAACTGTTATGAGTAATGTTAGCATCTAATTTGTAGATAAGTTGTGATCTCGTTTGTACGCTTAGTTTGGGGACTCGTGAAAAATCAAGGATGACGATTTTTATCTGTATGGTCACTTCTTAAATAGAAGTGTTTCTACTCGTTGACCCTAATAATTATTGCAAGATAATGAAAGTTCAACAAACTGTCACAAGTTTGAAGTATGAAAAGTACAAAAATAGAATAAAGTGAAATAGAGGAATAAAGGAAAATTTTGGAAAACGGAGCGTTTTCGGGAATAAATGATTTTGTAATTTCTTTCGAACCGCCTTGCTACTTTTCAAAGTTAGTAAAAATAGTTTTAAAATTATTTATCCCAAAAGCGTGAATTGATCACATTGCGTGAGGACACGACAATACCTTAGTCGGGGGGATTTTGGTGAATGCTTATTCACTCACTATTATATGGCCAAAAACCGATCCTATACGACTATTTGAGCTAACAAATGCAAAGAAAACGCGTGTTTTTGTATTTGTGATATGCAGGTACGGATAAATCACAAAAAGACGAAAAATCAAAAGAAAACCGGAAAAACGGGCACGAGAGTGGAGGATGGTCAAAAAGTCAATACAGGGATTTTCAAGTCAACTCAAGTCCCTCATCTTTCATAAATTGACAAGAAATGCCCTTAGATTGTACTTTGGAAAATGTCAAGATCAGTCCCTAGATTTCAGATTTATACAATTTTGGTCCTTGATAAATTTCATAATACCTAAATCTATAAACTACAAGTCCATATTTCCTGGTGCATATCATTACCCAGCCTTCCAAAACACCCCATATCCCAAAGCCCAAATTACCCCAAACCTTAGCCCAGTCCATCTACGGTCAACCATCCACACTCCAGTCAACGAGTCAAAAGGTAAAAAACAAACGTTTAATAAATATTACCCGTACCTCATTTCCCCCAAAATCCCAACTTACCCAGATATGAACAGTAACTAAGAACCTTAGAAATTACCCGTCCCAATTCACCACAATTAAGGGTACGGATGTCAAATCATGTACGTTTCTAGAAGTTTGGGAGGTGTCAGAGTGTCAGAGAGCTCAAGAAGCACACGCATGGCCATGTGGCATCATCTTATTGGACAGAACGCGTCACCAAAGTTAATCCAAAGGCTAATATTGA
This sequence comes from Artemisia argyi, assembly GCA_030686995.1. Classification (NCBI taxonomy): domain Eukaryota; kingdom Viridiplantae; phylum Streptophyta; class Magnoliopsida; order Asterales; family Asteraceae; genus Artemisia; species Artemisia argyi. Next base: position 64,918,370 of record CM060680.1, read on the forward strand.
TTTTGTAATGGTTGATAAGGATCCAAGGGACGAGAGATGATGAGAAGAAACACAATAGTTGCACGGATTGCCAGCGTGGATTCAGACCCAAACCCTCTCACTCTTCCTATAAACAGGTGTTCATTTTGAGCTTCATGTGTGTAGAATTTTAGATAGTGTTATGCTGCAAAAATGTACCTAGACTAGTTATTGTAATAGATTTAATTGATCTTTTAATAAAATTTCAAATTTTCTGTTTACATTCTCAGCTTATTCATCAATTTTAATTGCTTATTCTGTCTTTAATATAGCTTATAACTAGCTTAGTGTTGATTAGTTTCAGCTTATTTTTCTCTTCCAAACTCTCTTTTGTTAACAAAATTAGCTTATTCAATCTTACTTTTTCAATTCAGTCAAGTTATTTTCAAATTTAGAAAATAAAAAAAAAAGAATTAGAAAAATATAGAAAATAAAAAAAAATAGTTTCAAAAGTAGTTCTAGATCACAAATAAGCTCATTTTCAGCTTATACATATCATATTCAAGCTCACAGAGCTTATGGTTCAATAGTACTGTTTCATTCCAAGAGGTGTTTGATGATTCCATTTGATGCTGAGGTGATTTGATAGCTGATTCAGACAGTTAGACATCAGCCTATCTTAAAGATAGGCGACCGTGAGCTCCCTCTGTTAAGCTGAGGGAGAGATATTTGGTAATTTCAGTTTTGAATTCTCATATTTGTTACATTTGATGCATCTGATTTAGATCTGTAGTTGTTATAGTTGTACTGTTTGATTGATCTTATTAGTGATATTATTGATTTACTGTTATTCAGTTAAGTTTGATTTTATGCATTTGATTGTGAATTTGAGTATTAACAGTTGTAGAGTATTAGTTTTATGGAGGATCTAGTTAGTTGAATACCTGTTTGAAACTAGTGGTTATTAGTTGTTTGAATTAGATATTTAGAGGTATTTGAAGTCATTTGGAGCAGTAGTTAAATGATTTGTTGTTTATTTCATGGAATCATAGTGTTTACTGTCATCATCAGGGGTGTTTGGATCAGTGATTAGCTGAGCATTGTAGTTGTTCTTTTGTTGATTCATTGTATCATTTAGGTCCATTTAGAGCGGTTATAAAGTTTTAAAAGATAAAAATAGTAGTTATTTCATCAAATAGTCAAAATGAGGTTCCATTTCAAGTAACTGTTAGCATAAGTTGAATTCAGCTAGTGGAATTGTAGTAGTCATTGCATAATAGCTTAAGCTAGCTTTATCTAGTGTTACATTAGCTTATTATTAAATATTAAAGTAGAAATTAGCAGTAGAAATCAGAATTAGTCAATTTGTAGTTGCATAATAAAAGTCAAAAACAAATGGTACTCAGTTTTTAGTAACACTTTTTGATAGCAGCCCTAGGGTTCAATTTTGAATGGAAATACTTTTGAAAAGTGGATTTGTAAAGTTTAGCAGCCTGTAAATCTATTTCAAAAAGAAAATTGAGGTTTGGAACTTTTTAGCTCATTGGAATAGCTGTTGGTAGTTGACTGTTTGAACCTTATTCTCCCATGCACCATCTAAAGTAGTAAGATTTCTTGGCATCATTTAGAATAGTAGAAGATAGTTTTAGCATAAGCTTCTTTGTTTGTAGCATCTCAGTATGGTAGTCTAGTAATTGCTCCCTTAATTTTCAAGATTAGAGCTTATTAGGTATGGCTTACTAGACTAGCTTATTAGTGGTTTGAACCAACTTTCTATCACTACTATTGGGCTGCTAATGCTCATTTGAGCTTGTTTTTGTGCTTATTTGTTACTACTGAGTAGATTTAGTTGTGATTTAGCTATTTCCTTCATTTCCTTGCTCCTAGCTTTATCTGAGTGCTTATTTGCTTATACTTAGCTTATTCTCAATTGCTTATTTCTTGCATCTCTTGTTTCTGTGCTATTACTGTTCATATCTGAGCTTAATTGAGCTTGTTTTATCATTTTGTTATTGTGTGTTCAGTTTAGTAAAATTTTCTTGGCAAGTGCTTATTAATAAGCACTTGCCATAAGCTGATTTTAAGCTAATAAGCACTTCTGCTGCTTATTTCTTTTCAAAAATTTTATTCTGAGTTTATTTTAATATTTTAGAATTTCTGAAATTTTTCCAGATTTTTCCAACCCTTTTTACTATTTTTCTTATTTTATTTTGATTTTATTCAATTTTTAAATAGATTTAAATATCAAAAATCCATAAAAAATACAGAAAAGTCTTGAAAAATACAAAAAGATTTTTAGAATTCCTTTTATAATATTTTAGAATTTTTAGAATTTAATTTTCATTTTTCCAAGTTATTTTTCTATTTTCTTTATTTTTAATTAAATTTTAATTCCAAAAATAGAAAATTAATTCTAGAAAATAAATAAAAAAGTCTAAAAAATATTTTTCTTTTTTCTAAAGATTCTTTTTAGTAGTTTAAGATTTTTAGAAAATATTTTCAAGTTCGTAGGATAATTTTTCGATATACGTTACGTTTTAAATTTTACGGTTGCGTTTCCGTTTTTACGTTTTTCATTTCGGTGCATAATTAGCTTGTAATCTTTGCATATTTCATACTTGTTTGTAAATACGTGAACTATTTGATTGCTATTTTTCACTTTCTCACTTTTCAACTCACGATTTCACGAATCGATATTCTCGATTCCATTCGCCTTCGTTTGGGAAAACGACTCGGGTGATTCGTATTTTCCTTTGATGTTCCTTGATATGTACCCAACTTCTAAAGCAAAAATTCTCTTAAGAAAACAAAGAACTAAATATTATTCAAACCAAAATACCACTAATTAACCTAGAACATCTATTATATATGGGTGACGTTTCTGATGGGAGTAAAAAACCACAAGTACCTCTCATGAGCTCTAAAGAGAACCACTATTCCACGTTTAGCATATAACTTCTAAATAAACTCTATCATTTCTTGCTCTTCGCAATTTAAGATTCCAAATAATGAAACCCGCGAATACTTAGCCGATAATCAGCCACGTATATATAAAGTCAGTTACGGAAACTTGCAAATTCTAGAAGAATAATTCGCGTTTTCTAGCTCCTGATGTAAAAGACTAGCGAAAGCTTTTAAGCTGCGCATGTATAAAGTCAAGTACGGGAACTTGCAGATTCTTAAGAAAGAATTCGCATTTTATAGCTCCTTATGTACAAGACTAGCACAAGCTTATGTGATTATCATTGGTTAAGGGAAGAAGCTAGGGCTCAACACGCCCGGTCAAGTCAAAATATTTATTCCTACTCTCGCCAGCAAGAAAGTCAACAAGGTTTCAAAACATTTATTCAAACTTTATTATATTTTTGCACAACTTTTTCAATTTTTTCACATCTTTTTGTACTTTTTCATTACATTTTATTCAAAATTTTTGAAATTTTCTCATTTTTTCAATTTTTTTTTATTTTTGATGGAAAAACGGAGTTGCGAGAGTGCACAACATGTGAAACATGCAAGGTCAAAATCGAATCGAAGATTCACCCTCCCCCCGACTAGAACGAAACATTGTCCTCAATGTTTTATGGGTTAAGGCAATCCTAACAAAATTCTAGGCCGTTTATTAATTATGCCAAAGAAAACGTTAGTCGATAAGATATAACGGATATAGGATTTCCAAAAGCACCGATGAATGAGACTCCAAGTGAAGAGATACCGAGCACGAGAGTCATCATAAATCATGGACAATCCTAAACATACATCACAAACAACCACGAAACACAAGAGTAGAAAAGGCACCCCCTCCTCACGTTAGTTTTTAGAGAATAGAAATATAAGAAGATGAAAGGATAAGCATGGGTTGCCACCCACGAAGCGCTTGTTTTTGTTCACCGAGTCACATGAGCTTGACTCGATCCCCGAATTAATTCGTCCTTGGGGAGAGCATATGGAACGGACACTCGGCATAAACGGATATGCCAGGGTCAAATACGGTGTCCTCACTCCCGGTGGAGTGGAAAGAAGAAATGATTGTATAAGTATAAAATGGTTGAAACACCCGGATGGTAAAAGCAAATTCGAGTTCAGAAACCTCGTCCACCATTTTAAAAATATCTTCATTCGTACCGGATTCATAATCTATATTGGGTGGTTTTGCAGGTGGACGAGAAGAAAGCAAATCGGAAGAAATATCATTCTCGTCATTCTCAATACCCGGTGGTATCGAGTCATCCGCAGCAAGAAATAGATCGACATCCTCTAAAAGAGGGTCACGTAACGGCTTATCGGAAATAGGTAAAGAGTCAATCTCAAAGACAAAACGCTCATAATCCGGAAGAGAGATATCAGCATGAATAGTGAGACTGCCACTACTCGTCTCTTCAAATCGAAAAATTTCAAGCTCGGGTAAGAAATCACTATCCATATCGGGGATTGGAGAAGAAGTAAGAGGATCATTCAATGCTTCAATACGGGAGATAAGAAGATTGACATTCAACAACGTTTCTCGTAAAGCTTCATCTTGTATTTCCGCATCATCATCTTCATCATTATCATCTTCAAAGATTACAAACTCAGGAGGTTCTTCATCAACATATTCGATTTCTCCACAAGATATAGAATCGTCGTCGTCAGAATCGGAGAATATCTCATCCCGATTATCATCAAACGGTATATCATTTGTATCAACTTGATCATCAAAACGATTATTTTCAACAAGTTCAGAATCATTGTTAGAAATCTCCTCGGACTCACTTGGGATTGGGACGAGGTTCTCAACACTAGACTTATTGAATTCGTCCGATTCCGTTGCCGGAATAGTGTTAAGATGCTCGTCCCCCATTGTAAGAGAGTCCTCGGGTTCTACGGTAGAAGAGATAGAATCATTTTGAGGATTTAGATTGATCGTAATCGTGGAATTATCATCATACAAACAACACTCACAAAATTGGAATTTTCTTTCTTCAACAAGAGGTTCTTCCATCGATTTCTCATTAGGCTCGGGAGTAGATGTCATACGATTAACCATCTCTTTCAACTCATCCATCATGGATTTGATTTCAAAAAATTTATTAGTAAAATCAGAAGATTGTGGGGGTTGGTAAAAACCATGAGAATCGTAATATGAATTCGGCTCATAAAAATTTTCAGACGATCCCCCACAATTTTCAAAATTTGATGTATTTTGGAAAGAATCACTATTGTAATACGAATTTGGCTCATAAAAATTATTTTGAGGATAACAATCAAAGCTCGGATTGTAATAGAAAGACGTGTCAGCACTCGGAGCATAGCACATACAATCGGTGTATCCACATACATCACAAAAACATCGCCCACACGGCATTCCTTCTTCGGACGGGTTTCCACAATTATAGCAATAAAACGAAGGTGGTGGTGGTGTATAAAAATCGGGAATATATGACGAATTGTTGAACGAATTTTGATCACACGTGTGAGAATTACAATTCAAACAAACGCCATCACGAATATTATCTCCACATTCGTCGCACGTACACCACACACACAACCCTCCGAAGAACGGTTCTCCACAATTAGAACGAAACGTATCCATAAGAATTAAACGTGAGAGGGTTTGAGAAGAAGAATCAATTTTTAGAGGATAAGAAGATTATTTTTGTTTTTTATTTTTCAAATTTTTATATGTTTTTAGAGAAAATATATACAAGATAGTGGAAAACTTAACACAACACGATTTTTCAACACGAATATTCAAAACTCACGTCCACCTTCCCCGCCAGCGGCGCCATTTTGATAAAGTCATTTTGTAGTATATAATTATTCCGAAGAAATACTCGTGAAAGTATTTCCCGGGTCGTTTTCCCAGCGAAGGTAGAATGGAATCGTGAATAATCGAATCGCGAAATCGTGTCGTGAAAAGCGGTAAAATGAAAAAAATATGATTTTGGAATTCAAGTTATGATAAGAAATGATGAAATATGAAGAATTTCCAAGCTAAGTATGCACAAGTGTTAAAAACGTAAAAACGGAAACGCAACCGCAAAATTAAAAACGTAACGTATATCGAAAAATGATCCTACGAACTTGAAAATATTTTCTAAAAATCTTAAACTACTAAAAAGAATTTTAAGAAAAAGAAAAATATTTTTTTGAGTTTTTATTTATTTTCTAGAATTTATTTTCTATTTTTGGAATTAAAAATGAATTAAAAATAAAGAAAATAGAAAATTAAAGTGGAAAAATAAAAATTTAATTCTAAAATTCTAAAATATTATAAAAGAATTTATAAAAATATTTTTGTATTTTTCAAGACTTTTCTGTATTTTTTTATTGATTTTTGGTATTTAAAATTGATTTTAAACTAAAAGAAATTAAGAAAAATAGTAAATGAACTCAGAAAATTATGAAAAATTAACAGAAATTCTAAAATATTATAGGAAGCTTGCAGAAAAATTTTGGAAAAGAAAAATTTAACAGAAGAGCTTATAAGCACCAAAACAGCTTATGGCAAGTGCTTATTTATAAGCACTTGCCACAAAATCTGAACCAAACTCTCAACACGGATGTAATATACCAAAATAAGGACAATGATGCTCAAAAATCCAAGTTATAGGCACAGATGTAGATGTACAAGCAAATAAGCAATATAGGAATAAGCTAAATTATAAGCTGATAAGCACAACTTAAAGTAGTGAGCAAATAACAATGTAAACAACTAATATGCACTCAAGTATACTCAGAAACAACAGAGGAACTTAGGAACTAAGCTAATGAGGCAAACTGCAGGCCTAGTTTATGAAAAGAACTAGTTAAGACGGATGGACAAGAGAAAGGTAACAGGCCTAGGGGCTGATTCCCACAGTTACACAAGCTAAATTGCATAAAAACTAACAGCTAAAAATGATGAGACCATGAGAATAAGCTAGCGAACAATATAAAGACCAAATCTCAGACTAAAAGGAACTAGTTTGAAGCTATTAAAAGACTGATTCAGAAGCTAATGGGGGACAGCTGCAAGTAGGGAAAGAACAGGTAGAGCAAGCTATATTGCAGCCTAAAATTAACTCACAAACAATCACTAATTAATCAAGTAAGCACACAAATATCAAAATAAGCTAGCAAACATATTGAGCACCAATTATCAGACACATGTGAGCTTGCTGGGGCTTATGGTGGAAGCTGATAAGGGCTAATTTGGTCAGTTATGGGTGCAGGGCTGCAGCAGCTCAGAAGGGCCTAAACCGGTTCAAAGATGCCTATCCAATTCAAAATTTCATAACCAAAGTTGAACCAAATCATGAAAACTCACTGTGTATATCAATATCAGCTACCAAACAACTTAGAAAACTAATTTTTATAAATTTCCAAACTATTTAGAGACTAAAAATCAATCTGATGTAATGCTATATTGAGACTGATGCAGTTATGTGAATGGGTGAGATGAGTAAAATCCGTTCTACAACTAATTTTGATTTTGAATGATTAATACCTATTCTAACTATATGATGAGGCGAAAAATGATCCGTTTTTAGGGGGTCATTTAAGCCCGAATCCGAATTTATTTGATCAAATATTTCCCTAAATCGTTCCTTTTGTGATTTTAGGTACTTGGAGAGTGAATTCTGGAAAAGAAGCCATTTTGGACGTTTTTGGAGCATAAATGTGAAGAAAACGACAAAGTCTCAATTTTCCATGCTGGGAACAGTAGGTGACTGCGTCAAGAGTAATTCCCTGACGGCGTCAAACCTCAAGAATTAAAATCCGTAGTTCATGAAGGCGTCAGGAGTTGTCCTGACGGCGTCAAAACCCCAAGAATTAAAATCCGTAGTTGATGACGGCGTCACACACAGGGCGTCAAGAGTAATTTGTATGACGGCCTAGGCCTTGACGGTGTCAGAAGTAGATCATGGCCGTCCGAGGAAGTATTTGGCGGCGAGATGATGGCGTCACACCTTTGTTCTTGACGCCGTCGCCCCTATTTTCCTATATATAGTTTTCTAGTTTTTCACATTTAAGAGAGAAGTTTTGGAGAAACCCTAAAGACGAATTTGGTGCAACTTTTACAGGTTTTTCAAGGGTTCCAAACCCTTGATACCTTGCATTGTAATTGAGATAAGTGTTCTTCTAATTCAATCAATATGTCTATGTGTTGGTTGTCTATATCTTGTTCTTGTCTCAATTCCATTATGCTAGGCTAGATCTCCTTTGTGTTTGCTTAGATCTAATGAAACCTAGATATTGATTATGTGTTGATTACTTGTTTATTCTTGTCTTGGATGAATAATTTATATGTTAGGCTTAAGAAAACTGGCAGATCTCCAAATGGTAACATGCTTGAACGTCTTAAGAAACATGAACCGAGGCGTACTAGGTCTTTATTGGTTGTATTTAATGCATGAGCCACTGTTTACAATCCCTATAGTTGTGCTGGGCATGGTGTAGGAGAAGATAAGAGCTCATAGAATTGGGGAGTTATGTATGCCACCCCATGAATGGTATTAAGGAATACGATCCGTCATCCATGCAATTATAACAAGTAATTAACGTGTAAAAGATATCTAGGGAGTAGTGAAATCTAAGTAAACACATTTTCTCCAATTACTGCTCGCAACCTTAGTATAATTAGTTTATTTTCATTTTTAGTATTTTATTTTGATTATATCTTAGTTTTGGGTTAGTTGAATAGCAACTAATTCCGCCCACTCTTTCAAAACCCGAGATTTTACTTGCTTTCCATAAAATATAAAAATACAAAAATAATCATCCCTCACCTTTAGAACTAGTAATTAGGCTTTCTAATCCTAGCGACACTATTCCTAAGCTGAACGATCAATCCCCCGGTACTTGTCACTATACTATACTACAACGATCAGGTACACTGCCTGGTGGGGGTTGTAAGCTTCTCGAGATCCCACGAGAGGTAAAGCCTATTGCGATTCCCACGCATCAAGTTTTTGGCGCCGCAGCCCGGGGAATAGTTATTGTCTAGGTTAGGATTTCTTTTTATTAGGTCTACTTGCTAGATTCCTTTCTAGTAAGATTTTATTTTTTATTTTTAGGTCTTCTTTAGTCTATCTTATTTCTTCGTGTCTTTGTTCGTAACTCTTTACCATCCGACATCATGGAAGGTGGTAACATCTTTGAACCCGTCATCCCACCACAACAAAACCCATCATTAGAACCCCTTAGGCCCCGAACCTTAGGAGAGTATTCCCAACCTAGCCACCAAGGCTACCGAAACACCATTGAGCTCACCGGAGCCAATGTGACCCCTTTGTGATCCGACACCATCCAGTTGGTGCAAAGCGGATGTGCATTCCATGGACTTCGTTCCGAAGATCCAAACCAACATCTTAAGGACTTTCTCAAAATCGTAGATTCCATAGACCTAAGTGTTGAAACTAGAGAGACTACCCGTTTACGCCTATTCCAATTCTCTCTACGGGATCAAGCTAGTCAATGGCTTGAGCGTTTACCCGCGGGATCCATCACCACATGGGATGATCTCACCACTCGTTTCCTTGCTCAATTTTTCCCACCGGGGAGAACTACTAAGCTTAGGAATGACATCTTGATGTTCCAACAACGTCAAAATGAATCTCTTTATGAAGCATGGACTTGTTTCAAGGACTTACTCCAAAAAGTCCCTCATCATGGCATAGATCTTTGGCTCCAAGTCTAAATCTTTTATGACCATATCGACATCTCCACGAGGCGAGCCATTGACCAATCGGCCGGTGGTAAGCTACGTGATCTTAGTGCGGAACAATCATGGGAACTCATAGAAGATCTTGCTCTCTATGACAACGAAAGTTGGAACGATCCCCGTGATTTGAACAAAACGGTCAAGGCAATATCTTTGCCTTCGAACAATTCTAGCACTCCCGACCGTAGGATCATGGAACTTGAGGACCAAGTCAAGTTTCTCATGAAATCTTACGAAGCTCCGAAGCCTTCAAGCCAAGTGAACAAAATCACTTCTTCATGCAAATTATGTAGTGGTCCCCATGACACTCATGATTGTGTGGAACTCCCCGGAACAGCTTTTGCGGACTACGCATCCACGCGTACCGACGAAGCAGGAGATAAGTGGTACACTTTCAAGCCCAAGCCAAACACTTATGGTGATTCATACAACCCCTCTTGGAAAAATCACCCAAACCTTAGGTGGAAACAAAATCAATCCAATTCTTCCAATCCGCCTAATCGTTACCAACCAAACGGTCCATCATCCAACCGTACTTTCAACAACAATCCTTCTAACAACTATGGTAGTACCAACAATCTTGAAGGATTGATGCCAAAGTTCATGGCATCTCAAGAAGCCCACATAGTTAGGTTTGAAACCGAATTCAACCAACAACAAGCGGAGATGACCAACAAGATTGACAACTTGTTGAAAGCCCTCAACAACCAAGCATTAATCACACCTAGGAAGGACACTAGGGACAACAATAGTGGAATCCAAATTAAGGACCCCTCATCATCCAAACATGTTCACTTTGTCAATGTTGTCACCATTAAGCCGATAGATAAGGAGATAGAGGAGAGTGACAAGGATGAAGTTAGAGTAGAAGCCGATAGTAAGGATGAGAGTAGGGAAGTTGAGGTTAATAAGGATGAGGAATTAGAAGAGGTAGAACCTATAGAAGAATAATTTGATAAGTTGCCAACCAAGGAAGAACGGGAATACCATAAGGATTTATTCGATAGTCCCGAGAGAACATATATCTTTGGCGACCCCCTTATCAAAATGGGAGACCCCTCTAACATTAACATCCCGTGCAATATCGGGCACATGCATATATGGAAAGCTTACATCGACCTTAGATCCCCCGTGAACATCATGACTAGGACTTATTACAATTGGGTGATGAAGAAGCAACTCAATTTTAGGATGATGCCCGGTAAGAATCTGATAAGTAATTTTGCAGGAAGAGTGAAGGGATTGCATGTGATTATAGGAAATCTTACCTATGAAATCGATTTTATGATAGTAGAAGACACTCGTCCGGTGATAGATGCTTGCCTAAGCCAAATAATATTCAGAAAACCATTTGTTGAGGCCACTAGGATGAGTTATGATCCGACTTTAGGGATAGTTAGATTCAAGAAAGAGAATGATGAGGTTGCTTATCAAATGCCCTACAAGATCAAACAATACCGCCTTCTCTCTAATTTCGAAAAGGAACATAAGCAAGCGGCTTATTATAGGAATGAGGAGGATAGACGTAGAGGAGTAGAATATGTTAGAAATAGGATGCTTGGTTTCTACAAAGAATGCTTGCAACTAGGTCCGGAATACAAAACTGGTTTAGAAGATGACCTAGAGAGTGAAACCAATGATGGAATCACGTAGTAACCCATGACCTTGAGTCTAGCTACAAGACTCGTAAATAAAGAAAAGCGCTTCTTGGGAGGCAACCCATGTTTTGTGTGATTTTATTTGTTTGATTGTTATTTGCTTCCGTATGCATGTTTTATTTTTATTGTTGGTTGATCATGTCTCTAAATTAAAATGTGGAAATACTTTACTATGTTGTTTGGCCTAGTCTTAACTCCAACATAAAAGTATTTTTGCAAAAGATAAGTGTAAGGGGAAACCCCAAATATGTTTTTAAGAAACAAACCGATCATGATTCTCCACAATATTAAATGAACATGTATATTCGTACTTGTTAGAGTCAAATGCCTGTATTGAGTCATAATGAAGTTTTGCAGGATTTTCCAGGAAGTAAGACCAAGTTTTTCCAGAAATTTTCCGGAAACTTAACATAAGAATTTCTGCAGGTCCATTCTGACGGCGTCAGAGGTTTACTCTTGACGGCGTCAGGAGTTAAAAATCTGGAAATTTTACCGGTTTTGTTTTTCTAACGGAGTTTTATGGTTTTCATGAATTATTAAGTTTTATAATCTCCAGGAGATCTGCAAACTTCATTCCACAAGCATTATATCTTATCTTGTTTTCTAGGATTTAGTAACTTATATAGGATGCCGCCGATTTTACGCGAGGTTGTCTTGTCTATTTTGTCAGGAATTACAGGTTATGTTCGACAAGGAGATGATTTATATTCTGGAAGGGAAGCTTTGATTGTTCGTTTTCTTGGAGGAAGATCTAACCTGGCCACCCTATTATCCATACCGAGCGAATCAGGGGAGTATTTAATTTCATTCTCTTTACTTTTTCACTTTTACATTCTTTACTTGAACATTGGGGACAATGTTTATCTTAAGTGTAAGGGGAGGGTAAAAAGATGATACCTTACATATGCACCTTCGCTTGAGTTTGTTTTGTTTAATGGTAGATGTGTAATAAAACTATGAGAAATACTTGTTAGTGCAATTTTAGCGCCAAATTTAAAATTTTTTACAACATTTAGGAGTGAAACTTTAGCCATAGCAAGCGTCTCATGGATAGGAGATTGTATGACTAGCACATAACCGTATATTCAGAAAAATTTTCCACCCAAAAATGTGAGGTTCGCCTTTAGATTTGATAGGAAAAGCATTTACTATTAGTACTTATGAGTGTACCGGTAGCATTTAGATTCTAGAACTTGCGTTAGTGATGCATCCCGAGACCGCTAGTGAGACTACATTCGTGTAGTAGGATTTACTACATGATAAGAGGCATTAGGATCACCCTTGTGTTAAACCCGTATTATAATTACTTGACCATTTAAGTCATATTACTTGGCTAGTTAAGTCAACTAATTTTTCCCACACCATTAGCGTTGTACTCATTTTTAGTACACGAAACCCCTAGTACACCCCTCCGAGCCTATCTTTTTGTTTCTAACTTTAAGCATCTTACTTAAAGGAAGAAGTTGTTACACCCCACTTAAATATACACCCAAATCGCCTTAGCCTTCCGTGTATGCGCTCATTTTTAGTGCATTATTGTTATTTGTTAAACCCTAAGTTAACTTTCTAATTGATTACAGGTTGCTAAGTCGAGTCATATCCTTGTACATATTGTTTTGGGACGATTGGGACTCATGGGTAAGTACTTATTTTATGGAGTAATGGGGAAGAACATAATATTATTACCCCCATATGTACGTTAATCTTAAAAGTGCTCCAAGTGTTTTGATTTTCTTAAATCGAGTCGTTAGAATAGTTTAATGTAAAGTATGTAAAGATTCAAGTGTAAGGGGATTCTCATCCCCTATGATGTATTATTTTGGATGGTAGGGTAAGAATGTATGCAAAAAAAAAAAAAAAAAAAAAAAAAAAAAAAAAAAAAAGAAAAAACATACGGACTACCATCCCTTTTCATTCTATGTTCATTTTATGTTTTTAGTTATTTTTCATTTATTAGCTTAAGTCGAGTCTAGTCTTGGCATAGCAACGCCATCTTGTACATGTAATTAACCAAGATTGTTAACTCGCCACCAGTAAAACTTCCTTTATCCAACAAAACCGTGTAATTCATATCCCTATACCTAACGTTACAACCCTTTAAAAGACCTCTTTGATAGTTTATCCTAGGTGCTTGCGCCATGTGGTGGAGATTTGATCCTTTCCCAAGCCTATGGTAATCTATTTTGCTATGACAGGTAGTGAGAGATATCTTCCATTTCCATAATGTTATATTACTTTGTTACACCCGAGAGATGTGAGTATCTAAACACTATTTGTGAGGTGCTAGTGTATGACCTCCGTGCTTGTCTTTGGTCTTTAGTGGAACGATTATTTGTTGTAATTACTTTTATATTAGTGTTAAATGACCCCTAACTTGTCTTTTGAGTAGAATAAAAGCGCATTTGCTTGAGGACAAGCAAATCTCAAGTGTAAGGGTATATGATGAGGCGAAAAATGATCCGTTTTTAGGGGGTCATTTAAGCCCGAATCCGAATTTATTTGATCAAATATTGCCCTAAATCGTTCCTTTTGTGATTTTAGGTACTTGGAGAGTGAATTCTGGAAAAGAAGCCATTTTGGACGTTTTTGGAGCATAAATGTGAAGAAAACGGCAAAGTCTCAATTTTCCATGCTGGGAACAGTAGGTGACGGCGTCAAGAGTAATTCCCTGACGGCGTCAAACCTCAAGAATTAAAATTCGTAGTTCATGAAGGCGTCAGGAGTTGTCCTGACGGCGTCAAAACCCCAAGAATTAAAATCCGTAGTTGATGACGGCGTCACACACAGGGCGTCAAGAGTAATTTGTATGACGGCCTAGGCCTTGACGGAGTCAGAAGTAGATCATGGCCGTCCGAGGAAGTATTTGGCGGCGAGATGACGGCGTCACACCTTTGTTCTTGACGCCGTCACCCCTATTTTCTTATATATAGTTTTCTAGTTTTTCACATTTAAGAGAGAAGTTTTGGAGAAACCCTAAAGACGAATTTGGTGCAACTTTTACAGGTTTTTCAAGGGTTCCAAACCCTTGATACCTTGCATTGTAATTGAGATAAGTGTTCTTCTAATTCAATCAATATGTCTATGTGTTGGTTGTCTATATCTTGTTCTTGTCTCAATTCCATTATGCTAGGCTAGATCTCCTTTGTGTTTGCTTAGATCTAATGAAACCTAGATATTGATTATGTGTTGATTACTTGTTTATTCTTGTCTTGGATGAATGATTTATATGTTAGGCTTAAGAAAACTGGCAGATCTCCAAATGGTAACATGCTTGAACGTCTTAAGAAACATGAACCGAGGCGTACTAGGTCTTTATTGGTTGTATTTAATGCATGAGCCACTGTTTACAATCCCTATAGTTGTGCTGGGCATGGTGTAGGAGGAGATAAGAGCTCATAGAATTGGGGAGTTATGTATGCCACCCCATGAATGGTATTAAGGAATACGATCCGTCATCCATGCAATTATAACAAGTAATTAACGTGTAAAAGATATCTAGGGAGTAGTGAAATCTAAGTAAACACATTTTCTCCAATTACTGCTCACAACCTTAGTATAATTAGTTTATTTTCATTTTTAGTATTTTATTTTGATTATATCTTAGTTTTGGGTTAGTTGAATAGCAACTAATTCCGCCCACTCTTTCAAAACCCGAGATTTTACTTGCTTTCCATAAAATATAAAAATACAAAAATAATCATCCCTTACCTTTAGAACTAGTAATTAGGCTTTCTAATCCTAGCGACACTATTCCTAAGCTGAACGATCAATTCCCCGGTACTTGTCACTATACTATACTACAACGATCAGGTACACTGCCTGGTGGGGGTTGTAAGCTTCTCGAGATCCCACGAGAGGTAAAGCCTGTTGCGATTCCCACGCATCACTATACTACTGTTGCATTCATTTAATCTAAGCTATATGAGTCTAATGCAAGCTAAAATGAACATCAAACAGGCATAACAGTAACAAGCAAATCTATGATCAAAATTCACAATCTCAAACTTAAAATATTCCAGATGATCAAACCGGTAAAAACAGATAACTCGATCACTTAGATAGAAATAAGATTTCAAGCTACGATTAACTAATTTGCTATGAACCTACTGAGTCTACGCATTACTTATCCTTTTTACATCTAAAATGATTTTTCTGAGCTAAATATATTACTCACAAACTACAGCAACGCAAATAATCAAATCTCATCCAAACACTCTAAAAACTCAATAGCATTATCAAAAACAGATTCAAACCATAAATCACTGAACTAATTGTCAAATCAGATGCAAAAATCAATTGCAGAAACTAAATCAACAATAAGTTCTAACTATAAGTATCAGGAACACAGAAAAACAGATTCAAACTACAATCATAAACTGAGAATGCAGTGATTAACTAAAGATCAAAAGGTGAACTCACTGAATCAATCCCAGCTGAACAGGGATGACATTTGGACTCAAGCCTATCTTTAGATAGGCAAAACCACACCCAAGGAAGCTCAGTTCCACAGATAAAACAACATAATCTCCTTGTTCTGACCCGCTGACTTTCGTTGACCACACTAGTTTACCAATTTGAAGCAGAAACTAAACCACAAATCTTACTACCAGCTACAATAAAGCTTGAATAAGCTTCTGAGAACAGTGATTGAAAGCTTAAAACAGATTTAAAACAATGTAAAAGCTTAAGATGTAAATGGTAAAAGAAAATTTTAATGAAAACTTAATATTGCATTAAACTAAAAATTTGAATTACAATTCTTTAGAAAAAGAAAAGCTGATAACAAGCTACACTAAAAGCTACTCCTAAACTATATTATAGCTACTCCTACTCCTAGCTAACAACTTCAAACTGAGAGGTGAGGAGTGCTTATATAGCCTTGAGCTAAGGTGAGGAGCGTCTCTCAATCTTCTGGAAATGGAATCTTCTCACGAATATGCTCCTTAGATCCCTTGTGACACATGATAACCAATCAGAGCCTTGCATTCCTTGTGGTGACACGTTCAGACCAATCCACAGCTGCCACTTGTCATTCTTTCTTGTCAGACTTGTCAGGTGTGGTGGGGAATGACTTTTGTACCCTTAATTGCGGTTAAATTGAGGTGGGATGGGGTAATTTTGGATGGAAGGTAATTAGGGTTCATGAGTTGGGTGAAGGGAATGGTACTGGGTAATTTTGGGGTTGAAAAGGGCGGGTATAGTTTTTTTTATTATTCTTTGATGGTTGGGTCGGGTTGTGGATAATATGAGATGAGTGGGCCGGATTTGGATGTTAGGTTAGATTAATGGAGAATGGGCTTTGGTTTGTGTAGATTGGGTTTAATAGATAGCAGATTTTAAGATTTGGTTTTAGTTTAAATGGAATTAAAGGTTTAGGTATTAGTTTTGCAAAGTTATAAATTCAAAAGGGCCATTTCTGCCAATTTTTAGAATTAATATCCAAGGGCTACTTTTGACAAACTATGCTTCTTCAAGGTTGATTATGTCAATCTGAGCTCAAATATTGATTCGGACTTGAAAATAGCTTTCACGACCTCGGCTTTTGAACTCTTTTCCATTTCTCGTGCCCGTGTTGTTGATTTTTGCTCGATTTTGTCCATTTTCTTTAATATCCTTACCTGCACATGTAGAAACACAAAAACAACATATATTTGGCAATTTTGGGTCGGTTTTTGGTCTCATTAGTCCGGTTTTGGGTCAAATAATAGTGAGTGAATAAGCACTCACCAAAGTACTCACATAATCAAAGTTCTCTAAAGGGAAACTTACCTTGAAAGTTAAATAAAGGAATTTAACTCCACTTATTCCTTTTAGAAAGTCACCCAAAAACACTAGTACAATCGACACTTCTCCCGTCGATTTTTTTGCGCCTTTCCCGTCGTCATGTCGACGGCATTGTATGTTCCCGTCGTCATGTCGACAGGATAATGACGACGGCTGTGCCCCATCGGGAACAGCATTGCCGTCGACAACCGCCGTCGACATTGTGGGTCCCACGTCCTTTTTCAGTCAAAAAAATCCGTTGTCCGTCAAATTGTTCCCGTCGACATGTCGACGGGATTGTATATTTTATTAACAACTTAATTATTAAACGTTAATTAACTTTATACTATCTCGTCGACATATTGACGGGAACAATTTGACGGGTCAAACGTGTGGGTCAACATTGTATAATTATCCCGTCGACAAATTGACGAGAACAATTTGAAGGGTCAACATGTTGGTCAATGTTTGTATAATTATCCCGTCGACATGTCGACTGGATAATTAAACAATTATTTTTTTTTGATGGTGCCGTCGACATGTCGACGGTACCAATGTTATATACAGCAAACAGGAAGCTGCAATATTGGCAATATTCCAGATTTTTTCTGGAAAACTTTCTGAAAAAATCTACAAAAACCTGTAATACCTAAACCTGTAACCATAAGCTATAACCATTCAATATCAACATGTCCTAACACATACAACTCGACATCGGCTAAAACACTTTCAAATTATCGCTAAACACCCTCAAAATGCATTAAAACATATAAGTCTACAAAACGGGGTGTGGTAATATCTAAACCTAGCTGCCATATCCACAAATGCTTCAATACCCGCGATGTTCAAATCGCCAAAAGGTTAAACTACAAAATACTAAGATAAGGATCGCGAAAATATTGTTTCAACCATAAGTACAACACAAAATATATAACCCAAGTTTGTACCTCTACATCCCCAAAGTCACTCATCATGATCACTATCACCATCCACATCGATATCATCGCTCCCGCTCTTGCCAGCTCCACTCCCGCCAGCTCCACTCCCACTCCCGCCAGCTCCACTGCCTGAGCCATCCACATGCTGAGAATCCACCTGACTAATATTCTGAGACCATTGCGGGTTGGTCGAGGCAAAACCCATCAACAAATCGAGCTTCTTCATCATGTTCTTGCGTTCTTCAGCATCTTCCTGGCTCTTCTTCTCTGCCTCAACAATCTTCTTATGAGCTGCAGCAAGCTCAGCAGATAGTTCGGCAACACCTAAAAATGAAATAATCAAAATTTAAAAACAGCCATTGCAATACATAAATTGAGTCATGAGTAATCTATAATTAATATTATCACACTGTACATACCTGGAGGTGGAGGCGGGGTGTCTGGTAACGGTGGCCCCCTCAGGCTGGGTACTACCCTACCCCGTCCGGCAATGTGGCCCCGCTGCTTGCCCTTGATAACCATGGCAAGTATCTGCTCCTCTGTGTACGCCACCCCTTCAGGCGTATTCGCTCCCAGATCTCTCAAACGAACCATCTCTTCCTATTTAGTTGAAAAAAATTTGAGAAAATTAATATATATATGTCAGGTTAATTACAAGATTATGTTTCAATGAATCATTAAAGTGCGTGTTTGGGGAAATAAATAAATAAATAATAAATTAAAAAAAAAAACGTTACTTACATACTGAACCCGCGCCTCATCCTGCAACCAAGCACCATCCTCGTCGCAGTGTGTGTCGTAAAAGCTCTGGATGAGTGATGGGTACTGCTTGTCCTTGCTGTTCTCAAACTGTATATACACATGCATATAAGATGAAACAAATTAAAAATGACAAATCAAACACTATATATATTTTAATTAAACTTAAATACTTTTAAAAAATTAAAATTAATTACTTTTATATAATTAAAAATTTTAATTAACATATAATTAAAATTAAATAATTTTATAAAAATAAAATACTTTTATAAAAATAAAATGTGTCTTACATATTCGTGGCGAATAGCGGCTAAGGACTTGGAACCGTGGTGGCTGTACACCTTGTTCTTCTTTCGGTTCTCCTTGTTCACCGCAGCTCGCGCCATGTTCTTCTCATTCAGGTAGAACCTCATGTGTTGCTCCCACACCGACGGCTCAAGGTTCGGAGGAGGGTTTTGTCGTATGACATCCGCCGCCCCAGCCCCACCCTTCAGGGTAAAATAAGTTTTCTTCATGATGCCTTTATTGTCGGAGTAGCACTTAGCTATATATTGATTGAGGCTGTTCTTTATAAGTTCCCAGTCGTCCTTGCGCCTGTGGGTCTCCAAGTCGAAGAATTGCTACAATCAAATATAGTTAATATTAACATAAAGATATAAATAAATAAACAAATTTAAATAAATATACACAATTAAATAAATTTAAATAAATGTACACATTCAGATATTAAAATATAGAGATATAATTAAAAGGAAAATAAAATAACTGACCCCGAGTCGGTTCATGAAGGCAGGCAGGCAGCCCGAGTCGCTTTCTCAAGATCGTGCCAGGAGGGATAGTGCAATGGCAAGGTCCTAACCAGCTCGCCAACGTAGTTACTGAACCATGCGTGGTGGGGCCCGACATGATCATACGTCTCCTAATCCTTAGTCTCAAACTCGATCGACTGCGGGCCATATAACTCTACAGCTTTCCTCAGCGCTACGTTCTTGTTGGCTTGACGGGTCTGTGGCATGCCGCCAGCCCGACCTCCACCCCTGCCTCCTCCACCGCTAGCCCTACCTCCCCGTCAAGGTCGTCGTCCACGCGATCCTACAAATGTAGTGAGTGAAAACGTCAAAAAATAACAAGTAACAAAATTCAATTAATCAAATTTAAGTTTCTTACCACCACCAAGGCAACCGCTATCAATCTGACGGGTAGGGGAAGGTGGTGGGTCACCGGCACCATCACCACCATGACCACGGGCGACTGCTGCTGCCATCTGTAAAAGTACAAGTTGAATAACATATAGAAATACATGAACAAATTAATATAAGCATGCACACATTCAAATACATACACATTCGAAATAAATATACACATTTAAACAATCCATAACAATTTCATTCAAATAAGTGTCGTTTTACAAAAATATAAGATCAATCTGCTAAATCAACATCACTATCATAAACATTAGTCGCAACTTCAACTTCATCATCAAAATTGTTTGGATCAGAATCTACTAAATCATAAGGATCGTCGTCTTCATCATCAATAAAATCATCGTCGTCATCAACAAGAATGATTGGTGGTGGTGCCTCAACTAACGTTGATTGACCATCGATATTTAAGGGGGACAATTCCAAACAAGCCATAAGCCCGTTATATAAGCCGAAACTATTTTTTTATATAGTTACTAACCAAACTATTTTTTTCTTTCTTTTACTAGTTTAATATTTGCAACCTTCGGCCAAATAATGCATTAAACCTACAAACCCACCTAATATCCTACGGCTAGTTTAATACCAAGTCCCCCAAGGTGCTATTTGCACCGTGGGTACACAATGAGCACAACCGACCTTGGTTGTGTCGTTAAAAAAAACCAAACAACTAACCAAACGCAATATCCTACTTAATACTTAATCCGTAAGCTATTACTTAATCACATTTCACAATCCGCAACAATCACTTTTATATCAAAACCTAATATACTAACCAAACTATACATACGACTGCAAGCACTAAACTAGTAACCAAACGCTACGGGATACGAAAATACAACAAAGCATAAAAATGAAAAAAAAAAAAAAAAAAAAAAAAAAGGAATACATACTGTCTCGGCTACTGTATCGGTTGTGGCTCGGCTGTAGCTCAGTTGTGGTCTCGGCTGTGGTCTCGTCTTGGGCTCGGGCTATAATAAAAGAGAGCAAATTAATATATCAAAAGTTTAAACAAAAAACTGTTGTCGACGACATGTCGTCGGGATACCAAAAGTTAATAAAAAAAATAAAATGAGGTACATTACCTGTGTCTTGGTTGTCTTGGCTCTCACCCTCTTTACCTGCTGTTTGTGATAATAACAATTAAATTAAAAAAAATAATAAACAAAAAATAAATTAACAACAATAATAACAAAAATTTACAATAATAATAACAATTAAATTAATAATAATAACAATAATAATAACAAAAATTCTTTACCTACTGCTGTTGAAGAAAGGAGGGGTTGGGGAAGAAGAAGAATTAAACAAAGGAGGGGTTGCCGGTTGGGGAAGAATTAAACAAAGGAGGAGGAGGAGGAGGTGCACAGTGGTGCTAGTGTGTGGTGTTGGACTGTGGTGGTGGAGCTGTGGTGTCGGAGATGGTGGTGTTGGTGGGGTACAATGTGGTGGTGGTGGTGGTGGTAGTGTTGGAGATGGTGGTGTTGGTGTGGCCGGTGAGGTGTGGTGTGGTGTAAAGGTGCTGTGGTGGGTCAATAATCGCCGGAGAAAAGAGATGGTGTTTTTGCGTTTTTTTTTCTAAGTGTTTGACCAGATCTGGTTTTGGTATATCTTTTTCTTATCCCGTCGACATGTCGACGGGATCGTTAACATAATTTTGTCGTTTAGCATTTGGCGGGATAAATGAATTTTTCATGAAATTTGGCGCTTTCTTATCCCGTCGACATGTCGACGGGATAATAAAAAGGTATTAATTATATATGCTTTTATAAAATAAAAAATATATTAAGAAACTTTTTATAAAAAAATAGTTTTATAACTTTAAAAAAATAGTTAAATTTAATATTAATTACTTTTAATATAATTAAAAAAAATATTTATTATAAATACTTTTATAAAATAAAAAATATTTTAAAAAATTAGTTTTATAAAATAAAAAATATATTAAAAAATTAGTTTTATAAAATTAGTAACTAGTTAAATTTAAAATTAATTACTTATAATATAATTAAAAAAATATTTTTATAATTGGAATATCACAAAATAGCAAAGATATACAACTCTTTTTTTTATCCCAACCATTAGATAACCTCGAGATCACAACCGGTCAAAATTCAAGTCTTGTATCCTTGACCCAATGTTTTACACGAGATGTTAAACGAACGAGATGAGATGCAATGGTTATACATGAGATGTTAAACGAACGACTATGGTTATACATGAGATGTTAAACGAACGAGTCGAGATGCAATGGTTATACATGAGATGTTAAACGAACGATTATGGTTATACATGAGATGTTAAACGAACGACTATGATAATACATGAGATGTTAAACGAACGACTCGAGATGCAATGATTATACATGAGATGTTAAACGAAGGACTATGGTTATACATGAGATGTTAAACGAACGACTATGGTTATACATGAGATGTTAAACAAACGAGTCGAGATGCAATGGTTATACACGAGATGTTAAAGAAATGAGTTGATATGCTATGGTTGTACACGAGATGTTAAACGAACGAGACGAGATGCAATGGTTATACATGAGATGTTAAACACGAACGAGACGAGATGCAATGGTTATACATGAGATGTTAAACGAACGACTCGAGATGCAATGGTTATACATGAGATGTTAAACGAACGACTATGGTTATACATGAGATGTTAAATGAACGACTATGGTTATACATGAGATGTTAAACAAACGAGTCGAGATGCAATGGTTATACACGAGATGTTAAAGAAATGAGTTGATATGCTATGGTTGTACATGAGATGTTAAACGAACGAGACAAGATGCAATGGTTATACATGAGATGTTAAACGAACGACTATGGTTATACATGAGATGTTAAACGAACGACTCGAGATGCAATGGTTATACATGAGATGTTAAACGAACGACTATGGTTATACATGAGATGTTAAACAAACGAGTCGAGATGCAATGGTTATACACGAGATGTTAAAGAAACGAGTTGATATGCTATGGTTGTACACGAGATGAGATGCAATGGTTATACATGAGATGTTAAATGAACGACTATGGTTATACATGAAATGTTAAACGAACGACTCGAGATGCAATGGTTATACATGAGATGTTAAACGAACGACTATGGTTATACATGAGATGTTAAACGAACGACTCGAGATGCAATGGTTATACATGAGATGTTAAACGAACGACTATGGTTATACATGAGATGTTAAACGAACGACTATGGTTATACATGAGATGTTAAACGAACGAGTCGAGATGCAATGGTTATACACGAGATGTTAAAGAAATGAGTTGATATGCTATGGTTGTACACGAGATGTTAAACGAACGAGACGAGATGCAATGGTTATACATGAGATGTTAAACGAACGACAATGGTTATACATGAGATGTTAAACGAACGACTCGAGATGCAATGGTAATACATGAGATGTTAAATGAAGGACTATGGTTATACATGAGATATTAAACGAATGACTCGAGATGCCTCCTGGATATATATCCCACCAAATTTTCCCTACCTAACAACTTATCCTCACAATATAAACACACACACACACACACACACACTCATCTCACTATCTCTCTCTTTCTCTCTCACTCTCTCTCACTCTAGCAGTTTCCGTTTTCCGGCGACACCAGCAGTTTCCGGCCGTCAGAATCTTTTTCCGGCCACCACCTTTTATCACCTCAACTTATAGATCGGGCCACCCCAGTCACGATTCCACCACTCACAACCACAAACATACACTGTTATCATGGTGAAGAAGATGGCAGAATTTGAAGCTTTTCCTTGTCCTTGTGAATAAGGAGACGTGATTCTGCGAGAATCGTGTAGATCTTACTCCCGTGGTAAACTATACTATGCATGTCCTTTCTCGCAGGTGAACAGTTACATACTCTTCCAACACGTCGGGGAAAGTACCCTTTCTCCTCCGGATCTATGTCTAGGGTACCCCGTGTGTTACCCCCCCGGGAGGACTATGGAGGTCACTTTGGTCCATCTTCCAGACTTTTGTTCGACCTCTGCTGGTTTTCGATCTTTATTGGGCTTTGTTTCATGGTGTCGAAGTTGCTTGGCTCCGGAGATGATCAACGAAGTAAGGCGATTTTATTTTTATTTGATTTCTAAATGCATTTCTTTCCTCGTAAGTGTTTGTATTTTTGTGCGGGTTTCGCCTTATGTCGGAGTTTGTTGCTTCGCGTCCCCCTCCCCTTCTAACGACTTATTCAATATGTGTATTGTACTTTTATCATTTAGTTGGTCTTTGTCGGCTTTTTGCATCAGACTATTGATTTTCTGCAATCTTCCTCGATTAGCACACCACTTTCGATACTCACAGAATCAGGTAGGATATCATCCCGGTCCCATTTTTAGGGGTAGGTAATTTGCGTGCGACGCATGTCTCTTCGCGGACCCGTCTTTTTTCACTTGTGGTTGCTAAGCTTCACACCACTCTTGGTAAGTTTTCCACATTCTCTAAAGGTTCATATGGGTATTGTCCGTTGTGGTAGACTTGATTCCAACGGTCGTTGTGGGTTGAATATCTTCGGCTTTGGACGGCTGCGTCCGAATGTTGCTTTTGAGCGATCCCTTGACCGACGTTGAGGTAGCTTATACGGTCCAAGGTTCTTCTGGACCACCTGGCATGGTCCAACGTACGTGGTCTTCCAAATATCTTTGTGTCGATTTGAACGGGCTAACTTTTCTGTGCTTCGGATGTCGCTTCCCGATTTTGGCGCTTGTTTTTCCACCCTTTTTTAGGGTTAGGTTTGATTTCCTCAGACCACAGACTACGGCTGTCTCGCGCGACTTCTATGTCCGCGCCGTGGTACGTTGGTTTTGTAAAATCGTATGAACGCGCAGGCTCTTCGTGTGTCGCCGCGCATCCTGATTTTCTTCCCTCCGGAGCATTCGGTTTCACACATTCGCTGCTAGAATCTCTAAACCTGTGTTCAGGTTGTTGCCTTCCCTTTAGTTGTTTTGGGCCTTCATCTAGGTAAGATGTGTTTGCTTCAAAGCGTCGTTGATTTGTTTAAGAGTTCAAGCGTACCCGCCTACCCTTGGGTTTTATCCAGAGAACTTTCTTTTGATGAGCTTTCTCATTCAAGCCAGCGAGCAACCGAAAAACATGGCCGCCATCGAGCCCCCAGGGGGCCGCATTGAATGTCAGCCTGGGCTGATCTTTTTGTGATTCGATTTTCCTTATCCACCTCCGATGGGTGGACATCATTACAGAAATATCGTCGTTATTTATTTGCTGGTCCCACGGATGGCGCCAACTTGTTAGTGCAAAAAGTGTGACTGGGTTATAATTGGGCTTTGTCAGGAGTGGACCGTCCTTGGTGGGCCGTCTGCTGTAGAGTTCGTGCACTAATCCAAGTAAAGAGTGGTATTCCATGCACAAATAAAGGTAAAATGTTAGTCTTACTGTGGGGACGGACCCCACGATTAAGCTCCGGCGTGAGAGTAAGTACTCATGTTGTCAGAGGAATATCTGATTGTTGGGATGAGTGAGAAAGTTATACCTCGAAATGTGTACTGAGGTTACTTTTTATAGGTGATGGAAATGCCAGGGTTTTTTTTTTTTTTTTTTTGTCATTTCACATATTTGCTATAGTGGCTGATGTGGGACCCTTGTCGGGCAAGGGTCCGGAGCTTAACTGATGTTCTGTGGACGTGGACTATTTTCCGGACCGTGTGTTGGTCCGTGAGCGTACTCCAGGAGTGCCACTCTATTCATCCGTAGGTGTCCTTGTGCCCTGCTCGTGACTTGGGGCGTTAGTTAGACCCAGCTTAGTTGGTTCATTGGGCCGGAGCCTAGTTCGCTGTGTTTGGCCAGATCCCGGTTGTATAATATAGTCCAAGCCCAGTAGGCCTGCTATCCGTACTATACCTCATCAGGTGTCAAGGGTTTTTAGGCATGGAAGATCGAAGGAAGACGGAATGACCTCAGAAGGATAACACGGTGTCTGTAATGTAATCTAATCTTTGTTAGAGTCTTGCAAGTGAACAGACTTAAAGACACTTTTATTCTTCTAACATGTATGTCAAGCTCACAAACATTTAACCTAATTGTTTTACTAATCTACTTTAACACACATGACTGAGGAAGATGTAACTAAAAAAAATTCAACCTGTATTTCAACTTGAGTTGTTTTGCAAAGCTTTAACACTCGATCCACAAAAGCTGACAAGCAATTTGGTCCATGGAAGGGGTGAATATCATCAAAGTCAAGGTACTAAATGGACCAATGTCCAGCGGTATCTCCATCTTTTGGATAAAAAGCTAGTTCGTACTGCGAATTTTGTAGGCATGAGGGAGAGTAGTGCGAGAACATCTTTAGACAAGCGGCTAAGTCTATCTACTTTCTTTCTTTTTGAAGTCATCTTTTCATCAGTTCACTCCCTGATAATATAAACACGACACATGAGATAACTCGAAACAAGAGAAACCATGAGCTTAAAGGCTAATGCATCCAAACGACAGAAAACCCTTGGGTAAATGCAAACAAGAGTAATTTAACAAAAAAACAAGCGTTAAAGAACTAATTAAACTGATTAGCTTACCTTAGAGGGTGTTTAGGTAACCATGAGCTTAAATGCATCCAAATCCGTAGCTTAACATAATCTTACCACTCAAATGCCCCTTCTTATGTGCATATTTTTAACACAGTATAAATAATAGTAGTAATTAATAAGAACTTGACAATAAACAAGCATATAGGCAGTCTACAATCAAGTGGTGTTTGGGATGTCTTATTTTCTCTGTTTATGCTTTTGCTTTAGAACATCTACTTATCAGAACCTGCTTAAATTAAGCATCGCAGAACATATTTAATAATCGACCATAGCGGGTTCAGCAATTCAAGCAATGAGTTCGTCAAATGAGAGTCAATGGACTGGGTTCAGCAACAGGAATTGGTAGGTTAGGTCGATTTTCAAACACGATTTGAAGTCTTAGTAGGGTCAATTAGATGCAAAACCAAGGTTCAACTAAAACTGATATACCTACCTTGGTCCGGTTCTCACTTCTCAGTTTTTTATCTCACCAATATTTGAATCCTCGGTTATTTGGTTCCGGTTCAATTATGACTAGTCAAATAAGGAAACTGGACCAGTTCAAATCCACTCAAATAGCGGGTTCAACAATTCAAGCTGGTGGGTTCGTTCAAATGAAAGTCAGTGGACTGGGTTCAACATCTCGAAATGGGAGGTTCGGTGTATTGAAGCCCATTTTTTTTCTTTTGAACTTAGCTGAAGCGCGGTACATTTTTAAAGAGAGATTAGTAGATTAATATAGTAAGTATTTAATTTATTTAACTTTTTAGTTTAGTATTTATTTTATTTAATTTCTTTCAGTAACATTTTATTTTTTAATTTTGTTTAACTATTTAATTAAAGGTTTAATGCTAGAAATATATAAAAATTTAATGTGGGTCTAATTTATGGTCAATTTCATCACCTTTTTCAAAATGGTCATACTCAACTGTGCGACTGCTAACTCCACCCATTTCATAACACATGTCCTTTGCAAGAATGGGGTTTAGTTGGGTTTAATTGTTAGGGTGACCTACAAAATTTTACAAAATCCGCACCCCACTAAAAACCCTTCTGTCTTATTTGCAAAAAATTGCTCGATCGACACCGGCGACTTCATAATGGTTTTTTTTTTTTTATTAGAAAGTTACACAGATTATTTTTCCCCCTAATCTAATAAGACAAAAAGGTTTTTTTTAGTGTGATGAGGATTGTGCAAGATTTTATGGTCCACCTTGATAACTAAGCCCAACTAAACCACATGATTTACTTAATATTAACAACATAAATCACTCAATAACAAGCACTCCAACAACCCCAATTACAAACCATGATAAAAACAAAGACACTTACATGGATCTTAAAATACTAAAAATGTGCAACCAATAAATTGGTTCATATTGTTAACCATTAAAAAGCCAATCAAGTATACACCATTCCGCATGCAGTTTTCTAGCTTCTTGTATATATATATATATATATATATATATATATATATATATATATATATATATATATATATATATATATATATATATATATAAAACTAATTAAGTAATAAGGTTAAATCTCAACAAGATGAATTTGACAATGCCTTTAAGCACTTGGACGCATCAACACTTTTGCACGCAACTGTTTTTTTTCTTCAAAGGACAACATAGTATTAAGGGTGCATTTGTCTTATGGCTTTTGAGTGGGTTTAGGATTTAATAATATAAAATCTTTGTTTGGTTGACTTTTGGGTATTAGGATATGGGATTTTAATACTAAATACAAGGGTTTTAAAAATTGGGTAGCATAGTGGTGATTATGAAAAGTAGAGGGTCTTACTTACATTTACTCTCTTTCTCTTTTCTTATAAATATAAAATAATTATTTATATATAAAAAAATACTTTTAACAATAATTTTATTATAAAAATTTATTAAATAAATATTTTTTCTCTTTCTTAAACCTACACTAAATTCAAACCCAAACCCAAATCCAAATCCAAATCCAAATCGTAATCCTAATCCATACCCTTCTACAAACCAAACGGACCCTAAATATGAGTGTTAGCACCTTCAAAACCTTTGAAATTCCCAACATGAACTTCGGAAACTATATATCAGACTCGTCCCCTTGACTTCTTTAAATTTCATGGTCTTAAGATTCATATGCATACAAGTGGGAACATGCTGTGGTTCATTCCAGCAACCTCCATTTGGCTTTTGTTTCAACAGAAACAAGATAGAGACACATGCAACATTGTGCAGGGATAAAAGATAGAGAAAACACATGCTGTGGTGTTTGTACATTATTAAACAAGGTAAAGTTCTGACTATCTTGTCTTGTTATCTAGAACATCAGTGAAACTAGAGGAAGCAAAACAACGAAACAAATATCCACAGGGGACTCCATGCCCACAAATGCATAATATTGACAACTAGGCATGCTTATCCAAATATGTATATTCATTCTCGTCGTATTGTTATGATGTTTCTTTTGTTGAATCTAGGAATGGTTAGTTTTATCCATATCATTCAACTAATGATGAATCTATGAATGGTGTCACAGGCAGTGGCTCTGACGTGTGAAGCTTGTGGAACCCAAAGGATTGAGGAGAAGAACGTGCAGAAGACAAACACAAATACCAAAATATGGTCGTGCAAATTCTATAATCTACAAAATGCAGACGGAATGACGTGTAGCCTGTGGTGAATGGAAATATTCATACGGTCCTCCTGCAGCTACTAGTGGCCCGTATATTGGTACATAAACAAATTATTCAAAGATTGAAAATCAGAAATAAGTATATAGGTATTTTTACGATGTCATCTAGTGGAGATGTACATATGTGAGAGATTCCAACTCTTCTTAGTTGTTGCTTATTAATGATCATTTAGAACATTTCTTCAGAAGCTTTTTCTTTTTTTGCACTATAAGTCATTCGTACATAAATAATTCATCTTGGAAGAAGAAAAAAGAGATCATTTTGTGATTAAGAAGAAATATAAGATGTCATTATAGGTGTAGAAGTAGAATTGAAAATGAATAATGATTTGCATGAGAAATAAGTTCATAGTATTAAGGTGATAATTATTTTTTTTGGAAATCGGCATGAATAAGAAGAGTTATAAAAGATTGTCTAAATGGAATCCAGGAGCCTATATATAAAAACTTATTCGAACAATACAATAAGCATACGAGTAAGTTAACAGAGTAAACTAAAACATGCAACTCCTTTTTCATAGAGGTAGGGTAATATTTTATGATTTAAAAGTGTTCATTGGATTAGAGGGTGGTGGTGTTGTTGAAGGTGGTGGTGTTAATTATGTGGTGGTGGTGCAAATTAAAAATAAAATAAAAGTGGGAAGAAGAGGGTAAATTAGTCATTTAATACGGCCTTTAACTTTGACTAACGGGAATTTTTAACGCTCGTTAGCCAAAATACATGAATTGCAACAACCTACCATGCATAGGGACACTGTTCACAAAAAGTGCAAACCACAGCTACATTTTTTGCTATTTATTTTTCTCAAGGACATTTTTTGCGAAAATGGCAAACTACAGTGATATTTTTTGCAGTTTACCCTAATTTTTACTATAGAAACAATAATCAAAATTTTCATATTGGAGGTTACATTGAATTGTATTATGTTTTTTTTGTATGTGTACTTTTGGAGTTTGCCTATTAATCTTTCGTAGTGATTCTTTGTGTTTGGTTGCGTATATTAGGTGGTACCATAATTTGATCATAGTGTTTGCTCTTCTTAAGCTTCATCTACTTATTATGGGTTGGTGTCATGTAGACAATTGTCATATTCCAATACTAGAAAAATGTCAACATCAACGACTGATATTCATTGCTAAACAACTCAAATTCGTTGCAAATAGTTATTAGCAACGGCATTAGCAACAAAATAGGATCGTTGCTATATCGCGTGTTGCAAAATGATATTCCGTTGCTAACTTCCGCAGGTTGTTGCAATTAGCAACGAGGCCCATCCACCATAATAAGCTCTAAACCTCCCCCACAACCAAATTATCTCCAATAATAGTGCCATCATCCATATACCAAGCTTGAAGGGAAATGTAAAAGGGGTCTCTAATCTTACATATCAACGGATGTAACGCTAAGTCAAAAAGCAGATGTCCAGGAGGATCACCTTGTTGCATAATTTGATACAACCATAGGGTGTGTTCCTCATAATATATATATAGTTGGGCCGGAGTAACAAAATTCCACACAACAAACTTGAACTTGTAGCATAACTCATGATCAATCAAATTAAAGGCATTTTTGAAAGGGTTTTTCTAACTTGTGCCCTAGGGTCACAAGTTAAGCACACCATAAGTACATAGGGGCCTACGAAATAGTACATAGGGATTCAAATAAAAGTACAGACAAGTGTACTTTTATGTAAGTCACAGTGTACTTTTGTTGTATTTTTGGTGTGCTTAACTTGTGCCCCTAGGGCACAAGTTAGAAAAACCCTTTTTGAAATTCACGACATGAAGTATACCATCCCCTCCTGCAGATACCCAACATTGAATTGTAGATCATTTAAATAACCATCGATGACCAATCTATTACAAGGGAACATATTTTAATGATCTCAACCCAAGCATCAAAATACTCATGACCGACCCTGACCCTAAATAAACACAGATGAAATCTGGTCTAGAACCAAACACACTATATTCAAAAAGCCAAACGCCCACTTAAACCCAACAAAGGGCCCCACACACTAAACCCTGTTTAAAAATGTCACCCAATTCTCACCTGTACACTATATTTATTTCGATACTTCCAAAGCTCCCCAACGGACATTCTCAACAATTTCATCTTTGTTTTAATCGAAACCCCCCTCTTATTTATACACACACTCACACATTCACTCACTGTCGCACACATACACCATTTTGATCATTTTATAAAATCCCCGATCTAAAAGGTAACTGATCACTTTATATTCAATCTCTTTGTGTTATTCCTTATTTAATGTTATATGGTTGGTACTTTGATATTAAATCTAGGTATCAGATGGATTGAAAATGAAGTTGTGTCCCCCACTAGCTTTCCATTATTTATTATGTGAACTTTTTTTGGGATGGTTTATGGAAATTAGGGGGTGTTTGTTTAAGCTTATATGTGGGCTTATGAGCTTATTTGATTTCGGCTCATATTTCATAAGCCTCGATTTTCTGGCTTATTTTGAGACTTATGGGCTTATATAAGTTTATCATATCATGATAAACTTTTATAAGCCCACAAGCCCACAAGTCTCAAAATAAGCCAAAAAATTAAGGCTTATGAAATATAAGCCAAAACACAAATAAGCTCATAAGCCACATATAAGCTAAAACAAACACCCCCTTAGCTGATTGAAACAGCTTTTAGAATTACATAAGTAGCTCATATAAAGTTATTGTATTACGCGTTAAGGGTTGATCTGTGATTTTCGATTCGTTAAATAATTGCTTACCAAAACTGCTCAAATGCTTATGTGATAAGTTGTGAGTGAAATAAGTGGTGTATCGCAATGACTGCAAATGGGTTGTTTCTTATGTGTGAAGGTGAGATGAGTTGATTCGAGTTTAGGGGTAATAAGTGTTAGATGGATTGAAAAGGATTGTTATGATTGTGTGTCCCCCACTAGCTTTCCGTTATTTATTATGTGTGTATGTTTTTTGAGTGGTTTATGAAAACCATTGAGTTGAAATAGCTTTAGAATCAGATAATTAGCTCATTTAAAGTTAGTATTGCACATTAGCTCGTCTTCAAGGTCGCCTAGTGGTAAGGCTCCCCGAAGGTCTCGGGTCCTGGGAATGTTCACGGGAATATCGGTTAGACCACGTACATTAGAGCCAAAAAGGGGACCCCTCTCTTTACCTTTATTTTTTGTTACTTATGATTTGTATAGTAATTGGTGTAAAAACTACTTATGTCGCCTAAACAAAGTATAAGAATTTATGTTTTCCCGAAACTCGAAATTCCTAATCCAAGTTTAAGAAATAGGCACTAAGGAGATAAGTTAATCTGACACAACCCCTTAGTTGCTGATTAAAACTGCTTATTGCGTTTTGATACATTTTGAGGGTGTTTGGGTTTATAATCTAAAATGATTAAATGATAATTTGCGAGTGAAATAAGTTGTGTATTTCTTCAACTACGGATGGGTTATTTCTTGAATTTGAAACTGAGATGAGTTGGTTAAAGTTTTGAGAAAACAAGGATGATACTTATGCCAAACTTGATAGATAAATAAAGAATGATCTTTGTGATCATGAAATCCATTTCAGTTTTTGGGTCAACAAACCAGAGTAGTGTTGGCAGTTAAAATGAAAATTGGAGATGAAATAGATTAATGCCAATTGTTATAACTCTTGCGTGAATTGCAGGTTTGTGACTGAGTTATTAAAATGGCAACTACTACTCCCAATATGCACATTGCTATGCCAAGACCCTCTACCTTTTCTTCTCGTGAAGTTTCAAAGTCGAGCATTGCAGTTTTCAGTAGTGATGTTAAAGGGGCGTTATGTGCGAAGCTTAGAAGCTCATGTGACATCTCTTCGACTCAATCATTATCACAAAATGTCAAATTCAGTCCTATGAGATTTGGAAAGATGATCACGAAAGCTATGTCTGATTCCGGTGACACAAAACCCCTTCCCGGGTTGCCTATTGATTTGAGAGGTTAGCTTTGAGTACCATTGTCGATAATATATATTGTGGATGATATTTGTGTAAGAGTTATGATTTACTGACATTTGGAAATATGCAGGAAAGAGGGCATTCATTGCTGGTATAGCAGATGATAACGGATATGGTTGGGCAATAGCAAAGTCTCTAGCTGCTGCTGGTGCTGAGATTCTTGTTGGAACGTGGGTTCCGGTACGTTACTGATCCTACTTTCCTACTATCCTAGCCCTAGTGTCTACTTATTTACTATTTGATATTAGAGGTGGCACGACATGTTCTGTCACTCAAAAGCGGTTGATCATTTTATGTCATGCCAAAACGGGTTGGTGCGGATTGACTCGATACCCCTTTTTGCGCCTTTTTTTAACAAAAAGAATATATATATTACAGAAGCAGTATTCTCTTTTATAAAAATCATTTTATGCATTAATTATAGACTTTGGGAGACTTCTAACCCATTTGACCCTTTCCCCTTTTGGTTGATTTATTTTGTTTAAAGATTTGAGATGCAGCAATACCAAATTGATCTGCTCATAAGTAAATGCCTTGAAATCTTCATTGGCTACTTGGCTAGAGTACCTTAAGCTTTTTAAAGAGTTATCTTGTTGTTGATAAACTATTCACCTTTTTAGGCACTCAACATATTTGAGACAAGTCTTCGAAGGGGAAAGTTTGATGAATCGCGTGTGTAAGTGTTTTATTCGACCAATAAAGTGTTCTGTTATTGAAGATAATATGATGATTGCTTAACCAACCAGTAACAACAATGTATTATTTATTTGTTTTAGGTTGCCAGATGGGTCTTTAATGGAAATTACTAAAGTGTACCCGTTAGACGCTGTTTATGATACACCTGAAGATGTTCCTGAGGATGTGAGTACCAACTTTTATAAAGAAACTTATAGGGTTAATCGAAGTTTAAAGTCTCATATATAATCCATAACCATTGTGCAGATTAAGTCGAACAAACGCTATGCTGGGTCCTCAAAGTGGACCGTTAAGGTATCAATTCATCAACAATGGTTCTAGCTAACTGATTAACGTTTTGCATATCACACAACTGATTCAGTATTTATGTTTTATAGGAAGTAGCTGAATCTGTGAAAGAGGACTTTGGTAGTATTGACATCCTTGTTCATTCATTAGCAAATGGACCCGAGGTATGCCTTGGAACTATTATTATTTTCTTGAAGAGATGATAGTTATAACTTATAACCTATAAGCCTTGCCAGTCTTTCCCCATTATTCATAATAGAGATGCTTATAAAGCATGGTTTACAGCATATGCGGCAAATAGGCAACTTATCATTTTTTTTTTCTGTAAATAATTAGTGTCTTAAGTATGATTGCAAAACTGGCATTATATAGATAAAGTTCTAATTAAAAAAAAAAGAAAAGAAAAAAAAGAAACGGATTTTGAAGGTTTGATGCGTAAATAATCATGTGACTTTTAACACGTTCGAACCATTTGACCTGTCTAATATAATTTACAACCCAAATCGACCCACTCTTTAGTAAATTGGTTAAATTGACACATCTATTTTGCAGGTTAGCAAACCTCTATTGGAAACATCAAGGTATGGGTATCTGACTGCCATCTCAGCATCAAGCTATTCTTTCATATCTTTGCTCAAGCATTTTGTCCCAATAATGAACCCAGGTATGACTCCCATTTCAAACTTCATCTGCATACTGCTGTTGACTGATTAAACTCAAATTTTTAACCATCTTAAGCTTTACTATTACATTGCAGGCGGCTCTACAGTTTCTCTGACCTACATTGCTTCTGAGAGGATCATTCCTGGGTGAATATTACATGTTTTTACATATTTTTCTTCATTTTGAGCTTTTTTTCACAGTATTTTAAAAATTCACTATTTATACTACAGATATGGTGGAGGTATGAGTTCAGCAAAGGCTGCTCTGGAGAGTGACACACAAGTTAGTGTTTATATCCTGATATTACCTTCATGGTGTGCTGTTTTATACTTTTAGTGGCTTCGAATTTGTATATTTAATTTAATTTACATACAGGTGTTAGCGTTTGAAGCGGGAAGAAAACATAGAATTAGAGTGAACACAATATCTGCAGGTACTGCAGCAGCTTTCACTATGTACTATGTATTATTTTCGTCATCATAGGAAGAACATTTAACTGAAAATGCTTTATGGTTATGCTGTATTAATGCGTCGTATTAATGTACCAGGACCGCTAAGAAGTCGTGCTGCCAAGGCGATTGGTTTTATTGATATGATGATTGATTATTCATCAGAGAATGCACCGCTGCAGAAAGAATTATCAGCAGGTCAGTGTGATTCTCCCTCCGCAACTTTAATGTTCTTTTCGCATTTGAAAACCTAGTAAATCGAGGTGCATTTTCAAATGCAATGTTCCTTGAGTTATTGTTACAAATAAATTAGTTTTGAATCAACGAGTTGGGTCGACCCATTACACTTTTTTGTCCATGATTTTAAGTTTTTAACATTTGTATAAAAATTATATTATTTGATTAACGATTTTAACTTTTGAATGAAACGATTTAGGAGGTTTTGTAATAAAAAATATACTATGCACAACTCTCTGTTTGACCCGTTAGAGATAAAAACATGACCCACTTTTATCAATTAATTACTAAACGCAATGAAGTTAGCTAAGTCGGTTTCTTATACCTATAAATTGCCATCTTTGTCAATCATATATGTGATTACAAGTATGTTATGTGTGTCTTTCCTGCTTGTCTTGTATTAAAATCTTGAAAATTCATCTATTTAAACAGAGGAGGTGGGAAATGCTGCTGCTTTCCTGGCATCACCACTGGCGTCAGCCATTACTGGGACAGTTTTGTATGTAGACAACGGTTTGAATGCTATGGGAGTTGGAGTTGACAGCCCTGTTTTCAAGGATCTCGACATCCCAAGAGACAACAAACATTAAGGTAGTGAGCAAGCACACCGTTGCTTTGGTTTTTTCAAATAAATTGTAATTGTCTTGTTTGAATAGCTTAGTTTGGCTTCACATATATACATTAAAATGAGTAATGTTGGTGGTTAGTCTTGACATTGTTATGCTGTAATAGCATTAAATTTTCTTCTTTAATTCAGAGTTTTTGCAACATTTACATACATCCGTCAATGGGCATCTGAAAGTTTGTTGATCTTTATTCCGTATTCTGATTTTCTTATATACGTGTACTAGTTTTTGTCTTCGACACATTTGGATATGAACTGTTAAGAATAATACATGGAAAATAATTACCACGACGCTTAGTTTCATTTTTGACCCATGAGTGGTGATAAATAAACACACTTAAAAGCTTAATCGATTCATTTTTTGATAAGTGTCATTTCATATACATGTATTCTGTCTCGTGTTTTTGCTATTGAATTTACTTCTTGAAAACCCGAAGCATAGGATGCGTTTAGTTGAAGAGAAATTCTCCATTTTTCTAAGAAATTTTTCATAAGAAAATAAAAATATTGAAAACCCGTTTAGTCGCGCTTTTTCTCAACAATTTAAAAAAAAAAAATGAAATTCCCATTTCCAAATTTTAACTAAGAAATTAAAAAGCTTATTCTACCATTCTCACTTTTTTTCTTTCTTATTTTTTTTCTCAACTCCTAA
Source organism: Artemisia argyi (assembly GCA_030686995.1). Lineage (NCBI taxonomy): Eukaryota > Viridiplantae > Streptophyta > Magnoliopsida > Asterales > Asteraceae > Artemisia > Artemisia argyi. The sequence goes on from CM060680.1 coordinate 64,955,194, forward strand.
AAACCCACGTACACCATTCTACCCCTAATCTCTCATGTCATCCTCCACCGCCGACCGTCGCCGCCACCGCCCGCCGCCACCGCCACTGTCGCAATTTGAGGTAATCTTCTTATCATTTAAAAAAATATATATATATATATATATATATATATATATATATATATATATATATATATATATATATATATATATATATATATATATATAACTCCAGCTAAACGCGTTTTCAAAATTCTCAACTCTTCTCTAGAGAAGAAAAACCACCCTCTTCTCAAGGAATTTAGAAATGAAAAAATTGAGAAATTTTTCACCAACTAAACAGCCCCATAATATTTCATTTACAGCTTAATTTTATTTTATTTTTCTTGTTTTCCCTTTCACATGTAGCCAATTATACGTCTTACAGCACTTATCAAATACTCCCTCCGTCCTGAATTTTTAAAGTCAAACTGGTTCAACTTTGATTATAAATATATATTTTTTATTATAATACTTGATGAAAAATTATACCATTGAAAAGTACACTTAAAACCAATCTATTTATATATTTTACACCAAATATAATATAACACTCACAAAAAATATTTAAGGTCAAAGTTGAAAAAGAAAGAATAAAAAAATCAATAGTGGACAATAAGTTTGGGACGGAAAGAGTAGTAACATACCAAAACCTATTCAACTTTAACATATATTGGTTAAGGATCAAGAATCATACAATAGTATGATACATAATCATATAAACACGGTTTTGCGAATAACAACTTGGAAGGTTAAGATTTAGAGGTGGCCATTTCTCGGTTCGGACAAAAACCGGTTTCGGTTCATAGTCAAAGTCAGAGTAAAAGATCCGGTTCCGGTTCCAAACCGGTTCGGATATTTTCGGATCCGAGGTCTAAAAATACGAGACCTATATACCCAGTTCCGGTTCAGTTCCTTCACTGGTTCCAAAATAAACTCTGGTCGAACCGGTTCCTAAGAACCGGTCGTCATTTTCTTAACAGTGGGCATGTAAGAATGATGGACGAGGAGGCATTAGCACCAGCAGCAATTCCACCATACCTTTATATATTCCCACTACAAACACCACGTCACCCTTCCACAATTCCACCCTACATTTATATATTCCCACTACAAACACCCCCACACACATTATATTCACTTTGCAAAAATTCCCATCACCACATAATAATAATTCCCAATGGCTAGTGTGAATGAATCAGAGAAATATTTACTAAACAAACACAAAGAGCACCATGTCACAGCGGGTGAAATAGTGCGTGAAATAATCATAGGTGTATCTGATGGACTTACTGTCCCCTTTGCTTTAGCCGTTGGGCTGGTGCTAATGCTTCCTCGTCCATCATTCTTACTGCTGGTATTGCTGAAGTTACCATTAGAAAACGGGCAAAAAAGCCCCCAACGTCTCTTTTCTGCCTGTTGATCTGCTACTGCTCTTTTTCTGCATATAACCGTTGGAACCGGTTCCAAGGGTAAATATCATGAACCGGGTAGGGACATGCGGATCTAGTAAGAACCGGGACCAGTTCTTCCAAGAACCGGATTTGACCGGTTTCGGTTTTTTTTCGGTTTGGGTTCTGGAACCGGTTTGGATGGCCACCTCTATTAAGATTAGGGGAGTGACCTTTTATTCATAGTCAACAATGAAGAATTATAACTAGATGACAGGTCTCCCTATAAATAACATGTGGTTTTGATTGGTTAAAATTGTCAAAGAAAACTTAAAGGGTTAGCAAAACCCAACAAATAATAACCATTTTAAGTCCATTCTCATTTAGAAAACGTATTATTTTTTGATCTTTTTTGTAAAACTGTATAGGGGATGGCTGTTTACAATGTGGAGGTGAGATAAACACAAGGAAACCAAATCAAATAATATCTCATAAAGTTAGAAGTAGATACAACGATGAAACAAATAATAGAGTAGTAATGAAATACTAATCCAAACGAACTTTTCCTTAGCATAAAAGCCTTGAAATGAAGCGAAATGCAAGGATAAATATGTGTAATTTTTAGTTGACGTGATCCGCAGGTTATATCAGTGGCGGACCCAGGATCTTATAGGACGGGGGCAAAAAAAAATTTTTTTTTTGATAAATTCGTAATGCACTTTGATAAAATGGTCATGAAAATTGATTTTTTTTTAAAGATTAAGATAAAAATATAAGGTTTTTACATTGTTATGACTTTAATGTGAGGGGCAATTTAATTTTATAATGGGATGCACGTTAATAAAATGGTCCTAACAAAGTTAACTTCAATTTATCAGCAGAACGAACAATGGTAGGGGTGTTCACTTGTTCATAGTCCTTGTTCTAAAAGTAAGAATGTTATACGTCATATAATTGTACTATAATCACAAGAAGTTTATTCATCAGTCAAAAAGATTCACCTAACATAAATGCAGTTAAATTGATAATGACTTGTTTGGGGAAAAAAAGGTTACTTTGTTCCTAGTATTTAGACTCTCGTCAAAACAAGCTTTTCGTTGGTCAAAAAATTTCAGCTAACCTTTTACTAGGTTATATTAGTGGCAATCTAGCTAGTGGTATTGCTGTAGTAACTATGATTGAGTAACAACTAAAACTAGTGCACTACTCTAGTTTTTTAAAGTTGTTCCTAACACCTTTGAAATTGGTATTTATAATTTTGTTAGCGTGTAACCTTTTATATAATAAAATAAAACCCCTATTGGAAATTTTGCATTTTAAAAAAATCAATTCATACCTAATTTAGTAATAATTTTATTAAAATTTTTAAATAATTATTTTAAAAAATTTAAAAAAAACCCGCGCTTGCGCGGGCATTATAACTAGTCTTAACTACATTATAATCAATGTTATAAATGGCGTGAGGCGTGGCGTGGCGGCAAGACCACGCCTCAAGCCTTACGCGCCATGGCGAAGCCATGGCGTTTTTTGCGGCGTGACTAAGGCGGCTAAAAAATATTTATATATTTATCATTTATGTTATAATATCATATTTTATATGCATATCGAGTTTACAAAAGGTGAGTTTACAAAAGGTGAGCTTACAAAAAGTGATATGCATAAGAAATAAAGTGAAAATTTGAACTATGTTTAGAAATTACTAGGCCTAAAATTTAAGCCCACATCAACCCCTTCTAAAAATGGCGCCACTCCATACGATAAGGCGCGCCTTGGCACGCCTTTTCGCGCCTTATTCCACACCTTTTTACACGACGCCTAGACTTCACGCCTTGGTTCATTTCGTGGTGCCGAGGCCACGCCTCGCGCCTTGACGCGCTTTTTAAAACACTGATTATAATGCATTTATGCCAAATCTAAAAACGAAGTCTTAAAAAAATAAGAACAAAAACATTTCTTTAATTAAAAGGATTTCAAACTAGCACATATATATGAATAGGAGTTAAGTTACATTATGAATTTTAATCTCTTTAATTGTAGGAGCCACTAATATTTATGAACCTCATTAACTTGCAAAAGTTCATTTAATCAATGTGATATAACATCCTAATTAACTACCTTTTAATGCATTTATATATATATATATATATATATATATATATATATATATATATATATATATATATATATATATATATATAAGCCTACAAATTAACCTACAAACAAACACAGTTTCATCTCAGCTTCTAAATTACACTATTAATAATTTAAATGTTCTATTTTTAAAAAAACATATATCTTCTACATTTTAAAGTATTTGTGACAATACTAAATAAGAAATGTTTAAAATGAAAAATATTTGTCCGCCACAAACAGTTACTCGGTACCCCTTCTAGTATATACATATTAGTGTTAAAAATTTAACTTACAAGTTAAAAGATAATAGGAATCCAATTACCCTCTGCAATACAAATTCCACATATTCTATGATTATTTGATCGGATAATATATATATGTTTAAGGGGGTGTTTCTTTTTTTTTTTTTTCCCCTTAGCTAAAGAATAGAATTTTAATATTATTACTTTTTAAGTGGGGCTCATGAAATTCCCTTATTCCCTCTATATACATAAGCCTTAAATTATCATTCTCTCCCAATTAAGAGACTTATATAGTAGTAGGACTCATATGAACCCCTTATCTATGAAAAAAGAGAAACACCCCTAAGTCTTCTACGTATAACTCCCTTGATTACAATTCTTGCCATACGAAAAAATATGCAGGACCATTTGAGATCTTTTTGTTACTATTCGACAAAGTTATTGTCGGACCTTTTATTATGTAAAAGTGTAAAAATAATCAATCTAACAACACAACACCTTCAATAATCACTCAATCAACCACCCTTTGATGATATATTATTGGCCAAAACACATATTACTACCATGTATTTGGCGAACTGGATCCTTTAATTCCCTATACTTTTAAAGGTACGATATAGTACACTGAACTTGTCAAATTGGAATTACTACTACCCTTCACTAATTAAATCAATAATTTATTATTTTTTAATTTATGCTAAAAAAGCAATTAACTAAATGACTTTTAGTTAAATTTAGAAAGAAAAAATGTTGCATTAAACTTGTTTTCTAGTAGTGTATTTAGAAAGAAAAAATAATAATAAATTGTTGATTTAATTAGTATAGGGTAGTAGAAATTATGTTTTGTCAAGTTTAGGGTAACATTCTACACCCTAAATGTACTATTGATTTCATACTTTTCTCTCATTTTATTCGTGTGGCGCAAAATTTATTTTAAGCCAAAGAATACCTAAAACTCTAAGTGAGATAACAATGGTTCTGATATATTTTTACAACGTTTTTATAACTTGTCCTATTTTCTTGCATGTAGACGTGTGAGAAAACCATTTACGTAAGAGTTTTATATAACTGAGACAATAATAAAAAGAGTTCCAAAAACAAGACTTAAAAGAACACACAGATAAATCAGAATCATTAGATACCTCAGAGTCAGATCCAGAAGATGATGATGCATAGGCCATAAGTGCAAAGTTATGCACTTCAGGCTTGACTTGAGCCACCAAAGAGTAATTTGGTTCTTCATCAGCCAAATCACTCCAATCATACTCTCCCAATCCATCACAAGATACCAATGCAGTAGTGGTATTCTTTGTTTCTTCAGTCATCTTTGATGCTTCAGAATTTTTCTTTGGAGCTCTACACTCTCTGGCAAAGTGACCCTTCCTATTGCAGTTGTAGCACTCTATCTTTGATTTGTCAAAGCCAACATTCTCTTTAGGCCTGTACTTGATTTCTCTTCCAGTTCTCTTCAAGAATTTTCTTGCCCTCAAGGTCAACATGGCCATTTGCCATTTAAGATCCATCTCTTCAAGATCATCAGGATCAAGGTGATCCAGATCTTGATTAATAGCCTGTGACCTTATACTTGTAGTTAGATCAGCCAAGAATGCACACAAAGCAATATCACTGGTGGAATTATTGTCATTTGAACTAGCAGCAGATCCATCAGCATTAGATACTTCATAAGCAGTAGAGTGAGATTCTTTAGACCCCTTTAACTTTGAAGATACAAAGGCAAGATTTTGTGTACCAGAAGTAGATGAAGTAGTCAACTCTGGTTCATACACTCTTAAGTTGTTATAGAGACTTAACAACTTCATAGTTTCAAAGTCAGGCTTATTCCTCCAAACAACAGTGTGCATACTCCATTCAGGGGCAAGACTTCTGAGGAACTTGAGGTTTACATCTTCTTGTCGAACCACATAGCCAACAAGCTTTAAATGACTGACAAGTTGATTGAGCCTGTTGTAAGTGCCATTAATCTTCTCTCCACTTTCAGCAGTAAAGTTCTCAAACTGATGCTTCAACATGTTTTTCCTTGACTTCTTTGTAGCATCATTCCCTCCAAACATGAATTCAACAACATCCATCAAGTCTTTTGCAGTCTCACAGCTATCAAAGTCCAACTGAAATGCATTAGGTATTCCCATTAAGAGAATATTGTGTGCCTTGATCTCCATCTTCCTCACTGAGTTATCTTCAGCAGACTTGATTGGTATCTCTTTACATCAGTACCCTTCTTTGGTAAAGAGTTACCATTGATAATCACATTCCACATGTTAAAGTCAATCATGCGAATGTACTGTCTGATTCTCATCTTCCACAGCTCATATTCTCCAGGGTTGAGCATGGGAACCTTTGAAGCAGTCACCATATGTGTGTCATCACCCATCTTTAGCAGTTGATTAGGAACAGAAAAGTTGCAAGGAACAGTTTCTTCTTGATTACAACTTCTAGATCACAAGCTCTGATACCACTTGTTGATCCCAGTTGAGCAAACGATTTTATATAGAAGTTGACTTGTATTAAACACTTAAGCTAGAATGGGGAATATAAAAGCTTAACTTAAGAAGAACAATTCACTATCAACACTTCAATATTATTAATACGAGCACTCGACAATGCTAGGGTTTTACAACCTTGAAGTGTAAACGAAAACTAAACAATACGTACTCAATCTAACCCTAGGATCCTCCTTTTATAGGCCAAGGAGTCTTACTAGGTTTACAATAACTTTCTATGCAAGATAAGAATATTCTAGACGTATATACTATACACACAATCTATTCTATAATTATCTACTTCAAATACATGCTTATCACTTTAGCAGTAGATTCCTTTAGCAGCATTTTCCCTTAGCAGCACTTTGACATCAGCAGCAGAATCATTTATCTTAGCAGCAGTTTCATCATAGCAGCAGTTTCACTCAGCAGCAGAATCCAAAACCCAACAATCCTCCCCTAAACTTAATATTTATCACTAAATCATTAAGTTTCTTCAAAGTACAGTTAAACACTAGGAGGATGCTTCCAAATACTCAAGTCTTGAGATGTCTGTTGACCAAGTATCTTCTTATACTTTGACAGCAAATTAAATGCTTGATCATCAGTATCATAGTCTTTCTACAAGTTGAGTAATCCAGCACCATTAACCATCTGATTGATAGTATTCCAGTATCTTACCACTGGGTAATCCTTTTATGCCAGCATATACAAAGTAATTGGTCCAATTTCCAAAACATGGACTCCAGAATCTTGAAAGAGTCTCCATTTTCTTACTTTGTATCCTACTATCTATGTCCATTCAGAATCATCCATTGAAGGTTCATACATAAGTTTTAGAGCTCTCCAGAGAACATTATCAGCCATAGTCTTAATATAATCAAGATCCTCTGTTTCATACTTTTTACCATCAAACTTTTCAGCTCCAAACTTTGCCTTGTATAATTTCCACAAATCATCAACATCTTCTCTATCAAAGTAATATAGCATCTGTTGAAATCTAAGAAACCTGTGAGTCTTTCCATCAGATCTCTCAACATCATGAAATGCTCCAATTTTAGTATCAAATCCTGTAGTTACTTTGATAATAGGATATTTGATTCCTATTGGTGTGGCATCAACTACTTCAGGTTCCTCCATCTTACCAACCATAGTGACAACCTTCAATTGTTCTTTTAAATGCTCAGGAGGAATATGATCATAATCATTCTTGAACTCATCTCCTTCTGGCTTAGAACTGCTTTCTTCTCCTGTTTTTCTCTTCTTCTTTGCAAAGGATTTATGAACAACACCTTTTCTTTTACCACTTTGAACAGAAGAAGTTGTCTTTTCTACAATATCATCAAGCTGCTTAACAAAATCTGTCTCTTGAACATGCTCTACTTCAGCCACTTTATCAGGTGCCAACTTTTTATTCATCTGAGCAATATGTTCCAAATCTTCAGCACAACCCATAGGATAGAAGGTATCTGTTTGTCTCTTAGCTTGTTGATACATGTCAAAAACCTCTTGATCAGACTTAGGTTTTAACTGCACCAATTTCCATCCCTTCATATTCTTCAGCTATCTTTCTTGCTCTCTTCTTTGTTGCAATGGAGTTGGACCTATAAGTACCTTTTTCTTTCTTCTAGTAGCAGCATCTTCTTTCTTTTTCTTAGCAGTGAACTCTCTTATCCAAGATTGCACATCAAATGTTGGAATTTCATTCTCTTCAATCTTGATCATCTTAGAAAGTTCTATATCAGCATCTATTCTTATCTTCTCATCAACCCATTCCTCATACCTCCTTAAGTCTTCAGTTTCCTTTTCAACCCTTTCCTTTTCCTCCTGAACCAACTGTTGTTCTTCTTGATCAAGCAATTCCTGTTCTTTCAATGCAACAGTTGTATCATGTTCAACTTGTAATTCCTTGGGCCACCAATGAAAAGGTATCTCAGAGTAATCAATCCCATTATACATCCACTTAGGATCTTCAACTTGCTTTCCCTTCCCTTTATCAGTAGAAGATGATGAAACAATCTTCTTTTGTTGAGCAACAGATTCTCTGATTACAACTCCTTTTATAGGTATTCTTGGTGTAGCTGATGTGATTGTAGTTGTTAGTTGTTGTGGTAGTGATGGAGTTGGTAGTGGTGTATGTTTTGAAGATGATTCAGATGGAACTTCTGTAGTCTTCTTATTTAACAAAACCATAGCCTCAGCAGCAGCATTGTCACTAGACCCAGCAGCAGAGTCTTGTGCATCAGAAGAACCGACCTTTCCACTAGCAGCAGGATCAGCAAAGTCCTTAGCAGTAGAGTCTTGAGCAGCAGCAGAGTCACCAATTTTGTTAGCAATAGCATCATTTTCAAGTTCTTTAACCATAGAATCACCCAAAGTCATTAAAGCTTCACCCATCAACCCCTTTGCCTTCACTAGTTGCTTAGGCTCCAAAGTCTTTAGTTTTTCCACCACATTTTCTTGAGTAGCAATCACCTTTTCCATTACAACCTCATTCCCTGATTTATCAGCAATCACAAAGTTTTCAGCATCCTGAGGATTTTCCACTTCCATATCCCCAACTTCTGGAACCTCCCCTGAAACCATTTCAGTATCCATATCCTGAGCACCATCAACGTTATTCAAATTAGCCTCCCCTGAACCCATTATTTCTTCATTCCTCCCCTGTTTGGAAGCATCCTCTTCCAAATGAGTACAGAGTTCTGGTGAACTTATAACTTGAGAAGTGCCCATTTTCTTCAATCTTTTCAAGGAGGTTGAAGATCTTGATTTCCTTAAGTTCTTAATATGTTTGTGCAATTTGGTGATGAGCTTAGCTTGTCCATCAACAAAAGTAGAGAGACTAAGAACTTTATCTTCCAATGAAGTACACTTCACCTCCAAATTGGTACAAGTAATCGTCAATTCCTGAATGAGTTTCATGGTAGTCTCATCACTTCGACCTGTGTAACCTAGTCCGAGAGGTGAATCATGGACATTGTCATCATGTACAAGATTTTTCGTCAATTCATTTGTCTCTGGCCTGTCCTCATCACTTCGACATGTGTGACCTGGTCCGAGAGGTGAATCTTGGGACATAAACTCAGTATCAAACCTAGTTTGATCAACTGAGCCCCCTATATTAACCATTTGGCTAGGGTTACCATCCTGAGAATTAGATTCAGGAGAATCCTTTTCTCTAGATGTTGCCTTGGTTTGGGTCTTAACGATGTTATCACTGTCCTGCTCTGCTGCTAAGCTAGAAGCAGTAGTGACAGCCCTTGCCAACATGTCCTCTCCATCAACTAGGACAACCGCATCTGGTACAGCCATACTAACACTATCCTGAGGTAGATCAGTGTTCTTTTTTTGGTTTTCCTACGGGTATAGTGTATTTTGGGTTGTGTAGCAGATGCAGTAAAATTGGGTGTGTGATGGGAATCAGTGGGATTTCCAGATCCTTCACCCTGAATATTTTGCACAAGTTGCACCATAGAAGGTGTAAGATTTGTATGTGTGCCTGAAAAACCTTTTCCATGCTTAATCAAGAAAGTAAAAGTTTTGGAAACCAATTTTGGAGCATCATAAGTAGCAGTATGTGATCTGAAATTGGTAAGTTGGTTTTCAATAAAGAGCTGGATAAATCTTGGATAAAGCAAATAAGAACCAGACTCTTTAACACTTTTAACAATCCCCTCCAAAATCATATTTGAAAAATTGAATGGATGGCCTTTGCTTAGGCATACCATTGCAGAAGCAATAGTAGCACTAAACTCATTCCACCCAGAAGTTTTAGGACTCAAACAATGAAGGAGAAGGTGTACCAAAAACTTGTATTGAGGACAGAGGAGAGCTTTTTGAAATTTGAAATTTGTATGCTTTCCCTCATATCCCAAATCTTTTCAGCCTTCAAAAATAGCATAATTGGCAAGCCAAGTGGTCTCTGTTTCATCATCTAATAGAAGAGTTTCCCTTATAGATGATTCAGTTACACGAATCTTTTGACCATCTACTTAAGCACTAACATATTTTTCCTCATTCATAGTTTTAACTTTAGCAGTAAGCCAAAACTATTTGATGTAGGAAACAAATATTGTAGGATTCACAGTAAATGCATACCTAAGAGAAGTAGCATTCAAGAATTTTACCATGTCTATGAAACCTTCAGGAACCAACTCTTCATCCAAAATAACCACACTATTGTGCTGCTCTGCCCAGGTACATGTACAATCCATTAATTAGGGTTACGAGAAATTGGGGATAATTGACTTTGAGAATAATGGAGTGTTAGGGTTTGTGAGAACTTCAATTTGGAGCGTGTAAAAACCAATTGTGAAGATTAATTAGGTTTTAAACCGATTAGAAGAAGTTACACATTTCACCCTCTCACTTACAACTGTAGCAGCATAACCATGTCTTCCACAACTAGCAGCATAATGGAACAACTAGCAGCAGAGTGAATTTAAGCCAGCAGCAAAGTTGACTAATCAAACTTGGTCAAAAATTCAAGAACCCTCCACAATAAATGCGCTTGATACTCCATAATCCCTATAAAAACAGACTAAATCTTTCCCTAATTCAACACGATCAAACCCTAATTGCAATCAATAACAAAATCAAATCTCAATCACCCAAATCAAATCTCAATAACCATGAAATCTTCCCCTGAAATTATCAACATATCATCTGATTCATCTTCTGAGGATGAAGCACCCTTTGAAACCTATGTACCTCCATTCCGTCCTCCTCACAACGGATGTAGAACCAAGGAACAAGCCAGCAAGAGAAAGCACGATCTCCCTATTTTCAAAGATCTTTTAAACTTGAATCAAACCCCAAGCACTTCCAGGGGTAAATAGGTGATGTCCCCTAAGTCTCCATCGTCTTCAGAATCATCAGAAGACCCTGCTTGGATCCCTATTAGACCTCCATCTCCAATGGAGCTTGTTTCCCCCTTTCTCTGTACTTCTTCAGATGAGGATGAGCCACACAACAATCCACCTTCCACTCCTGAAAGACCACAATCTTCAAGGCCAAGACCCAAGACATCAGCCAAGGCAAGAAAGGCAAACCCTCCTCTTCCTAAGGAGAGAAAGATTGTACTTGGGCTTCCATGCCCTAGACATTGATGTTTAGAGTCTTTTAATTTTAGCTTGTTATGTAGCAGTCTTTTGTTGTTTCAGAATTGATGTGGATGTACCCTGTTTGGATGTACTCTTTTGATGATCAATGATATGTGCTTATTTTCTGTTTGATAACTTGCAAATCATCAATTTTAGCTTTTCTTGCAAAATGCTAGTCCAAACACCACAAAATATACAAAAATATGTACTAGCAGTAGAGTAAAATAATAGCAGAGTACATTCCAACTTAATCATATGCTTCTTAAGAAGCAGCAGAAACATATTAACAAACAGCACAGTACCTTTACACACTTTACAAAACCACCATGAGATAAGATTTTCAAAGATTTATCATACCAATGTTTGCAATTAAGAATTGAAATCTCCCCACATCAAAATGTTTAGTGAGAAGATCAGCAACATTGTTATCAGTATGAATTTTTACAATTTGAATTAACTTCTTTTCATAGCAATCCCTTATGAAATGGTGTCTTATCTCAATATGTTTTGTTTTAGAATGAAAAACAGCATTTTTAATTATGCAAAGTGTGTTGTTGTTATCAATATGAATTTTGGTGTTCATAAAATTGTACCCATAATCCAGTAGTTGATTTTGCATCCAAAGCACTTGACCACAGCAACTTGAAGCAGCCACATACTCAGCTTCAGTTGTAGAATTTGCAACCACTGTCTGTTTCTTGCATTGCCATGACACGAATCTGTTTCCAAGAAATTGACAACCTCCAGTTGTAGATTTTCTATCCAATCAAGTACCAGCATAGTCACTGTCTGAATATGCCACCAGATCAAAAGGTGAATCCTTAGGATACCATAGGCCCAATTTAGGTTGATGCCTTAGATACCTAAAAATCCTCTTCACTGCATTGAGATGTGATTCTTTGGGACATACTTGGAATCTTGCACAGGCACATAGAGCAAACATAATATCATGTCTTGATGCTTTAAGATACATCAATGAGCCAATCATGGACCTGTACAAGTGAACATCTACTTCTTTTCCATTTTCATCCTTCAACAAAGGTTTGTTGGTATCCATGGTTGTCTTAGCAGGCTTAGCATCTTCAAATCCAAACTTCTTCAAAATGTCATTGACATACTTATCCTGACTAATAAATATGCCATCTTTCTTTTGTACCACTTGTAGTTCCAAGAAGAAGTTGAGTTCTCCCATTGAACTCATAGCAAACTTATCCTTCATAAGTTTCTCAAAATCAACACACATACCCCTGTTTGTAGAACCAAAGATGATGTCATCTATATAGATTTGAACTAGCAAAATATCATCTTTTTGTCTTTTGAGAAACAAAGTCTTGTCAATCTTTCCTCTACTGAACCCAGAGTCTAACAAATATGTTGCAAGGTATCATACCAAGCTCTAGGAGCTTGATGTAAACCATACATTGCTCTATTCACCTTGTAAACGTTGTCAGGATAATCAGGGTCCTCAAAACCTGGTGGTTGAGACACATAAACTTCTTCTGTAATGGTCCCATAAAGGAAAGCACTCTTTACATCCATCTGATACACCACAAAATCTTTGAATGAAGCATAAGCCAAGAATAGTCTAATGGCTTCTATTCTTGCCATAGGTGCAAATACCTCATCATAGTCAAGTCCCTCTTGTTGTGTGTATCCTTGAGCTACTAACCTAGCTTTATTTCTGATGACAATTCCCCTTTCATCTCTTTTACATCTGAAAACCCATTTGGTGCCAATCACTCTTTTTCCATTTGGCAAATCAACCAAAGTCCATACCTCTTGTAGTTTGAATTGCAGAAGCTCATCTTGCATTGCTTCCACCCAACTTGCTTCTTGTAAGGCTTTGTGAGTGTTCTTAGGTTCAATTTGAGACAGAAAACATGCAAACAAGCAATTTTGTAGATCTTTGTAACTGTTTCTTTGATGCAGAGATCTTGCAAAGAAACTTTGATGTTGAAGATCTTTGAGCTCTTTAGTCATTTTTCTTGTTTGTACAGGTGATTGAGGATCACTGAGAATTTGTTCTTTTGGATGATCCTTATGAACTCTTGTAGTAGTAGTAGGACTAACAGGAATGTTGAGTTCCAAATTAGTATAATCTACTTCAGCTCCAAATAGTTTACCATCAAGAGCTTCGTCATCTGTGTCATCATAGATATTCTCTTGAGGAGGCATATTTGGATCATCAGGATAGTTTGAATCAGCAAAAAGTCTATCCTGAGTGTCCAAAGAAGGAAACTGTGATGTAGAAGCAGAGTTAATAGGCTTGGCAGCAGAATTGATTGAAGCAGTAGTTGCTTATTTTGGTCTAGCAGTAGAGTCTTCTGAGTCAGCAGTAGAGTCTTCTGGCCTTGTAGGAGAGTCATCAACAACTACTTTTGGAGCTTCATTGGGTATCTTTTCTGCATCAATGGGAGTTTCAATATCTGCTTCAGCTTCCTTAGGTTTCTCTGGAGTAACAACATCTTCTTATATATCTTGATCTTTCTGTAAGGGTAAGAAAGTAGGACCAACCTTCAGTTTCTCAATCAAAACAATGTCTTCTTGTGGTTTGTTAGTGTCAACACTAGCAATAACAGGTACATAATTCATTGTCTTGGTCAGGATATCAACATTAAACATCCATTCAGTTCCTTTTCCTTCAGCATTAGATGTTTTCTCACTAAACTTGATATGCAAATTCTCCTCTACATGTTTGGTTCTCTTGTTATATACCCTAAAAGCTTTACTATGTATAGAGTAACCAACCAAATAACCTTCATCAGCTTTCTCTACAAACTTGCCTAACTGATTCTTAGTATTTAGAATAGTGACAGGACATCCAAATGGCTTGAGAAAATCAATCAATGGTTTCTTCCCATGAAAAAGCTCATATGGAGTTTTGTTGTGAGGCTTCACTACATTACTCCTATTTTGCACAAAACATGCAGTGTTTACAGCTTCAGCCCAAAAAGGTATAGGTAGTTTAGAATCAGATAACATTGTTCTTGCAGCCTCAATAAGTGTCCTGTTTCTTCTCTCTGCAACACCATTCTGTTGTGGAGTTCTTGCAACACTGTACTGTCTTAGAATTCCTTTTCCCACACAGAATTGATTCATCACACTATTCTTGAACTCAGTACCATTGTCACATCTGATAATTTTCACTCTGTGGTTATGCAGGTTTTCAACTCTTGTAATGAATTCCTTAAGTATCTCTGGGGTTTCATCTTTAGTGGCTAAGAAGAACACCCAAGTAAACCTGCTGAAGTCATCTGTGACAACTAGGCAATATGACTTCTTGTTCAAACTTTTCACAAAAACAGGCCCAAATAAATCCATGTGAAGTAAGTGTAAAGGCTCTGTATTTGTGTTCACTGTCTTTGACTTGAATGAAACTCTGTGTTGTTTACCTTTTTGACAAGCAACACAAGTCTCACAATTTTCAAACAACTTTGTGGGCATTCCTCTCACAAGATTTCCTTTCACCAACTTGTTCATTGTCTTGTAGTTCAAGTGCCCAAGTCTTCTATGCCATAATTTGGACTCATCAACAGTGGCTTTTGCAATCAGACAAGTTAAAGCTCTTTTGGGAACAATGTTCTTAATATGGTCATTGTATATATTTTCATTTCTAGGGACCTTCAATAGCACAAATTTATCATTTGGCAACTGAAAATCAGGAGAAAGGATCATACATTCAGTGTCTGTAAAAAGAACAAAATTCCTTTTGCCACACATTTGTGAAACACTAAAGAAGTTAAACTTAAGCCCTTTCACAAGAAACACCTTCTCAAAGTCCAAATTCCCTGTTCTTAAAGTGCCTCTACCAACAATCTTTCCACCTTTTGGATTATTCCCAAAAGCAACATAACCACCTTCAAAAGCCTCAAAATCTTCAAGCTGAGACTCATACCCTGTCATATGTCCAGAGCATCCACTATCAACTATAACCATATCTTTAAGATCATCCAGTAGATTACCCTGCACATGAAAATAGAGAAATTAGTTTCTCTTGGGGACCCAAGCCATTACTGACTTGGATCTGCCTTGTACATCAACATAGTTAAATTTCTTTAAATCACTTGATGCACTGCTGTTTTTGGAAACATTGTTTGTAACAGTTGATTTTGGTTTCCAAACCTAACAAGCTGAGGCCTTAATAGCATAAAAATGATTTCCAACAACTGTATTTGAGAAAACTTTTGGCCCAGAAGTAGAAAGTTTTGTACTAGCAGCAGATTGCTTACTAGCAGCAGAAGGCTTACTAGCAGCAGATTGCTTACTAGCAGTAGAGCCAGCAACAGAACCGGTTGTGGTTTTAAAAGCACCATTTGATTTAGCAGCATAAATGGATCTAGTTGCACCAGATCTTAACAACACAGCCCTAGGAATCATGTTTCTATTAGGATGAGGGTGAGTATTCTTATTAACGTATTTGTGATTCACCCTAGAGTATTGATTCCAAACAGGTTTCTTATGGTCAGGACAACTATTAATCAAATGCTCAAAGCTACCACACTTATAACAAGCCTTTTTCTTTAATTGAAACTCACTACCTAATTTGTTGGAAACTAGGTTATTAAAGTTTCTCTAATTTCCTCTAGGCTTATTATTGAAACCATTCATTCTATCTCTAGAAATCTCATTATATTCAACCAGTTTCCTAGAGATACCCTTACCTAACACAGGTCTCACAAACTTCACCTATTCAATTTTAGGTTCAACTTTGGTAGGAATTTCTTCCTTTTCTTCACTTTGTTCTAGTTCAACCTGTTCTTGTTCCTCATCACTATCTGAGTACCAATCTTCAATAATGGGAGCATCAGGAAATTTTCTACCCTCTACCTTAGGTGTTTCTAAGACACTTGTACTAGACTCACCTATTGGTTTTTCAATGTTCAACTCACTAATAAAGGACAATTCTTTTCCTGGTGGAGCATAGGCACTCTTAGCAGGATGAGCAACCTCATTGTAATCTATTCCACTTCCTTTCCTCATTATGGTACTCTCTATAGATTTATTAACCAAATCAGAAGCATATTGTTGTTTGTTTACTCTTACTATATGTTTTTCTTTTTCAGCAAGAGCTACATCCCTATCTCTTTTTGCTACTTCTAATTTATTTTTAAGAAACTCAATTTCACTGTTTTTCTTAAAAATTTCAACATCTTGTTGGTTAATTCTATCTACATATTCTAGCTCACGCTCTTTTAAGTACTCAAGTCTTCTTTCAACATTTTCAATACCTACTTTGTAACCTAGGTTATAAAGTTTTAGGTTTTCAACTTCTCTTATCAGACTATCATTCCTAGACTTAAGTTCTTCTACAGTGTCAGCACAAGACTTAAAAGAACACACAGATAAATCAGAATCATTAGATACCTCAGAGTCAGATCCAGAAGATGATGATGCATAGGCCATAAGTGCAAAGTTATGCACTTCAGGCTTGACTTGAGCCACCAAAGAGTAATTTGGTTCTTCATCAGCCAAATCACTCCAATCATACTCTCCCAATCCATCACAAGATACCAATGCAGTAGCGGTATTCTTTGTTTCTTCAGTCATCTTTGATGCTTTAGAATTTTTCTTTAGAGCTCTACACTCTCTGGCAAAGTGACCCTTCCTATTGCAGTTGTAGCACCCTATCTTTGATTTGTCAAAGCCAACATTCTCTTTAGGCCTATACTTGATTTCTCTTCCAGTTCTCTTCAAGAATTTTCTTGCCCTCAAGGTCAACATGGCCATTTGCCATTTAAGATCCATCTCTTCAAGATCATCAGGATCAAGGTGATCCAGATCTTGATTAATAGCCTGTGACCTTATACTTGTAGTTAGATCAGCCAAGAATGCACACAAAGCAATATCACTTGTGGAATTATTGTCATTTGAACTAGCAGCAGATCCATCAGCAGTAGATACTCCATATGCAGTAGAGTGAGATTCTTTAGACCCCTTTTACTTTGAAGATACAAAGGCAAGATTTTGTGTACCAGAAGTAGATGAAGTAGTCAACTCTGGTTCATACACTCTTAAGTTGTTATAGAGACTTAACAACTTCATAGTTTCAAAGTCAGGCTTATTCCTCCAAACAACAGTGTGCATACTCCATTCAGGGGCAAGACTTCTGAGGAACTTGAGGTTTACATCTTCTTGTGGAACCACATAGCCAACAAGATTTAAATGACTGACAAGTTGATTGAGCCTGTTGTAAGTGCCATTAATCTTCTCTCCACTTTCAACAGTAAAGTTCTCAAACTGATGCTTCAACATGTTTTTCCTTGACTTCTATGTAGCATCATTCCCTCCAAACCTGAATTCAACAACATCCATCAAGTCTTTTGCAGTCTCACAGCTATCAAAGTCCAACTGAAATTCATTAGGTATTCCCATTAAGAGAATATTGTGTGCCTTGATCTCCATCTTCCTCACTGAGTTATCTTCAGCAGACTTGATTGGTATCTCTTGACCATCAGTACCCTTCTTTGGTAAAGAGTCACCATTGATAATCACATTCCACATGTTAAAGTCAATCATGCGAATGTACTGTCTGATTCTCATCTTCCACAGCTCATATTCTCCAGGGTTGAGCATGGGAACCTTTGAAGCAGTCACCATATGTGTGTCATCACCCATATTTAGCAGTTGATTAGGAACAACAAAGTTGCAAGGAACAATTTCTTCTTGATTATAACTTCTAGATCACAAGATCTGATACCACTTGTTGATCCCAGTTGAGCAAACGATCTTATATAGAAGTTGACTTGTATTAAACACTTAAGCTAGAATGGGGAATATAAAAGCTTAACTTAAGAAGAACAATTCACTATCAACACTTCAATATTATTAATACGAGCACTCGACAATGCTAGGGTTTTACAACCTTGAAGTGTAAACGAAAACTAAACAATACGTACTCAATCTAACCCTAGGATCCTCCTTTTATAGGCCAAGGAGTCCTACTAGGTTTACAATAACTTTCTATGCAACATAAGAATATTCTAGACGTATATACTATACACACAATCTACTCTATAATTATCTACTTTGAATACATGTTTATCACTTTAGCAGTAGATTCCTTTAGCAGCATTTTCCCTTAGCAGCACTTTGACATCAGCAGCAGAATCATTTATCTTAGCAGCAGTTTCATCATAGCAGTAGTTTCACTCAGCAGCAGAATCCAAAACCCAACAAATACTGTAATCTAATATAAGCCTATACTTTTTATTATCTTCTCAAAAACCACATAGAAAACATGTATCATTGAACACTTTTGGTGTATGAACGAGTTCAATCGGAAAAAATTTCGAGCACGCAACAAGGATATGATAACAAGCAAGTGGCATACGTTGAACGAAAATTGCCAAAAGTTCAAAGCGGTTTTCAAACGTGCTAAACGTTTGGCAAAAAGTGGTGAAAATGAAATGGATTATATGAGACGGGCTAGAAATATGTTTCGTGACGAGCATACAGGTGTTTCGTTTGCTTACGAGGAAGTGTGGGAAATTTTGAAAACCTATGCAAAACAAAACGTGCCGGAACCGGTTGATTTAACCAAAGACGTCCCCGGGGAAAGCCAAGGGGAGCTATTTGGTGAAGATGCAAGACTACATCCGGCTGGCAAACCACGCGCCAGAAAAAACAAAAATCCGATACCACAATGAGCATCGGGGGAAGCTCGTCAAGCCAATTCGAAGACTTTATGTCATCCAAGAGGCGTACGTGGCGGCTAAAGAGAAAGACCCACTTTTATCAATTAATTACTAAACGCAATGAAGCTAGCGAAGTCGATTTGACACATATAAAGTGGCATCTTAGTCAATCATATATGTGATTACAAGTATGTTATGTGTGTTTTTCGTAGTTATCTTGTATTAAAATCTTGAAAATTCATCTATTTAAACAGAGGAGGTGGGAAATGTTGCTGCTTTCGTGACATCACCATTAGCTTAAGCCATTACTGGGACAGTTTTGTATGTAGACAACGGTTGGAATGCAATGGGAGTTGGGAGTTGACAGCCACTGTTTTCAAGGATCTTGACATTCCAAGAGACAACAAACATTAAGCTAGTGAGCAAGCACACCGTTGCTTTGGTTTTTTCAAATAAATTGTAATTATCTTGTTTGAATAGCTTAGTTTGGCTTCACATATATGTTAGACAGTTAGTATAAGTTTAGTAGTAGGATATTAGGCCCGTGATGTATATTGGCCCATATTATGTCTTATATATTCCCATGTAACCGAACATTATGATTCATTCAATACATACGATTTACACAAACTTACATGGTATCAAACCTCAATCGATCCCTACCTTCTTCTGCTTCTGCAAAACCCTAAACCTTACCTTACCTGTCGTTCTATTTTCTAATTAGTTTCACATTCTCTGTTTGTCGACCTAGAGTTGTCGACGGGTGCTGATCTCGGTTTGTCGACCTAGAGTTGTCGACGGGTGCTTTGTTTGTGTGTTGACCACGTGTGTTGTCGACAGGTTTGCTTTGATTGTTATCTATGCCTACTATTTTAATTCGTTTGTTATCACCTTTGTTTGATTGTTATCTGCTGTTAGACTACCAACTCTATAAACTCTAAACATCACTAAACCCTAAAGCAGTCGACTGTTGCATGTTACTGTTGGTGTTACTGTTGCTTTAAGTATTAAGTATTAAGTTAAAGCACTAAAACCTACTGTTTGACTGTTGGTGTTACTGTTGCATGTTAATGTTGGTGTACGTTACTGTTGGGAACAAAGTTTGGATGCAATAGTTTGTTGGTGTTACTATTGCTTTAAGTTTTCACTTTGCTACGTTACTGTTCAGTTGGTTACAAGCACTAGTTTTGTTCACCCTAAACCATAACACTCACCTACTATTTTCACCATGACTACGGATACAACTCCCCCCGCACCAGTTCTCACCTTATTGGATAAACTTATGGCCATGAATCACTTAACCACTTTTGTTCCCATCAAACTTGATGTTGATGAGATGAATTACTCCTCATGGGTGTATTATTTTTCTCATCTTTGTCATGGCTATGGCATCTTGGACCATCTTGTTGATCCACCCGCATCCTCCTCTACTACACCTCCTACACCACCGACTAGGGACCCAGAGTGGCTAAAGGTTGATTTTATTATTCGATCTTGGATCTTTTCTACACTTGCTTCAAATCTTCAAAAGCATTTGGTTGTACTTAATCCCACAACTGCCAAAGAGGCGTGGGTATATCTTGAGGCGATTTTTCAAGACAATAAACGCTCAAGGGCTATGGCGTTGAAGGCGGAGCTACGAAATTTGAATCTTGGGGACTTAACAATTGATGCATACTTTCAGAAAATTGAGTCAATTGCTTCAGTGTTAAATGGTCTTGGTTCTCTTACTAGCAATGACGATATTGTTACGTTTGCACTTGAAGGCTTGTCAAACACGTATGATGTGATTTCTACAGTTATTACTAGTAGGGAACGCTTTCCCGATCTCAAGACGGTCCGTTCTTTATTGACCACACAAGAGATGCGTATGAAATCTAAGGTTCAAGACCCGCTTGTGGATGCTACATCTGCTTCTCCTATGGTCCTATTGGCAAATAATAATGCTCGGCGTTCATCTAATCCTTTGGAAAAAGTGAACAAACCTTGTTTTCTTTTTGCTAAAGGTCATTGTCTTTTTGGTGAGGCATGTCGGTATCTTCATAATGGTGTTCATGGTAAGTCTACTTTACTCCCTCGTACTTCCGGTTCATCATCTCCTATGTCGGATATGGATACCTTGCGACAATTTTTGGCTAAGTTGGGGTTTACCTCTACGCCTAGCCAAACTACTTCTCCTGTTGCTTATACTACCAATACATCTCCTGTTGCTTATACTATGAATAACCATCCTTATAGACCGGCTCAACTACAATACTAATCCTAGCCTCTCTATTCGGCCCAAGTGTTTCCACAGGGGGTTCAAGGGTTACCACAGGGGGCAGGTCATAATGTTGATCAAGGAGTTCACGGTCTACCACAGGGGGTTTAGTTTGGGGTGACAGGTTTGTTTCCACAGGGGGTTCACGTTGTGCAGGGGGTTCCGTTTGCTGTAGGTTCTCAGCAGTTGCAGGGGGTTCAAGGTCTCTCACAGGGGGTTCAGTTTGCAGGTTCACAACCTGGGGTTCAGTTCGGTCCAGGTATGGTTCAACAAGGGTCATAACCAGCCGGTTTTCACCCGGGTCAACTACTAGCATCAGGTTCACAGGGTTCGGGTCAAGAGACTCTTTTACTAAATGCCTTTAATACCACTATTCTTCAGGAATCGGCTGCTGGCAACTGAAATATGGATACAGGTGCGAGCTCTCACCTTAATGATTCTGTACATAGTCTTAGTTATATTCTTAATGAGTGCATTTATCCATCTGTTGCGGTTGGTGATGGGCATTTCATTCCCGTCACTAACTCTGGTCATAGTATTTTGTCTACCCCCTTTCGTCCTCTTTGTTTAAATAATGTTTTAATCACTCCTCACATTGTCAAAAATCTAATTTATGTGCGTCAATTTGTTCGTGATAATTATTGCACTTTGAATTTGATCATTTTGGTTTTTCTGTGAAGGACTTCCTAACTCGACGGGTACTCCTCCGTTGTGATAGCACGGGTGATCTCTATCCTGTTACGAAGCCTTCTCCCATTCCTCAAGCATATCTTACCAGTCAGTATATGTGGCATCAATGACTTAGACATCCAGGGAGTGAAGTGTTGCGGCATCTTGTGTCTAGTGATTATATTTCTTGTAATAAAGAGAAGCTTCCCATTCTTTGCCGTGCTTGTCAGCTTGGTAAACATGTGAAGCTTCCGTTTGTTAGTTCGTCTAATTCTGTTACTTCTTGTTTTGACATTGTTCACTCGGATTTGTGGACATCCCCAATTCCGAGTCTTTCTGGTTTCAAGTATTATGTTTTGTTTCTGGATCATTACTCTCAATATGTTTGGGTTTATTCGTACTCAGTTTAAATGTAAAATTAAATCGTTTCAGTGTGATCATGTGTAACACCCCCAATTTTTAAAATATGCAGCGGAATTTAGATTGGGTGTTACTTCATAGCACATCAGTTTAATAGTAGAAAAACGATTATTATTCTAGTCGTTTTAAAAGAGTTATCATTCGAATTTTATAAACATCAGAATTTTGAAAAATGAGGTCCCAATGGTTTCAAAGTTTTTTAAATAGGTTTTCGAATGATAGTAAAATTTATAGCCTTTATAAGTATTCGTGCTCCTCCGTGCCATCGTTGCTCATTATGGACCTGAGATAAACACATGCTAAAAGCATCAACACAAAGGTTGGTGAGTTCATAGAGTTTGTAAGTAATATTTGATTTCCAAAATCAAGGAGTTTGTGAGTCCATAGTAGTTATAAATAAACAGTTGATTTTAAATCAAAGTGTAAGTAAATCCATAGTGTTCATAGCTTAAACAGTTGATTATCAAAATCAGAAAGTTAGTGATTGCCTTAGCAAGGTCCACACAAAATAGCTCGTTGGTTTGCCCTAAATGGGTCAACACCAAAATAGTAGTTGGTTTGCCCTAACTGGGTCAACACCAAAATAGTAGTTTGCCAAGTAGTAGTAATTTCATGCTATATAGTGAACACAAATTCGAATTTTGTCAAACAGTGGGCTACGTTGTTATACGCCCATAAATTTAGTAATCGTAGTACTGTATCATGACTACAGTACTACTGTTCTATTGCCCTAAGTCTCATGACACGCAACGATTAACAGACATCAAAAATAATAATGATGCGAAGTAAACAGGCCCCCAGGATAGGTATTTACCAATAACCTATGAAATCAAATAAAGTGTGTTTGGTGGATTTCCTCTAGCAACCAAACGGGGATTGTCAGTCCCTAATAGATCTATCCACAGTTATTTACGTTCACCCTGCAAGTGATTAAGGTTCATGATCGAGGGACTTTTGGTAATAGGTAAACTTAGGCAATAGAAATCAAGTATAGCATAACGTTGAAAAATCACTTGTAATCATGTATATAGCAGGTATCTCTCCGTGAGATATAAAATGTGTAAACTAGTAAAGTTTATATGAAATATAGGCATGTATTTCCCCGAAAGCAATTTAAAATAGGTAAAAGAAGTGGGGGCTATGGAACTCACAGTCATATGTAAATAGTTAATGAATACTTGTAAAAGTAAAAACAGTAGTTAAGCATGTACCTCCCCCAAAAACGTTTATAAAACAAGTAAAAGTAAGGGCTATGACTCACCTGAGAGTTATGGTAGGCAGAGATAACGTAATGTCAGAAGTAGAATGGAAATGACTTCACAGGATAAACTAAATAATATGGAAGTTTGAGATAAGTCTGACTTATCAAGAATTGTGATTTGAAATAATGTCGGATGAAAAAATGGTTTTGTGGCAGAGGTGGCTTGCGTGGCAAAACGCTTAAAGTTCAAAAACAAAGTTATATACTATATAACTTGTCTTTATGTATAAAATATCATTATTATTTATATTTCCTCGTTATAGAACAATTATAATATCAAAAGTTTAGTTGACGATAAATTATAGTAATTGTGAAACATTCTAGTTGTAATATATTTAGAAATCTGATTTATATATTTGAAATGGCTTCTTTATTTGACGATGTACAATAACTATAAGGGTTTGTAAAACGTTTATTAACTTATAAAAGTTTTAGGATGTAAAGTGTCAATTGAGTTAAAGTTGGAGGGTTGACAGTGTAAAAGATTAATTAAAGTTTCAATACTTATAAAAGTTTTAGGATAGTGACAAGTTGTTAGAGGTTATTGTCCCTGCGGATCTTGGATCAATCATGGATGAATCATGTTTGAGTATGCACATATTTGTGTAGTGACTCGATATGAGAATAGAGGGTGGGAAAGTTTATGTAAAGACACTTTATTAATATAATTCCACACTAAAATACAATACATGTTTATGAGTATATATACTATGCCAATCGGTGCCATGAACCGATGTGACTCTATCCAAGAGTTATGCATCAAACGACACATCTCTTCCTAAATTATAGAGAATACAGTTAATAAGTTTCCATCTAACATTATTGGTCCTTCTACTTTCAAGGACTTATGATTCTTGATTATTTCAAGTCCAACATTCACTTCCCTAATCAAGAAATCATAATCTTCATATTTTTCACTCTGTTCTTTTTGTTCATCCTACTTGCAGTCTCGTTCCTTCTTTGCTTCTTTTATATTTGATCGCCTTGTTACTTGTCTTTTCTTTCATGTTCACTTGCCTTTTATCCATGGATCATCGTCCTTGTTCTTATTATCTTCATATGATCCATCCTAACACCAAGCCGGTTCAAATCTTGTCCTTCTTGTCCATCCCTAACTACCAGTCCATCCGAGCCTTGAGGGTTCCTTTGTTCTGCAGTCCAACTGCTTTCTCTCTTCTCAATTCGTGGCTTATCTGTTGTACATGCAATCTGTGCAGTGTCATGGTACACTATGACCAAGTCTATGAACTTTTGAAAACACCCTTTGATTGTGTCTCCTTCCTCAGTTGTTAGTCCCTGCATTTGTGCAATCTTGCAAATGACATGATATTCTTCTTGTTCTTCTTTCTACTTGCGCTTCTGCCCAAATCTGGGTCATCTTCATAATTTTCTTCATGCGCTATTTTTCTGGGTTTTCCTTGTTCTTCATAGGCGATAAAACTTCCTGGACTTGCAATGATCGATCCACGTTAACCATGCTCTGATACCATTTATTGTCCCTACGGATCTTGGATCAATCATGGATGAATCATGTTTGAGTATGCACACGAATTGTGCAGGGACTCGTTTAGAGAACAGAGGGTGGGTTTGTTTGATATAAACACAAAATATATTATTAACCACACTTATAAACGATACATGTACATGAGTATATATAGTATGTCAATCAGTGTTAGTGAACCGATGTGTCTATTCTAAGGGTTATGATCCAAACGATACACCCCTTCCTAATTTACAGAAATTAACTAATTTAATTAACTAAAACAGTTACAAACTATCTATCTAACATAATTGGTCCTTCGACTTTCAAGACTTATGATTCTTGATTACTTTACTTCCAACATTCACTCCCCTAATCAAGAAATTATAATCTTCGCTCTGTTCTTCTTCATCCCAATTGCAGTCTCGTTCCTTCTTTGCTTCTTTTGTATTTGATCACCTTGTTACTTGCCTTTTCTTTCATGTTCACTTGTCTTTTATCCATGGATCATCGTCCTTGTTCTTATTATCTTCATATGATCCATCCTAACACCAATCCGGTTCAAATCTTGTCCTTCTTGTCCATCCCTAACTACCAGTCCATCCGAGCCTTGAGGGTTCCTTTGTTCTGCAGTCCAACTGCTTTCGCTCTTCTCAATTCGTGGCTTATCTGTTGTACATGGAACCTATGCAGTGTCATGGTACACTATGACTAAGTCTATGAACTTTTGAAAACACCCTTTGATTGTGTCTCCTTCCTCAGTTGTTAGTCCCTGCATTTGTGCAATCTTGCAAATGACATGATCTTCTTCTTGTTCTTCTTTCTACTTGCGCTTCTGCCCAAATCTGGGTCATCTTCATAATTTTCTTTTATGCGCTGTTTTTCTGGGTTTTCCTTGTTCTTCATAGGCGATAAAACTTCCTGGACTTGCAATGATCGATCCACGTTAACCATGCTCTGATACCATTTATTGTCCCTGCGGATCTTGGATCAATCCTGGATGAATCATGTTTGAGTATGCACAGATTTGTGCAGTGACTCGATATGAGAACAGAGGGTGGGAAAGTTTATGTAAAGACACTTTATTAATATAATTCCCCACTAAAATACAATACATGTTCATGAGTATATATACTATGCCAATCGGTGCCATGAACCGATGGGACTCTATCCAAGAGTTATGCATCAAACGACACATCTCTTCCTAAATTACAGAGAATACAGTTAATAAGTTTCTATCTAACATTATTGGTCCTTCTACTTTCAAGGACTTATGATTCTTGATTATTTCAAGTCCAACAGAGGTTAGGGACTGAATGTGTACAAATTAATATCAATTACAAACTTATTTTTATTTTAAGAAAATGGCATGAGATTCGAATTGGAAGAAGGGTTGAACTTGTCAAAATGGGAAAGTTGCAAAAATGATAAAAATGGCAAAACTGCCTTTTGATGAACCAAGCAGCATAACCAACTGAGCTAGAGGTGCTACTTGTTTTGTTTCATAGGTTAAGTACTTTTTAACTTGATTTGTGACAGCTTTATACTTCTTATGAATAGCCATATGAGTATTGCATGCGTATGGTTTGTTTGTGATTCAAATAAGTTTTGCCATCTTTTCAAATAAGCATTTCGAAATGGGTGAAAGGCAACGAGAGTGACCAAAATAAGTCTCGACTTATTTTGCGTCTCACGTCCCATTTACCAAATGAAACCAACACTTTAAACTGATTAGTATGAAGTCAAAATAGGTTCGTTTTCTATGTCGATCAATAAGTTATAAATATCAATTTTTCATATGTTTAGCTTATTAATAAGTACTAGTTTATACCCTTTTTGAGTTTAGCAGCGTTCAGCTTGTTTAAGTAGTTGCCACACAAGTTTTTAAACACAACCACCTCTAAGTATGCATGCATGCGTATGTATATAGTGAAAACAAAGTAATTGTGCATGAAATATAAGGTTGAAAAGGATGCGAACGTATAAAAAAAGGGTTGTAGAATCTTACGACACCACAAGTGGTGGGAAGGAAATCAAACGAAAAGAGGCGATCGAGAACAAGGCTAAAGCAACTTCAACGATTCCAAAATTAGTAACCCGTCTAGCATACGACATAAGGGACTTCAGAGCTTTGTGAAATGATCACTCAAGACTTGGTTTCCTAGTTTCCTTCCTTCTTTCTTCTCGACACCAACAACAAGAGCAAAGAGGATGAAGTGTTTGTGTTTTGTTTTTAGTTTGTGATGCAAGGCTTGATTTCAAAGAGGTGGTACATGAGCTTTTCAAAGTGGCTTATTAGTGTTGCTTATTTGTGACCAGTAATGGAAAAATGTAGCTCGAATAAAGGCTCATCCATGAACCAAGACCAAACAAACCAAAGACCGATTTAGTGTGACGATGCTTGAACCCAGTAAGCTTCTAGGTGAATAACTCGATAGCTTTCTTGCTTCCAAAACTTCTTAGTTGCTTCGAACCCTCTTGTTCATACTTAGCTCTTAACTCTTGAGTGTCTGAATGATATGTGTGTTTTTAAGTGTGAGATGAGAGAGTTAGAACTATCTATGTTCGGTATATATAATGGAAGCAAGATGAGAGTTTGTTGGTTGTTATTTGTATAACGGTTCCCAGATTAGGGTTAAGATAATCAATAAAGGTACCGGATATTCACTTGAAATCGTGGTATCACTTTCCAATAGAAACTATTCGACCCTATGCCTGGGTTACACGAATATCTCTATGGGATAAGACCAAGTGATGTTCTTGCTTTAGGCACAAACCAAGAACCAGATGCGTATTGAAGTGTTTAGGGTTTTGTGTTAATCGTATTGTTAAAACGTATACGGTGTTTACATGCAGAATGATGTGACCTCTATTTATAATAGAGAATACTCAAAACCCTAGCCCATGGAATTATGTATAATTAACGGCCCATTAATTATATCATAATACTTTCCATAATAATCGGGATCAGTGGTTATCAGTGGAAACGCTAGCAGCAGAATCACACTATCAGCAGAATGCTGTCAGCAGCAGAATCAACTAACAGCAGAATCAACTAGTAGCAGAATCAGCTAGCAGCAGAATCAGCTGTCAGCAGAATCCTAGCAACAGATTCACAACACTAGCAGCAGAGTCTACTAGTAGTACCTTGATCAAGCAGTACCTTGATCAATACATAACCACTATTGAGTCAGGGGATTCAGTGACCAAATGGGTGTATACTCCATACCTCCAAACCCATTACCAGGTGTGAATTGATCCCTCAAGTGTACTAAATTTTCCAACAATCCTCCCCAAATTTAGTTCTCTTCCTTTGCATGAACATTCAAACACAAACCAAAACAAGTGCATAAATGAAAATATCCTGAGGATTGAATTTCCACATTAGTACATATACTTTCAAATATTTGAGAATCAGGGTGTTCTAAGAATTGAACCCTTCAACCCATTTGAATACCTGATGATAAATACACACAAGTTTTCAAACACTAAAATACTCCTGACACTATACAAGCCATGTGTCCATATCCAATTCATAAATGTTGTAAAAGCTAAAAGTCCAAAGCTTCCTGAAGCGGCAAAACTTCAACATTTACATAGGTGGTTCATCTTTAATTCATGCTCCTGCTTAGCACTTTTTCAAAGAAAATTAACCATTAAGAAGTGAAGACTTCATCCTCCTTTCAGCAGGTAACAAGCACAACCTTGGGATGTTTGTGATACATGTGCTTCAGTCCACTAAATGATCAGCTTTCCACATTGAACTCAGCTTCCAAGTTTCCTTAGAAGGGAGTTGGGTATCATTGCATTCAGTGACTAGGTTGGACTTAAACCCATCCCTTTAGCAGACTTCAAAACCAAGTCTCTAGCCAAACCCTTCATCAAGTGATCAGCTAAGTTTTGTTGAGATTTAACAAACACTATAGATACCACCCCATTCATGATAAGCTCACGAATCATGCTATGCCTGACACCTAAGTGTCTAGACTTCCCATTGTACATCTGGCTATAAGCCTTTGCCAATGTAGCAGCACTATCACAACGGATAGAAATAGGTTCTATAGGTTTAGACCACAATGGAATCTCAAGAAGCAAGTTTTTCAACCATTCAGCTTCTTTGCCAGCAGCAGCTAAAGCCACAAATTCAGATTCCATGGTTGAACTGGTAATGCAAGTTTGTTTCTTGGATGCCCAAGAAATTGCACCTCCACCAAGTAGGAATACCCAGCCACTGGTAGACGAATTGTCTTCAGTGTTACTGATCCAACTTGCATCAGTGTATCCTTCTAATACTGAAGGATAACCAGTATATGAGAGACTATAATCCATAGTTCTCTTCAAATACTTAAAGACCCTCTGAATTGCTTGCCAATTATGAGCACTAGGATTACTAGTATACCTGCTCAGTTTACCCACAACAAAAGCAATATCAGGTCTTGTACAAGTCATGGCATACATCAAGCAGCCAATCACCCTAGAATACTCAAGTTGAGATACAGCTTTGCCAGTATTAGGCATTAGCTTCTCACTTGTATCCATGGGAGTACTCACTGGAGTACAATCAAAGTAATTAAATTTCTTTAACACCTTCTCAATGTAATGAGACTGAGATATAGAAATCTTGTTACTTTCATGTTTAATCCTAATGCCAAGGATAACATCTGCCTCCCCCATATCCTTCATGGAGAACTTTGATGACAAAAATTCTTTTGTAAGATTAACTTGATTTTGGTCAGTGCCAAAGATCAACATGTCATCAACATATAGACAAATAATGACTCCTTTACCAGATTCATCAAATTTGCTATATACACATTTGTCAGCTTGATTAAGTAAATAACCACTAGACAAAACCACTTCATCAAACTTTTGATGCCATTGCTTAGGTGCCTGTTTTAGTCCATAAAGAGACTTAATCAGTTTACACACCTTGTTTTCATTGCCAGACATGATGAAGCCCTGAGGTTGGTTCATGTAAACCTCCTCATCTAAATCACCATTCAAGAAAGCTGTCTTCACATCCATCTGATGAATAATCAGATTGTGAATTGATGCCAAAGCAATTAGCAATCTTATGGTACTGATACGTGCCACTGGAGCATAAGTATCAAAGTAGTCTATTCCTGACTTTTGTTTAAAGCCTTGAATAACTAATCTTGCCTTGAACTTTTCAACAGTTCCATCTACCTTCATTTTCTTTTTGAAAATCCATTTGCTACCTAAAGGTTTGCAACCAGGTGGTAGATCAGTCAACACATAAGTGTTATTCCCCATGATAGAGTCCATCTCATCATTAATTGCTTCTTTCCAGAAAGCAACATCCTGGGATTTCATTGCTTCTTCAAATGTTTTGGGATCATCCTCCACAATGAAGCAATAGGAGTATTGGTCAGAAACCTCACTCCTTGTACCTTCAATTAAGTATAATTGAAACTCAGGTCCAAATGACTTTGGAGTCCTCACCCTATTGCTCCTTCTGAGCTCAGGTTCAGGTTGTTGTTCCACAACCTCAGCAGGAACCTCATCAGCAGGAACCTCATCAACAGGAACCTCTGAAACACCATTGTCATTGGTTCCATTTGGAATCCTTTGACTTGGTCTAGGGATAGATGAGAATCTATTCTCATCAAAGATTGCATCCCTTGATTCAATTATTGAATTAATTGAAACAGACTCATTAGGTTCTATAACATAAAACCTATATGCCTTGGAATGCTTCGCATATCCAACAAAGATGCATTCAATGCCTCTTTCACCCAAAGTTTTCTGCTTTGGATCAGGGAGTCTTACAACAGCCCTACAACCCCATATCCTAAGATAATTAAGGTTAGGTTTCTTTTTAGTCCAAAGTTCATAAGGGGTAACTTTGTTCCTTTTGTTGGGAACCCTATTTAATAAATAGCAAGCTGTTAACATAGCTTCACCCCAGAACCCTTGACTCAGCCCTAAATAGGACAACATGGAATTAACCATCTCCTTCAGCACCCTGTTTTTCCTTTCAGAAATACCATTTTGCTGAGGAGTATAAGGGGCAGTCGTTTCATGGATTATACCAACAGACTGAAAATACAGAGTATCCATGTACTCACCTCCCCTATCAGTCCTTAAATACTTTAAATTTATCTAATGCTTCAACTTCAGTTTTAAATACTTTAAATTTATCTAATGCTTCATCTTTAGAATGTAATAAATAAACATGACAAAACCTAGAAGCATCATCAATAAAAGTCACAAAGTATTTTTTATTCCCCAAAGAGGGAGTAACATGTAAATCACAAAGGTCAATGTGAATTAACTCCAAAACTTTAGTTTCACGTTTTACTCCTTGAAAAGGTTTCTTAGTTATCTTGTTCAACATACAAGTTTTACACTTTTCAGTGTTCATATCAAAAGCTGGTATTAACCCATCCTTAGACATATCTTGCATTCTTTTAAAATGTACATGGCCAAGTCTTGCATGCCAAAGGTTTGAATCATAAAGTTTAGATGTAGATAAAAAGGCAGAATCAATATTATCATGAACAATATTAAGTCTGAACATTTGATTACATAAATAACCAAAACCAATAAACACACCATTTTTAGATAAAACAAACTTATCAGATTCAATAACCTGTTTATAACCACAATTATTCAAAACACTACTAGAAACCAAATTCTTTCTAATATCAGGAACATGTAAAACATTAAATAAAGAAACACTCTTTCCAGAACTAAACTTCAAATCAACACATCCTTTTCCATGCACCAGGGCAGTTGACTCATTTCCCATGTGAAGAATAGAACCATCATTCATTGACTTGTAGGTCTTGAACCAGCTTCTATCTTTACACACATGAATTGTTGCTCCAGAGTCAACCCACCACGCAACATCATCATCCTGCACAAAGTAAATGTCAGATATATATGTAACATAATAAATCTTAAAAGACTTATTAAACACATTCTGACCTTTCAGAGAATTGGTGTTACCATTCCCTCCACTTGTGCCTGATCCATTGGATTTGTTTCCAACTTTACCACCTTTGCAATCTTTTCTAAAGTGTCCAGGTTTCCCACACTTCCAATAAGTCACCTTAGGTTTCTTGTTAAGATTAGATTTGGTGTTATCTTGATGCTTACGCTTGCCCTTGTTGTCATTGTTCCTGGAGGAGTTGTTATGCTTCACCATATTGACAACTGATGGACCAGTAGCAGTGCTACTCTTTGACTTGTCAATGTCTTGAGCTTTGAGTGAATCCTCAATGCGCAAGTGACTGCCCAGCTCAACAAGAGTTAACTCCTCTTTCTTATGCTTAAGCATATGCTTGAACTCTTTCCAAGAAGGAGGTAGTTTATCGATGATACAAGAGACTAAAATAGCCTCATCCATGTTCATCTTGTGTTGTGTGAATCGACCAAGTATACTAAGAAGTTCATTGTATTGCATCCTCAGCCATATATTTGGCTTCCAAGGAATCCCATAGTTCTTGAGAAGTTTCAACATTCTGATAAATATCAAAAAGAGAATCAGACATACCATTGAGAATTAAACCTCTGCATATGTAGTCATCATTCTCCCACTTGGTCCTTGCCCTCATCTGATCCATAGTAGCATCATCTCCATGATCTTCAGGAATCTCAGTCGTGAGAACATACACCACATTCATACTTGACAACAAGAAGTGCATCTTCTTTTGCCATCTTCTGAAATCAACACCTTCAAACTTTTCCAACTTGGAAAAGTTAGCAGCCATTTGTCTCATAGCAGCAGCCATTGATTATCACTAATAGTTTCTATTGATTGTTGGTTGTTATTTGTATAACGGTTCCCAGATTAGGGTTAAGATAATCAATAAAGGTACCGGATATTCACTTGAAATCGTGGTATCACTTTCCAATAGAAACTATTCGACCCTATGCCTGGGTTACACGAATATCTCTATGGGATAAGACCAAGTGATGTTCTTGCTTTAGGCACAAACCAAGAACCAGATGCGTATTGAAGTGTTTAGGGTTTTGTGTTAATCGTATTGTTAAAACGTATACGGTGTTTACATGCAGAATGATGTGACCACTATTTATAATAGAGAATACTCAAAACCCTAGCCCATGGAATTATGTATAATTAACGGCCCATTAATTATATCAAAATACTTTCCATAATAATCGGGATCAGTGATTATCAGTGGAAACGCTAGCAGCAGAATCACACTATCAGCAGAATGCTGTCAGCAGCAGAATCAACTAGCAGCAGAATCAGCTAGCAGCAGAATCAGCTGTCAGCAGAATCCTAGCAGCAGATTCACAACACTAGCAGCAGAGTCTACTAGCAGTAGCTTGATCAAGCAGTACCTTGATCAATACATAACCATTATTGAGTCAAGGGATTCAGTGACCAAATGTGTGTATACTCCATACCTCCAAACCCATTACCAGGTGTGAATTGATCCCTCAAGTGCACTAAATTTTCCAACAGAGTTAACTATTAGATTATGGACATTATTTTAGTAGTCGTATGTTAGGATCGAACTCGAGATCACGGGATTGCACACAATACGTATGAAGAGAAAAAGAAATAATTATTTATAAATGTTATAAGTAATTATTAATAAACACAAAACTAGTAATAGTAATTAGTATTTAATGATAAATGACTAATGACCTATTAACGAAGATTAGGAAAGTAATACTTGTGAATAATTGAAAAGTCAAGAATGTTCTAGAAGGAGTTCCACCTCCTTTGTGCCTTGAGCTCCAAGTTTCAATTAGTATATATACAAACCCAAGATGTATTGTTTTCTCATAACTTGTACACACACATCTTGGTGTTTTCTCTCCTTTTCTTTGTCTCATAATCGATCCATCAAACAATCCCATAAGGGATTTGATTTTATTGATCAAACTAAGTTTTGTGTTTAATTTACTTGCATAAATTTTTTCTTGAATTAGTACGTGTGTACAAGAACGTGATTCAAACACACTATTGTTTGATTCTTGGATTGAATTACAAAAGAGGTAAGGGGTAATTCTTATAATCCACATAAACCCTAATTATGGTTCTTGATTTGAAGATTACAATTTGATTCTTGTTCGGGCTAGAATCACAAAGGTATGTTTACTATTTACTATTGATTAATTAATTGCATGTTATATGATCTTGTTATAATTGCTTCCGCTATACTCACTTGATGTGTTTGGTTTATTTTATATG
The DNA here is from genome assembly GCA_030686995.1 of Artemisia argyi. Taxonomy (NCBI): domain Eukaryota; kingdom Viridiplantae; phylum Streptophyta; class Magnoliopsida; order Asterales; family Asteraceae; genus Artemisia; species Artemisia argyi. The sequence continues at coordinate 64,989,498 of CM060680.1, forward strand.
ATTGTCATGATATAGTAATTCCAAGAGTGGCATCTAGAGCCGTTATAATGTGTAATTAATTATCAAAACACATAAAAATTGGATCTTGATTCGTTTAGTTACATGTTTTTAGGGTTTTTAGATTCCTAACCCTAATTTTTTTATGGGTCGATTTAGACCTTAAAGGGTTTTAGGGTTTTGGTTTTTGATTTTTTTAATATGATTAGAAACCCTAGGATGTCATGTAATTGTTATGCGTTTTAGTAAACGATCTTGGTGCAATATGTTAATTGTTAAGCTAAATCCATGAAAAAGTGCATATTTGCATGGATTTTTATATTGTATAATAATTTAAATGGTTTAAATTGTTTATATAAATTAATGGTTAAGTTATATCGAAACATGTAAATTTATTAATAGATGTCGAATTGGGGAAGACTCCAATATTAAGTAATCAATTATGTGCTATGCGGTATTTATTTAATTTTGGCTTACGCAATCGATTTATCAATGTATATGGCTCTTTTTCCTGGAAGAAGAAAGCCTTAATTGAATTAATACGTTGTACACCTAGATTTGATTATTAATAGGACTATTGAATAAGATTTGCATGTGGCTACACGTTTTATACATATTTAATTGTTATGATTATGTATATTTGTTTATTTAGTTGTTTTATTTTTTATTGTACATTACTTGTTTTGTTTATTAATTGTGTTAGACATGTTTATAAACGAAAAGGGTAATTTTGAATAGAAAAATAATACGGACTAAATAATGGCGAAATTGTTTTGGTTTTTAAGAGTTTAAATTTCAAAGAATTGGTTGATTGATGTTTTTGTATGTAATGGTTAACTAGGCCCGACCGAAGTTTACACACTATAAGATGGGTATAAGGATGGCTTCGCATTAAATTGTGGCCTTAGAGAGACAACATTATGTCTTAACGCTCGTTTGTGTGTAAATTAGACTTACCGAACAACCATTACATGTACACTATCATCTTAAGGGAGAATTAACCACAATTCCACAATGATTATCCGAAACACTAAGCTTTCGGGCTTATGTAAAAGTACGATATAGTGGACGATAATTGTTGGTAATTCTTTAATTGGTGAACCCGATACCTCAATCAAAACTTTGTTGTTTTACTCTTAGCAAATTGGTAATAAAAATGTTTTGTAAAACCAATGTTATGAAGTTGTATGCATGCTTCTTCATACATTATTTTGATCACGTCAAAATTTAATACCCTTATAAAATTAAGTCGAATGCCATCTAATTAAGAACACTTGAAGTTGTAATTTAGGTCATGTGAGAACTTGGCGAGATTGCAATGGAGAGGTAAATTTCATAAATTCATTGCTAGCAGATCAACTGATGTGATGGATTTGTAAGTTTGCAGTTTTTAAGTTAGACGACTTAAATTGAGTAGAAAGTGAGATCTTGGACTCAAGGCATTAAGATGGGGATCAAACATGCTTACAATACAAAAGTTTTGTGATTGTAAATCCCATAAATCTAGGAATTGCAATATGATATTGGCAATTATTGTTCGACAATTACCTTGTTGAATACTACCATTACTAGCAGATCAACTGATGTAATGGTACTATGTCAATTAGGATCCTAGCTTTAAGAAAATACTATGGTTTATATGAATATTTACCAATGGGTATATTATTTTCTTAAAGACCTAATTATTGAAAATACTGAAATTGAATTTTGTAATTCGTTTTAATGTATTAATGCAACGTTCATACCGTAAACGCACTTTGGGCTTTGGTAAATTGATCTAGTTCTGTTTTCAAACAAATGTTTGATTAAGAAATATTTACTTAAAAGACAAAAGAAGTCTCCTTTCTATGAAGGAAGAGTGAGACACAATCCTATTCCTTTTCATGAATGAGAAATGATAATAGGAATATTAGATATATGTCTAAATTCTAATATAACTCATAGCAAATTTTTAATAGTTAAGAAAATTGCATACATTTTTCATAGGGATTTCATCATCCTCATTCGGTGATTAAATTCTTAGTAACAAATATGATATTTGGTTAACAGAAAATTATGTATGACATTTTATGAGTTATTATAATTAGAATCTAGACTAATTACCGCAAAATGTTTAAAGACAAACTAGTTGTTTTAACTATTTTAAAGGTGCTACATACATTGTAGGATGGTAGACCTATTAAGGAAGAAATTGCATGCCCAATTTTCAAGTTAATAGCATTTGGTGGATAGTCCATCATTTACGTAGTAGAATACACTTTTAGTACATAAGTAATTGTTACATATGGACATTCAAAGGTGTAGGAAAGTTAAAAGCACACTATTTTCTTTCACTGGATAGGAAACATTTACAATCTTTAATTCAGTGGGAGTTACAAGCTTTGACATCTTGGTAGCTAAAGATAATTACTTTCCAAGTGTAGACGCTCATACTTTTAAGGATAGTCTTGTACGTTTCCTTACTAGACATTGTTGTTTTACATATACTTGTTATGCTAAAATCTATGACACAATCATATTGAACACATAAACAAATGCATGGCATGTTGTTTATCAACTATATGAGGTTGTTCCATGCACAAGTGGGAGAAATGTTATCTTTAATGTGTGCAAGAAACAACTCATAAATATATGATTTAATGGATTCTCTTGACTACAAGGTAAGAGAATAATGTTCTAATATTAATTCTAGAAACACTTGGTGTTACAATTTATGTTATGTGAGAGCTTAGCTAGATTGCAACAACAAGGTGAATTTCATATTTTCATTACTAGCAGATCAACTGATGTAATTGAACTATGAGAATTTGCAGTTTCTAAATTAGATACCTATTAGAACATGTGTCAATATGATATCAAGACTACTTTAATTTATAGATTTATGAATTCATGGAATGACATAAATTAATTAAGTAATTTAATGCTACTTCAATCTAAATATTTATGTGTTCTTGGAATGACATAAATAAATGAAGAAATAATGTTATTTACATTATTGTGAAGTAATAAATTAACTTGAAATTACTATTGAAACCAAAAGATGGTGTTCATAATTACTTTAGTTAAACATGTTTATGTTTCATTGTAAAGATATAAACATAAAGTCTTTTAATTGTTACAAGACTTATAATAAAGTAAGACGTTATCTTGTTGTGTTTTTTAATTAAGACATATACATGAAGTTATTAAATTGTTAAATGACTTATAACGTATAGTGGGATTATAACAGTTTATGTTTTCTTGTAAAGACATGGACATGAAGTGACTTTGTAAAAAGTACTTGTGTTATAAAGCATGTAATTGGCTTGAATATTATTATACCATTAAAATGAACTAGTTGGTAAATAGACAAGTCAAAACGAATATGGTTATCTTTAATATTGTTAGATTGTCTTACAATATTAATACTAATGAAATACCAAATGTTTATGGTATGTTCAGTTAGGAAAATCAAACTCTTGTTATATTGTTTGATAACTATGACTTCTTTTCTTCCAAAAGTTATCAAGGTTAGAATATTGAGTATGACTTGGACATATTTAACAAAACTCCAACATAGAAGATTAATAAGACATTATCATATGATGGAATGTGATGAATGTGCACATTAAGTCTTAAATTAAAGTTCTAAATTTGTTTAACTCCTTATGAAGAGGTTATTAACAAAGTTAAGTCATGAACTATCAATAAGTATTTGTAATATCCCAAAAGAGAACATTGTATTGTTTCTTTATTTGCTAAGTATTTAAAGATAGTCTTTAAATTACAAAAAGCAAGTGGGAGTTTTGATCTTTAAAAGATAAAATTACAAGATACATAATCTTCTAAAATACACTAGTAAATATCATGATTAAGTTTGACATTTGAATGTTAAATAGCAACATGATAATAAAGGTTGACATTTAAATGTTAAATCTCAATATGATGGAATTATCATTCATAGAATAGTAATATATCTCAGATATTTGATTAATATGCTGAGGGATATGATTTACAGGATTATTGAAAATCTGATAATCATTATGATACATTACCAAATATGAAATTGGGTAAAGTATACATGATATGAATGATTAAGATGCTGTCCATAAAGATAATCAATTTTAGAAACTTGGTTTATCTTAATAGTTAGACTAGAAAATGAAGATGAGTTTCTTCAAAGATTAGGTAACCTTTGTGGTTTAAATCTTTGTATAGATATCATATGGACAATATTGTGCACATATTTAATGCATGTCTTATGACAAGATTATTAATCACACTTAAGCAATTAACTGTGATTGAATATTCTTTTCTAAACACATTAAATATATAAAGATTATGATTGTCATATTTATGAAATTGACAATAGAATATCAAAACTCTTTCTTGAGTGATTACTTAAGCGAGGACGATAAGTAATCAAAAGGAGTTTATGAATTCAAATAATTCTTTGGAATTGTACAAAGTGCAATAATTCATGGATGGATAAATGCATGCATCTAGAAGATTACTCTTATGTTTAATTATTAAATTCGTGTTTTGATTTATAATTTAAATAAGATAATTTCTAAGTATTCCTAAAAGCTAGTGGGAGTATTATGTTTAATTTCTTAAATCATATATGTTGTAGAACATGTGAAAAGTAATATTCCATATAAGTAAATGTTAAGTCTTAGAATGGAATGAAATTTTACTTGTAAGATTTAGGAAATAAGACATATAACCTTGGAATGAATGTTTATTGTTGAAACATGTGCGGTAAATAAATCTAATATAACATGATATATTATTTAGAAAGTCTAAATAGTTATGTATGACATGAATAAAATCTAAGTATGACTCAAAGATTTTTCATGAACATCATGTTTTGTTGTATCATGCTTGATTACAAGATGATTTAGAAATATTAATATCTAATTAAAAGTTATTAGATAACTTGTGTAATATTCTAAAAGAATATGTTTGATTATAGAATCACATCCTAAATCTGGAATAGCTTCCAAATTCTATAGATGAACAATTTTTCAATTGTTGTGAAAATTGTCATAGTCAACAAACTTGAAAGTTTGAAGGGCATCAAACATTACATAATAGATATTAAGGTTTACGGGAAGTTTTAATAACATATTGTTGTTGCATACAATGATGTTATTGAAATTGAGATGACACTCAATACTAGTTATGGTAAAGATTTCATTCTTTGCTATATGTACTAGTTGTGCTTACTAAAAGCATAAGTTGCATTATACATTAAGAGAATAAGAATACTTTAAACTTTAAAATGTTTGGAAGTTTAATTATCATAAATTGGTGGTTAAGGATGTCTCACACATTTTATGAAATATTATATGGCATTATCAAAATAGTTGAGTATGCACATATAAAAACTTCAATAGTCGAATTCTTAAAGTAAGTATTCTTAAAATTCAATAGATCAAAGTTGGATGATTTATGCCTTTTCAACAAGTATGAATGTCATTACTTGAGACATAATTCATCAACAAGAGTTATCATGCATTGATCTATTTAGTATTTGGATAAGGGATGTTAAACAATTATTATAATAAATTTAAATACATGATATGTTTAATTTATAATAAATTGTATCCTATATTTGTATGTTTAATCCATGAATAAATGTTATTCTAAATTGTCCGTTGTCAGTTAATAATATGGGAATATTATTAAATCAAGACAAATCTGAAGGTTGGTATAATATACTTAAAGTATATTGATGCGTAGTCATGCCATTTCAAATGATATTCAATGATACCGAATATAGGATTTATCCCAACTACATGATGTTACTTTATGGATTTTGTTATTAAGTAAATCATGAGAAGTTATCCTCAGACTTGAGATGCAAGATAAGTGTCATGAATGTAGTATATTTTTGTGGAACTACTTAACGCTATACGTAACTGGTAGTCATAAGGGTTGTTTTCGAAAGTGTTACAAAGTTTGTGGGTTTTGCTTGTAGTCAAGATAGAATTTGTTCCTTCAAATTTAGTTTTGGAGTTTAATACTGCTGGGCCCCTCCTAAGGTTGTCAAGATGTTTGCATGACCGTGCCCAAGATCTCCCCTGAATATGTTCAGAAGATTTGGTAATCTTGATCAATCACAAACAACGAGAAACAGAATGGTTAATTAAGGAATGACTTTGATCCATATCCTTATTAACATGGTATTAGAAACAAAAGGATAATAATAATGAGAAATCATTAAAAGGTTTTTCCAAGAGCCTTACTCGAGTTGTACTAGAGGCATCGGCGTGTTGCAAGACGCTAACTGATGTGATTACACTATTAAAATATGTCCAAGTGGGAGCTGTTAGATTATGGACATTATTTTAGTAGTCGTATGTTATGATCGAACTCGAGATCACGGGATTGCACACAATACGTATGAAGAGAAAAAGAAATAATTATTTATAAATGTTATAAGTAATTATTAATAAACACAAAACTAGTAATAGTAATTAGTATTTAATGATAAATGACTAATGACCTATTAACGAAGATTAGGAAAGTAATACTTGTGAATAATTGGAAAGCCAAGAATGTTCTAGAAGGAGTTCCACCTCCTTTGTGCCTTGAGCTCCAAGTTTCAATTAGTATATATACAAACCCAAGATGTATTGTTTTCTCATAACTTGTACACACACATCTTGGTATTTTCTCTCCTTTTCTTTGTCTCATAATCGATCCATCAAACAATCCCATAAGGGATTTGATTTTATTGATCAAACTAAGTTTTGTGTTTAATTTACTTGCATAAATTTTTTCTTGAATTAGTACGTGTGTACAAGAACGTGATTCAAACACACTATTGTTTGATTCTTGGATTGAATTACAAAAGAGGTAAGGGGTAATTCTTATAATCCACATAAACCCTAATTATGGTTCTTGATTTGAAGATTACAATTTGATTCTTGTTCGGGCTAGAATCACAAAGGTATGTTTACTATTTACTATTGATTAATTAATTGCATGTTATATGATCTTGTTATAATTGCTTCCGCTATGCTCACTTGATGTGTTTGGTTTATTTTATATGATTGTCATGATATAGTAATTCCAACATTAACTACAACATTCACCACTTTTAGCGGGGTCATATTGAGACATTCGGCGGGGAATCACTCAACAATTGTACAAGTTACATGAAACGTGAAAGAGGGTTTGCTTTAGTCAGTTTTAGTACAGTGAATATGGAAGAAATGGTGGAGGTATGAGTTCAGCAAAGGCTGCTCTGGAGAGTGACACACAAGTTAGTGTTTATATCCTGATATTACCTTCATGGTGTGCTGTTATATAATTTTAGTGGCTTCAAATTTGTATATTTAATTTAATTTACATACAGGTGTTGGCGTTTGAAGTGGGAAGAAAACATAGAATTAGAGTGAACACAATATCTGCAGGTACTGCAGCAGCTTTCACTATGAACTATTATTTTCGTCATCATAGGAAGAACATTTAACAGAAAATGCTTTATGTTTATGCTGTATTAATGCGTCGTATTAATGTACCAGGACCGCTAAGAAGTCGTGCTGCCAAGGCGATTGGTTTTATTGATATGATGATTGATTATTCATCAGAGAATGCACAACTTTAGGTCACAATCATTTCAACTACATAGCTAATTCATTATAAAGAAGTGGGCTTGATCTGGATGAAAAATGATATAACTAGTTAGATTTGTCATTATAAAGTACGTTTTGGTAGGCGTCGAGTTGGGTCGACCCATTACACTTTTTTTGTCCATGATTTTAAGTTTTTAACATTTGTATAAAAATTATATTATTTGATTAACGATTTTAACTTTTGAATGAAACGATTTAGGAGGTTTTGTAATAAAAAATATACTATGCGCAACTCTCTGTTTGACCCGTTAGAGATAAAAACATGACCCACTTTTATCAATTAATTACTAAACGCAATGAAGCTAGCGAAGTTGATTTCATATACCTATAAATTGCCATCTTTGTCAATCATATATGTGATTACATGCATGTTATGTGTGTCTTTCCTGCTTATCTTGTATTAAAATCTTGAAAATTTATCTATTTAAAAAGAGGAGGTGGGAAATGCTGCTGCTTTCCTGGCATCACCGCTGGCTTCAGCCATTACTGGGACAGTTTTGTATGTAGACAACGGTTTGAATGCAATGGGAGTTGGAGTTGACAGCCCTGTTTTCAAGGATCTTGACATTCCAAGAGACAACAAACATTAAGGTAGCAAGCACACCGTTGCTTTGGTTTTTTCAAATAAATTGTAATTGTCTTGTTTGAATAGCTTAGTTTGGCTTCACATATATACATTAAAATGAGTAATGTTGGTGGTTAGTCTTGACATTGTTATGCTGTAATAGCATTAAATTTTCTTCTTTAATTCAGAGTTTTTGCAACATTTACATACATCCGTCAATGGGCATCTGAAAGTTTGTTGATCTTTATTCCGTATTCTGATTTTCTTATATACGTGTACTAGTTTTTGTCTTCGACGCATTTGGATATGAACTGTTAAGAATAATACATGGAAAATAATTATCACGACGCTTAGTTTCATTTTTGACCCATGAGTGGTGATAAATAAACACACTTAAAAGCTTAATCGATTCATTTTTTGATAAGTGTCATTTCATATACATGTATTCTGTCTCGTGTTTTTGCTATTGAATTTACTTCTTGAAAACCGGAAGCATAGGATGTGTTTAGTTGAAAAGAAATTCTTCATTTTTCCAAGAAATTTTTCATAAAAAAATAAAAATATTGAAAACGCGTTTAGTCGCACTTTTTTTCAACAATTTACAAAAAAAATGAAATTCTCATTTTCCAAATTTTAACTAAGAAATTAAAAAGCTTATTCTACCATTCCCACTTTTTTCTTTCTCATTTTTTTCTCAACTCCTAAAAACCCACGTACACCATTCTACCCCTAATCTCTCATGTCATCCTCCACCGCCGACAGTCGCCGCCACCGCCCGCCGCCGCCGCCACTATCGCAATTTGAGGTAATCTTGTTATCATTTAAAAAAAAAAGAAAAATATAACTCCAGCTAAACGCGTTTTCAAAATTCTCAACTCTTTTCTAGAGAAGAAAAACCACCCTCTTCTCAAGGAATTTAGAGATGAAAAAATTGAGAAATTTTTCGCCAACTAAACGGCCCCATAATATTTCATTTACAACTTAGTTTAATTTAATTTTTTTTTTGTTTTCCCTTTCACATGTAGCCAATTATACGTCTTACAGCACTTATCATATACTCCCTCCGTCCTGAATTTTTAAATTCAAACTGGTTCAACTTTGATTATAAATATATATTTTTTATTATAATACTTGATGAAAAATTATACCATTGATAAGTACACTTAAAACCAATCTATTTATATATTTTACACCAAATATAATATAACACTCACAAAAAATATTTAAGGTCAAAGTTGAAAAAGAAATAATAAAAAAGTCAATAGTGGACAATAAGTTTGGGACGGAGAGAGTAGTAACATACCAAAACCTATTCAACTTTAACATATATTGGTTAAGGATCAAGAATCATACAATAGTATGATACATAATCATATAAACACGGTTTTGCGAATAACAACTTGGAAGGTTAAGATTTAGAGGTGGCCATTTCTCGGTTCGGACAAAAACCGGTTCCGGTTCATAGTCAAAGTCAAAGTCAAAGATCCGGTTCCGGTTCCAAACCGGTTCGGATATTTTCGGATCCAAGGTCTAAAAATCCGAGACCTATATACCCAATTCCGGTTCGGTTCCTTCACTGGTTCCAAAATAAACTCTGGTCGAACCGGTTCCTAAGAACCGGTCGTCATTTTCTTAACAGTGGCCATGTAAGAATGATGGACGAGGAGGCATTAGCACCAGCAGAAATTCCACCATACCTTTATATATTCCCACTACAAACACCACGTCACCCTTCCACAATTCCACCCTACGTTTATATATTCCCACTACAAACACCCCCACACACATTATATTCACTTTGCAAAAATTCCCATCACCACATAATAATAATTCCCAATGGCTAGTGTGAATGAATCAGAGAAATATTTACTAAACAAACACAAAGAGCACCATGTCACAGCGGGTGAAATAGTGCGTGAAATAATCGTAGGTGTATCTGATGGACTTACTGTCCCCTTTGCTTTAGCCGTTGGGCTGGTGCTGATGCTTCCTCGTCCATCATTCTTACTGCTGGTATTGCTGAAGTTACCATTAGAAAACGGGCAAAAAAGCCCCCAACGTCTCTTTTCTGCCTGTTGATCTGCTACTGCTCTTTTTCTGCATATAACCGTTGGAACCGGTTCCAAGGGTAAATATCATGAACCGGGTAGGGACATGCGGATCCAGTAAGAACCGGGACCAGTTCTTCCAAGAACCGGATTTGACCGGTTTCGGTTTTTTTTCGGTTTGGGTTCTCGAACCGGTTTGGATGGTCACCTCTATTAAGATTAGGGGAGTGACCTTTTATTCATAGTCAACAATGAAGAATTATAACTAGATGACAGGTCTCCCTATAAATAACATGTGATTTTGATTGGTTAAAATTGTCAAAGAAAACTTAAAGTAGCAAAACCCAACAAATAATAACCATTTTAAGTCCATTCTCATTTAGAAAACGTATTATTTTTTGATCTTTTTTGTAAAACTTTATAGGGGATGGCTGTTTACAATGTGGAGGTGAAATAAACACAAGGAAACCAAACCAAATAATATCTCATAAAATTAAAAGTAGATACAACGATGAAACAAATAATAGAGTAGTAATGAAATACTAATCCAAACGAACTTTTCCTTAACATAAAAGCCTTGAAATGAAGCGAAATGCAAGGATAAATATTAGTGTAATTTTTAGTTGACGTGATCCGCAGGTTGTATCATTGGTGGACCCAGGATCTTATAGGACGGGGGCAATTTTTTTTTTTTTTTTTTTTTTTTTTATTTTTATTTTTTTTTTTTTGATAAATTCGTAATGCACTTTGATAAAATGGTCATGAAAATTGATTTTTTTTTAAGATTAAGATAAAAATATAAGGTTTTTACATTCTTATGACTTTATTGTGAGGGGCAATTTAATTTTATAATTGGGTGCACGTTAATAAAATGGTCCTAACAAAGTTAACTTCAATTTATTAACAGAACGAACAATGGTAGGGGTGTTCACTTGTTCATAGTCCTTGTTCTAAAAGTAAGAATGTTATACGTCATATAATTGTATTATAATCACAAGAAGTTTATTCATCAGTCAAAAAGATTCACCTAACATAAATGCAGTTAAATTGATAATGACTTGTTTGGGGAAAAAAAGGTTACTTTGTTCCTAGTATTTAGACTCACGTCAAAACAAGCTTTTCGTTGGTCAAAAAATTTCAGCTAACCTTTTACTAGGCTATATTAATGGCAATCTAGCTAGTGGTATTGCTGTAGTAACTATGATTGAGTAACAAATAAAACTAGTGCACTACTCTAGTTTTTTAAAGTTGTTCGTAACACCTTTGAAATTGGACTTTATAATTTTGTTAGCGTTAATTTTTTATATAATAAAATAAAACACCTATTGGGAATTTTGCATTTTAAAAAAATCAATTCATACCTAATTTAGTAATAATTTTATTAAAAAAAAAGATTATTTTCTTATTAGGTAATATTTTATATTTATCCATAACACAAGTAGAAGATAAATACAAAAAATATAGATAAGATATTTTTAAAAAAATATTTATTTTATATTTATTCACAACAAAAGTAAAAGATAAATACAAAAAATATAGATAAGATGCAATTAACAATATGATTAAAATTTTTAATAATTATTTCAAAAAATTTAAAAAAAACCCGCGCTTGCGCGGGCATTATAACTAGTCTTAACTACATTATAATGCATTTATGCCAAATCTAAAAAGGAAGTCTTAAAAAAATAAGAACAAAAACATATCCTTAATTAGAAGGATTTCAAACTAGCACATATATATGAATAGGAGTTAAATTACATTATGAATTTTAATCTCTTTAATTGTAGGAGCCACTAATATTTGAACTTCGTTAACTTGCAAAAATCCATTTAATCAATGTGATATAACATCCCAATTAACTACCTTTTAATGCATATTTTTTTTATATATATAAAGCCTACAAATTAACCCACAAACAAACACAGTTTCATCTCAGCTTCCAAATTACACTATTAATAATTTAAATGTTCTATATTTTAAAAACATATATCTTCTACATTTTAAAGTATTTGAGACAATACTAAATAAGAAATGTTTAAAATGAAAAATATTTGCCCGCCACAAACAGTTACTCGATACCCGACGTCGTATTGCGCAGGTACCCTTCTAGTATATACATATTAGTGTTAAAAATTCAACTTACAAGTTAAAAGATAATAGGAATCCAATTACTCTCTGCAATACAAATTCCACATATTCTATGATTATTGGATCGGATAATATATATATATATATATATATATATATATATATATATATATATATATATATATATATATATATATATATATATATATATATATATATATATAAGGGGGTGTTTCTTTTTTTTCCTTAGCTAAGGGATATAATTTTAATATTATAACTTTTTAAGTGGGGCTCATGAAATTCCCTTATTCCCTCTATATACATAAGCCTTAAATTATCATTCTCTCACAATTAAGAGAGTTATATAGTAGTAGGACCCATATGAACCCTTATCTAAGGAAAAAAAAAAAAAAAAAAAAAAAAAAAAAAAAAAACACCCCTAAGTCTTCTACGTATAACTCCGTTGATTACAATTCGTGCCATACGAAAAAATATGCAGGACCATTTGAGATCTTTTTGTTACTATTCGACAAAGTTATTGTCGGACCTTTTATTATGTAAAAGTGTAAAAATAATCAATCTAACAACACAACACCTTCAATAATCACTCAATCAACCACCCTTTGATGATATATTATTGGCCAAAACACATATTACTACTCTGTATTTGGCAAACTGGATCCTTTAATTCCCTATACTTTTAAAGGTACGGTATAGTACACTGAACTTGTCTAATTGGAATTACTACTACCCTAAACGAATTAAATCAATAATTTATTATTTTTTAATTTATGCTAAAAAAGCAATTTACAAAAACATAATGTAATATAAATGACTTTTAGTTAAATTTAGAAAGAAAAAATGTTGCATTAAACTTGTTTTCTAGTAGTTTATTTAGAAAGAAAAAATAATAATAAATTGTTGATTTAATTAGTATAGGGTAGTAGAAATTATGTTTTGTCAAGTTTAGGGTAACATTCTACACCCTAAATGTACTATTGATTTCATACTTTTCTCTCATTTTATTCGTGTGGCGCAAAATTTATTTTAAGCCAAAGAATACCTAAAACTCTAAGTGAGATAACAATGGTTCTAATATATATTTTTGCAACGTTTTTATAACTTGTCCTATTTTCTTGCATGTAGACGTGTGAGAAAACCATTTACGTAAGAGTTTTATATAACTGAGACAATAATAACAAGAGTTCCAAAAACAACTTACTACAAAGTGAGTTGCGAAATGACAAAACATCATTAGAAATTAATCACCGCCCTAGTTAATTATCAAACGTACATATATGCCCTATTTGAACATTTGAACTTTAAAATACTAGTAAATATTTGAATAACATGATTCAGGAGGTTGTATGCATTAAAATGGTATAAGATTCAACACGTATAACCCGTTCCAAGTTGAGATAAAAGACGACCCAAATCAACCCAAACATAGTAAACGGGTGCCAATTGCAATCTCTAGATATCATCAAGCTATTTAAATTATAAATTGTTGGCACTCAAAATATTTGAGATAAGTCTCTGAATAGGAAAGTTTGATGAATCGCTTGTGTAAGTTTGTGAATTCCAGTTTCACTATTTACAGGTCTTGAATCTCCAACTTCCAGGATCGAATGATCAAAAACAGACAGCATGTATAATCATCAAATAAAGACTATGAAAAGGGAACAAGAGAAGATTGGGTTGAACCTTTAATGAATCTGTTTATTAAACTGAAAGGGTTAATTGTTGATTACAGAAAACTACTTATTTATTGATACCACTCAAATTGTACATGTTTTTATGAGCGTTATTTTGGATTTTATGGTCACTTTTATGAACTTATGGTACTTAATTGAGTATAATTCGTATGTTAGGTTCATGGAAGGAAAATGATGAAAAAGACGAAGAAATGATCAATAAACGAAGATTTATGCATGTACGAAGAATTCCCGACTCATTCAAGTCTCTTGGAGTATGTGGAAAACTAGAAGGGGGTTGAATAGTTTACCGCTTTTTCACTTAATAATCTTTTAAAACTTTACTTTTGTTTAAAGATATGAACTCAAATTACTTGTTAATCTTTAAAAAGCTTTACGTGTAATTAGCGATTCTAACTAAAGACAATATGTAATAAGCAAAGACAAATAAAGAAATGATCAAACCACAACACGATTGTTTATCGTGGTTCGGCTACAAGGACTCTTTTTCCTTGCCCTACATCCTCCACCGCTGACCGTCGCCGCCGCCACTGTCGCAATTTGAGGTAATCTTCTTATCATTTAAAAAAAAGAAAAATATAAGTCCAGCTAAACGCGTTTTCAAAATTCTCAACTCGTCTCTAGAGAAGAAAAACCACCCTCTTCTCAAGGAATTTAGAGATGAAAAAATTGAGAAATTTTTCACCAACTAAACGGCCCCATAATATTTCATTTACAGCTTAATTTTATTTTATTTTTCTTGTTTTCCCTTTCACATGTAGCCAATTATACATCTTACAGCACTTATCAAATACTCCCTCCGTCCTGAATTTGTAAAGTCAAACTGGTTCAACTTTGATTATAAATATATATTTTTTATTATAATACCTGATGAAAAATTATACCATTGAAAAGTACACTTAAAACCAATCTATTTATATATTTTACACCAAATATAATATAATACTCACAAAAAATATTTAAGGTCAAAGTTGAAAAAGAAATAATAAAAAAGTCAACAGTGGACAATAAGTTTGGGACGGAGAGAGTAGTAACATACCAAAACCTATTCAACTTTAACACATATTGGTTAAGGATCAAGAATCATACAATAGTATGATACATAATCATATAAACACGGTTTTGCGAATAACAACTTGGAAGGTTAAGATTTAGAGGTGGCCATTTCTCGGTTCGGACAAAAACCGGTTCCGGTTCATAGTCAAAGTCAAAGTCAAAGATCCGGTTCCGGTTCCGGTTCCAAACCGGTTCGGATATTTTCGGATCCGAGGTCTAAAAATCCGAGACCTATATACCCAGTTCCTGTTCGGTTCCTTCACTGGTTCTAAAATAATCTCTGGTCGAACCGGTTCCTAAGAACCGATCGTCATTTTCTTAACAGTGGGCATGTAAGAATGATGGACGAGGAGGCATTAGCACCAGCAGCAATTCCACCATACCTTTATATATTCCCACTACAAACACCACGTCACCCTTCCACAATTCCACCCTACGTTTATATATTCCCACTACAAACACCCCCACACACATTATATTCACTTTGCAAAAATTCCCATCACCACATAATAATAATTCCCAATGGCTAGTGTGAATGAATCAGAGAAATATTTACTAAACAAACACAAAGAGCACCATGTCACAGCGGGTGAAATAGTGCGTGAAATAATCATAGGTGTATCTGATGGACTTACTGTCCCCTTTGCTTTAGCCGTTGGGCCGGTGCTGATGCTTCCTCGTCCATCATTCTTACTGCTGGTATTGCTGAAGTTACCATTAGAAAACGGGCAAAAAAGCCCCCAACGTCTCTTTTCTGCCTGTTGATCTGCTACTGCTCTTTTTCTGCATATAACCGTTGGAACCGGTTCCAAGGATAAATATCATGAACCGGGTAGGGACATGCGGATCCAGTAAGAACCGGGACCAGTTCTTCCAAGAACCGGATTTGATCGGTTTCGGTTTTTTTTCGGTTTGGGTTCTGGAAACGGTTTGGATGGCCACCTCTATTAAGATTAGGGGAGTGACCTTTTATTCATAGTCAACAATGAAGAATTATAACTAGATGACAGGTCTCCCTATAAATAACATGTGGTTTTGATTGGTTAAAATTGTCAAAGAAAACTTAAAGGGTTAGCAAAACCCAACAAATAATAACCATTTTAAGTCCATTCTCATTTAGAAAACGTGTTATTTTTTGATCTATATATTGGCGGATCCAGGATCTTACAGGACGGGGGCCAATTGCAATCTCTAGATATCATCAAGCTATTTAAATTATAAATTGTTGGCACTCAAAATATTTGAGACAAGTCTCTGAATAGGAAAGTTTGATGAATCGCTTGTGTAAGTTTGTGAATTCCAGTTTCACTATTTACAGGTCTTGAATCTCCAACTTCCAGGATCGAATGATCAAAAACAGACAGCATGTATAATCATCAAATAATGACTATGAAAAGGGAACAAGAGAAGATTGGGTTGAACCCTTAATGAATCTGTTTATTAAACTGAAAGGGTTAATTGTTGATTACAGAAAACTACCTATTTATGGATAACACTCAAATTGTATATATTTTTATGAGCGTTATTTTGGATTTTATGGTCACTTTTATGAACTTATGGTACTTAATTGAGTATAATTCGTATTTTAGGTTCATGGAAGGAAAATGATGAAAAAGACGAAGAAATGATGAATAAACGAAGATTTATGCATGTACAAAGAATTCCCGACTCATTCAAGTCTCTTGGAGTATGTGGAAAACTAGAAGGGGGTTGAATAGTTTACTGCTTTTTCACTTAATAATCTTTTAAAACTTTACTTTTGTTTAAAGATATGAACTCAAATTACTTGTTAATCTTTAAAAAGCTTTACGTGTAATTAGCGATTCTAACTAAAGACAATATGTAATAAGCAAAGACAAAGAAAGAAACGATCAAACCACAACACGATTGTTTATCGTGGGTCGGCTACAAGGACTCTTTTTCCTTGCCCTACATCCTCCACCGCTGACCGTCGCCGCCGCCACTGTCGCAATTTGACGTAATCTTCTTATCATTTAACTTTATAATGGGGTACACGTTAATAAAATGGTCCTAACAAAGTTAACTTCAATTTATTAGCAGAACGAACAATGGTAGGGGTGTTCACTTGTTCATAGTCCTTGTTCTAAAAGTAAGAATGTTATACGTCATATAATTGTACTATAATCACAAGAAGTTTATTCATCAGTCAAAAAGATTCACCTAACATAAATGCAGTTAAATTGATAATGACTTGTTTGGGGAAAAAAAGGTTACTTTGTTCCTAGTATTTAGACTCTCGTCAAAACAAGCTTTTCGTTGGTCAAAAAATTTCAGCTAACCTTTTACTAGGTTATATTAATGGCAATCTTGCTAGTGGTATTGCTGTAGTGACTATGATTGAGTAGCAACTAAAACTAGTGCACTACTCTAGTTTTTTAAAGTTGTTCGTAACACCTTTGAAATTGGTCTTTATAATTTTGTTAGCGTTAATCTTTTATATAATAAAATAAAACCTCTATTGGTTATTTTGCATTTCAAAAAAATCAATTCATACCTAATTTAGTAATAATTTTTTTAAAAAAAGATTATTTTCTTATTAGGTAATATTTTACATTTATCAATAACACAAGTAGAAGATAAATACAAAAAATATAGATAAAATATTTAAAAAAAATATTTATTTTATATTTATCCACAACAAAAGTAAAAGATAAATACAAAAAATATAGATAAGATGCAATTAACAATATGATTAAAATTTTTAATAATTATTTCAAAAAAATTAAAAAAAAAAAACCCGTGCTTGCCCGGGCATTATAACTAGTCTTAACTACATTATAATGCATTTATGCCAAATTTAAAAAGGATGTTTTAAAAAAATAAGAACAAAAACATATCTTTAATTAGAAGGATTTCAAACTAGCACATATATATGAATAGGAGTTAAGTTATATTATTAATTTTAATCTCTTTAATTGTAGGAGCCAGTAATATTTGAACCTCGTTAACTTGCAAAAGTCCATTTAATCAATGTGATATAACATCTCAATTAACTACCTTTTAATGCGTATTTTTTTTATATATATAAAGCCTATAAATTAACCCATAAAAAAACACAGTTTAATCTCAACTTCTAAATTACACTATTAATAATTTAAATGTTCTATTTTTAAAAAACATATATCTTCTACATTTTAAAGTATATGAGACAATACTAAATAAGAAATATTTAAAATAAAAAATATTTGCCCGCCACAAACAGTTAGTCGGTACCCGACGTCGCATTGCGCATGTACCCTTCTAGTATATACATATTATTACTTTTTAAGTGGGGCTCATGAAATTCCCTTATTCCCTCTATATACATAAGCCTTAAATTATCATTCTCTCCCAATTAAGAGACTTATATAGTAGTAGGACCCATATGAACCCCTTATCTAAGAAAAAAAAAGAAACACCCCTAAGTCTTCTTCGTATAATTCCCTTGATTACAATTCGTGCCATACGAAAAAATATGCAGGACCATTTGAGATCTTTTTGTTACTATTCGACAATGTTATTGCCGAACCTTTTATTATGTAAAAGTGTAAAAATAATCAATCTAACAACACAACACCTTCAATAATCACTCAATTAACCACCCTTTGATGATATATTATTGGCCAAAACACATATTACTACCCTGTATTTGGCAAACTGAATCCTTTAATTCCCTATACTTTTAAAGGTACGATATAGTACACTGAACTTGTCAAATTGGAATTACTACTAGCCTACACTATTTAAATCAATAATTTATAATTTTTTAATTTATGCTAAAAAAGCAATTTACAAAAACCTAATGTAATATAAATGACTTTTAGTTAAATTTAGAAAGAAAAAATGTTGCATTAAACTTGTTTTCTAGTAGTGTATTTGTTAGGTCACCATATTAATTTCACACAAACAAGAATGAGATAGATATAAGGAGTTGGGTGAATATTTGATTAAGAGAAAAATGAGAGCAAGAGTTTCCTTAAGATATCAAATAAACAACCAAGTTTAACAAGAGACATAAGGCTTCTATTTATAGGGAAGGAGCTAGGGCAACACTCCCTCTCCTTCTACTACAATTGGTGTGGGCTTCTAAGCCCATGGACCAAAATGCCTTAAGTCTAGTAAACATGTTAAATAACATAAATGTAAGTAAATAGTAACTTAAGCAACCTATTATTACAAATGACCGAGACTTGACAAAATAGTAAAACTTTGATCCCAACAATCTCCCCCTAAGGGTCGGTCATCACGGTTGCTTGACGTCTTTGTCATTTCTGTGGAAAACTAGAAGAGGGGGGGGGGGGGGGGTTGAATAGTTTTACGTCATTTTTAGATTGTTATAAAAATTTGTTTAAAAGTTTTCTTTGTTTTGTAAAATATAGATTCGATGTTATATGAAATCAAGTCATGCACTATATGAACAACACTAAGTAAGTACGATAAAGCAATAATAACGTAAGTAAAGAAATAGATAAGTGTTGGAAAGATCGAACCGAGAGACAAGAGATTTATAGTGGTTCGGCTACAAGGTCACCTTCCTTGCCCTACTCCACTCCCCGAGCACCTAACTCGAGAGTTTTCTTCACTATATCAACAAGCTCCCTTATGGCGGAGAAAACCTTACACACCAATTTACACACCACAATAGCTTCACACCTTAATCACAACTTCTACACAACTAGTTCACACCTATTCACTACTAAATCACACCACTTCTTCACACCAATCTTCTACACACCAATCTTCTTCACACCTATTCTTCTACACACCAATCTTCTTCACACCTATTATTCTACACACCAATCTTCTTCCTAACTTATCTTCTTCACAACTATTCTTCTAACCAATCACACTATATATCAAACTACACTATCTTCTAACAAATATTCACAACTAATCACACAATGAAATAATAACAATGATGATTCATTAACAACTTAGATGTGGAGATCACAACAAGTTGTAATACTTCTTGTCTTGAGGGATAGAAGTATTCTTCTCTTGCACTTGATGGGATGATGTTTGGATCACTTTGGAACAAAGATTTAAGAATGTATGATCAAAGGATTTATAGATTGGAAATGGAGATCTAGAACAGAAAATTCTGTAGTGCAAAAGGTGAGGAAAAAATCCAGGTTTAAGGTGGTATTTATAGGCAACAGATTCTGACAGAGGAGCGTGGCCGGTCCCCTTAAATCATAGCCGGCCCCCTTAAAATTAAGGGGACCGCCCTTTATAATTAAGGGGGCCGCCCAGCTGAAACGGCCAGATTCTTTGTCTTTTAGTGGGGAAAGTTTATTTGGTGAAAAACTAACTGATTTTGGTTAAAATTTTGAATTCATATATTTAGTATGAATAAAACATTTTTCTTTATTACCAAAAGTGTTTTTCAAAAATATATAATATGTTTATATAATTAAATAAACTTTGTATTAGTTAATTAAATACCCCTTTGATCATAAATTGCACTAAACACTTTGTTTATTCATACCTTAAGTGATTTGGATGTAAAGAGAAATATTAATCACTAAATACTTGTTTATGTCACAAGTTTTAGTTCTATGAGTTTATATTTTGTGATAATCAAAACATAGAGATATTGATAACATGTTAATAATGTTTTTAGGCATTATTTATGTCAACAATCTCCCCCTTTTTGATTATTACAAAACTTTAAACTCAATACATCTAAAACTTGTTTTTAGACAAGTATTATAGAGTTTACATTTCTCTTCTCCCCCTTTTTGTAAAATTTAAAAGGTTAAGCCGAGTAAGCTTCGCGAGGGAAGTTTAAATGGGTAGAATGCTCCCCCTTGATATATGCTCCCCCTCATTTGAGAGCACCAAGGAAACGAGCCATGGAGATCTTTGCTACAAAAATATTTGAAGAGAGCAAGATACACATATATGCAAGGCAACAATTATGCAACTAAACATAGATTCATTCAAGCATTATAGAAATGAGAAGCATTACAACATTCAATATGCTTGAAGCATATTGATAAAAATAACACAAAAGATAATACATAGTCCTATATTGCCTAAGAGAGCACTTGGACTTGCTTGCAACCCGTGGTTGATTGTTTTATTTGCTTGAAGGGAAACATAAGCATAAAGCTTAGATGTTTGATTGAGAGGGATATGGAGTGGAGTATGGAGCGGAAGAAGTGGATTTCACGATGTTGTATCGTGTTAGGGGTGGTATTGGATGATTACGAGTGAGAAGATATTCAATCCAAGAAATATCTTCACTCAAGTAGAGGATTTGTTTTTGAAGGAATATGCAACAAGGGCAAAAGTGAGTGTGGTTTGTAACTTGATCTAAGTTGAGAGAGTGGGGAAGGCAATTTGCATAGGGTGATGATGGAGGTTGCCCTTTGTTGCGTTGTGCAAGATGCATAGCAAGGAGATCACTAAGATCATGGATTTGGTTTATTTCATCACGGAACTTTTGTTTTTCCGTTGCAATGTGGAGGGGATCATAGGTTTGGTATGGATGAGTTGGGTTTGTGTAGTTGGAATTGTAGTTTGATGGTTGATCAAACTTGTATGGATCATTATAAGTGGTTGAAGGTTGAGATGTGTAGTTTGGCTTGAAGGAAGATGTTTGGCCAATGTTGTATGGTTTGCAAAGAGGATCAAATGAATGACCTTGTTGGTTTGATGCAAAGTTTGGGAAGTAAGAAGTTGGGGGTGTGGAATGACTTCCAACTTCATTTATGATGATGGATTTGTTTCGAGGGCTTTTTCTTCGCCAAACGGGTTTTTCCGTCATCCTTGCTAGCCTCGAGGCTTTTGATTTTGGTTTGTTTGGAGAGTTCATGATGGGATGAATGGAGAGTTTTGAGGATTGGGGATATTTATAGTGTAAGATTTGTGTGTTTAAGGATGGATAAGGTTTGTTTGGGGGATTAGGACAAAATGTGTTGGTGAAAAATGGGAAATGTAGGTTGAAATGGGCTAAAAAGCAGAAAAGATTCTGTAAACCCGACCATCAGATGACCGGTCCCCTTAAAATTAAGGGGGCCGCCTTACATAATTAAGGGGGCCGCCCATCTGGTGATTTTCAGATTGCCAGAATTGGGTTTTTGGCAGGAAATTTGCAGAAAGGTTGTGTTTTTGGATTAGAATTCAAGCAAGTTCAATTCTCATAGGCAATATAGAGTCTAATCTAATCAAGATATAGCATGCATGCAAAAACACATAGGCAAGAGAGCAAATAATCAACACATAATAAGAAATAGGAGGTAAGTAAAGGCAAGCACACTTAAGCATCCTAAGGCACCTATCTTAGTGATTGGCTCCAAACGGTCAACCTAAATTGACCAGGTGAATGGTCAACAAAGTCAAACTTCCTAGAGTCAATGCTCTGCGGAATATAGTGGTTTCCCCGGGTCGTTATGTCCCGACGAGGTGTGGATGGTAAACAAAACGAGTTTGTGATCGGGTGAATTTGGACAGAAAGGGATTGTGAATGATTACACTATGAGATAAGGAATGAAAATAACTTAGAAATACTATATTAATAGTTACTGATGATCAGATACACTAAAAACGTAAGCTAAGACCGAAAACGCGTTCGTTTGATTTAAATTTACGTTGACGTACGAAATAAAACGCGAGTTTTAGTGAAATAAAATACCTACGAACATGAAAATTACATTTTTACAATCCTAATGATAAAAGAAAATTTTTAGAAGAAGAAAAATAATTTTAACACTATTTAATTAATTATTATTAATTAATTACTAATTTCCTAATTACTTTTAATTATTTAAATTACACTAAATTATAACTAATTATGAAAATAAACTAAAAATATGAAAATTAAATGTGGAAAAATCTAAAATATTATAAAACTAATTTTAAAACTGAAAATATATTTTTAAGACTTTTTAAATAATTATTATTAATTATTAACTAATTATTAATTAATAAAAACTAATATTAATTATTAAAAATACTAAATGAAAAGAGAAAAATATGAAAAAATTACAGAAATTATTTTACAACTACAGGAACCTAGGAAAATTATAAAAACACTAAGTGCTTAATAAAAATAAGCAAATAAGCAATAAGCTTCTTAAATAGAAGCTATCACTTTTGGTATTTTTGGCTTTTTTGAAATTTTCTTTTACAAAACTATTTAACTACTTAAAATAAGAGACTTTAATGAAGGGACTTAAGCTTAAGCTCAGAAATAAGCCTTGTGCAAGCAAATAAGTTCAACAGTGCACTTATGAGCTTGTTTTGGATTCTGAGGCAAAAGAAAAGCTAAGTACAATTCACAAGCTACTCTTAAATGATGACAAAAAGTTGAATGGTACAGAAAATGACACAATTACACTAAAACAAACAAGTGGAAGGGCTGAGATAAGCAAAAAATCACAATAAGCTAAGTTCAAAAAACTGAAAACCAAACAAGCCTTAACAGGCAACTGCAGCCTATAATGGGGCCCACAGGGAAGACCCAGAGTCCAAAATAAGCTTTGAGCTTATAAGTCCACCTAGTAAGCATTCCAAAATGCCCACAAGCTCAGCTTGAGCTCAAGTGAAGAGCAAGTTATGGTGTTTGGAAACTGGTTCAGTAGGCTGATGTACAAAGTGAGTAGCAGTTGCACAAATAAGTACACTAGTGGACTCTAAGCTAAGCACAAGTTAAGTATTCCTCAAACAACCTTACACAAGCAAAAAAAAAACAAAGGAACATGCTAACAAGCTTAAATAAGCTGATAAGAAAATCCAAAGTACCCTCAGACCAACAGTGAATCAAATTATGAGTGTGTGAGGGTCTGATATGACAAGCAGTCAACACATAAGCAATTAAGCCATGATCAAGGAACAATTTAGCAAAACCATCATCAAACATATGCAAACAACTCAACAACAACAATTAACAAACTAAGATTCAACAGGAACAATAAATGAACAAGCTCAAATACCACTGATGCACACTCAGAAACACAGGTCCAAGAAGCAATTTAGAGGGCACAATAAGCAATGTAAATAAGCCAATAAGAACTGATACATAGCATATGTTACAAGACTGAACTAGAAACTACTCAAACCAACAAAAATCACAAAAGGGATTCAAATGATGAACAAAATATGGGCCAATGAAACTCGGTCAGAATTGGAATAGCCTGGGTGCAGGGCAGAAAGTGCTCACACAGGGTCACTTTGAGCTTGAATCTCAATGAGCAAATGAGTTCCAAATGGCAAATTTCTTTTTGATTCAGTTACGCAAACCACCAAACAACATAAATCAACAAGATTTCACTAATTCCAATTTGTTTTAAACCCTGTGCATGATCTTGAATATTTGTCCATTTCATCAGTCAAGATTGTTTTGACTAATTGAGATTGAGCCTACTTTGACTTTTATGAGTTTCTAACTTTCCTAGATTACTGAAGGTGATGTAATAAGCTAAGATGTGAATAAATTAAGCTTGGTTAACTAGTCTTGCAACCATATGTGTGGATATGCAACCTGAAAATCCTTCTGTGAATACAGCAAGGTGATTTAAAAGAGTTTTGACTTTTTTTTTTTAACTAAGACACTTTCTTTTATGCTAGAACTGAGCTGTGAGAACTTAAATAGACATGCTTGAACCAAAAGTAACAATGAAAACACACTGAAACACAGTGTGTTCCCCTGAACCAAACACTCCTTGAAAAACTGGCATGACAGATTATTAAGGAAACAGATAAAATTAGGCTATGAAACTGAAAAGATAAGCTTACACTAGTCCTAGGTAAACACAAATAAGCAGAAACAATAAGTAAAAAGCAATACACTATGGAATGCAAGAATTAGGAGAAAAAGTCTTACAAATCTTCAAGATGGGAGTCCAAGGAACACAGAATCCAAAGTTACATCTTAAAGCCTCCCATGAGGTAACTAACCCATATCATTCCAAATTCCACCCTGGTTCAGTTCTTTTTCACCATTCTTCTGTAACTTTTGACTTATGAGCTATGAATAGGTATCTTTTATGAATTTTAGATTTTGTAAACAAAACTGATTTACAGGAATACATGGACTTACAAAATATTCTCCAAGACTTAATTGAGCTTAAATCATCACTAAACTACAACTCTTAATTAACATAACAGTAAATGAACTTTTCACTTGCAAATGTAAATTTGGAATTCAACTTATGAAATTTGAAATTGATCTTAAACAAAGTTTAGATTACACTTAAATTAATGATTACAACCTTTTACAACTAAGAAAAACAACTGAAATTTAAATTACTCCTAAAACTACATAATTAAACTATGCTATTACTACTAAAAAACTACTCTTTTTCTCTGCTTTTCTTTTCTTCTTTTATATGTCCCAGAAGGTCTTTGGCACTTTTCCCACTTCAATTAGAGCCGTTGGATGGCTCTAATTCATCTCAGCCCTTGAAATACTTTTTGGCAGGAAAAATGGGTTTGGCAGGTTATGGCTTTGCTTGTTAGGTTTTGTAAGTAATAATTTGGTTTTGGGGTTTAGTGGAGGCTAGGGAACAAGTGATGGGAGAGATGAGGTGGAGGAGGGGGGATGGGTTGAGTGTTGCAGGGGATTACCAGGCATGTGGGGGTGAAGGTGAAGGTCAAAGTTTGACCTGGGGAGGAGGGTAAATAAAACGGGGGTGTTGTTTTTATATTTTTGGAGTGGGCTTAGGGTGAGTTTGGGCCTGGGGTAAATGATTGGGTGGACTGGATTGGTTGGGGTGGGGTTTATGTTTGGTTTGTTGTTGGGTTGTAAAAACTATTAAGGTCCGGTTGGTAAGGTATTGTAAACAAAGGGACCAAAAGTGAAATTTCCACCAAAGTTAGGGACTGAAATTGTACTTCTGCCAAAAATATCACAAGGGATCAATATTGCCAAGTTTGATATTCCAAATCAATTTTTGCAATTTTTTTTTATTTTCAAAATTTCCCAGGGACTAAACTTGCAAATTTCCAAACTCCAGGGACCAAAATGTAACTTTTCCAAACTTATCACCCAAAGTCCGTTTTTGAATACTTTTGATTTTTTAGGGACTTGGGTTGACTTTTATTTCAAAATAAATGCATAGGGACTATTTTTGACAAATTTTGAAACTTGGGGGACTGAAACTGCCAATATTGCAAACTTTGATCGTTTTTCATTTGTTTTTGCTCGTTTTGCATTTAAAACACATAAAACACAATCCCTGGGATAATTTAAGTATTTTGATTACTTTTCGATTGTTTTTGTATGTTTTGGCAGTTTAAACACGATAAAAATGATGAGTGTTTGCGCACTCATCAATCCCCCACACTAAACTATTGCTAGTCCCTAGCAATAACTGCTTTGAAAACTTGATGGATTTTAAACTCTTTACCAAAAGTCATCACTTCTGGAGTAGCCAGGTGTAAGAACTGTGGCACACCTGATAACCGTGTAATTTTGAGCAAACCACCAGCTGTCAACGGATTTGATTAGTCTTTACCAAAAGCCGTTTGCTTCTGGACTAGCCAACTCTTGATGGAATAGTCAACATCTTGGTGAGCTGATTACCAATTATGGATTTTCCACGACCTTTACCACAAGCCATAATCTTGCGGGCTAGCCAACTCATTTGTTTTCGGGGAGTTGAGGAACCATACAATTTTGGGCAAATTGCAAGCCATAAACGGATTTGAGATGTCTTTACCAAGAGCCGTTTGCTCCTGGACTAGCCAATCCCTTTTGTCGGTTAGACAAGACGGACTGATTATCACAAAAATTTTGAAGCACCAGTGAAAAATTTTTAAATTTTTTGAAATTTTGGCAAAAACGGGGGTATTATATAGTAAAATGTGATAAAATTCGCTAGAATAGCGAAATACCCCCTACACTTAGCATGAATATTGTCCTCAATATTCAAAGTCCCGGCTATTATGCCGACATTTTGAACGTGAAAGGGCAACATTACAATCTAAGCGTGGAAAACACCATTTTGTTTTTTCACTCTATATGTAACCATAGCATGGGGGACTCCCCCACACTTAGGGTGAAAACTCTATATGCATGCTACTGTTTTTGTTTACCGAGTCGCTAGCTTGACTCGACCCCGAATTCATTTGTCCTTGGGGAATCATGATGTGGAAGAAACGATCTCAATCGGACTTTCATTCAAGATGTTTGGACAAACATAAGAAGCACGTGAAAGTTCCACACCGATGAGATAAGTATCCGGCTCAAGATAATGATAACTGAAAATGCCGGGATCAAATATAGTGTCTTCATTCCCGAAGGAGTGAAGAACAGGAGAAGTCACCCGATAGGTGAAGAAAGGTAGAAAGATCTTGATGACAATCAAGATTGATTCATCATCATCAGAAAGAGAATTCATGATTGGTGTATCATGAATCTCATCAGTAAAGCTCGTATGATCTAGACATATTATGGGTGGGAGGGTTGGGATTTTGATATCAATCAAATTCTCAAGGTTGAGAATATTTCCCTTCGGAAAACAAAGATCAACTTTGTCTAGATCAAAGTGAAAGTTATCATACTCCGGTGGAGATATGATATGAGTAAGTTCGCAGGAGAACTCCTCAAAGGTGTATGAATCATAATCGGGGAGAGAAATTTGAGAATGAGAAGTGGTGCTGCCACTAATCTTCTCTCCCATATGATCAAAGGTAAAGGCTTCAAACTCCGGAATAGGATCATCGGAGAAAATGTCACTATCCTTAATTAGGATAGGAGATGAAATAGGTTTCATATTGAAAGCCTCGATTTTAGAAATGAGGAGATCGACATTCAATAATGTTGCACGAAGTGCTTCATCCTTGATTTCAGTGTCAATCTCGTCATTTTCTTCTTCTAAGTTAACTAGCTTAGAAGGTAATTCTTCCATAAAAACGATGTCTCCACAAGATAACGAATTGTCATCAGTAGAATCGGAGAACATCTGAACATCATCATTCGGGAAGACAAGAGGAGGAGGAATATCACACAAATGATCAAGAATTCCCTGTGACTCTCTTGGGATTGGAACAAGGTCCTCAACACTAGACTTTATGAATTCGTCCGATTCCTTATTAGGAACAGTGTCAAGATGCTCGTCCCCCATGATCAAAGAGTGAGTGTGAATCTCGGGTGTGATAATAGTGGGTTGAGATGGAATCTCAACTGATGGAATGTCATCTGATGAACCTGATGAATCTTTATAAAATACAAGGATATCAAGTGTATCCTCATCATCACTGTCATCAGGAATGAAACGAAATCGAGAGCTAGATCTGGCTGCTTTTTCTTTTGCTATTGATTCCCTAATAGAGTTTTCATAAGCATCTTGGGAATTTATTTTAGCAGCCTGTTCGTCAGCTAACAATTCTTCCATCGATTTTTGGTTTGGATTATCTGGGGTATGTGTCATTCCTCTCAAGTCTTTCACTAAATCTAAAAGATCAATGAGAAGACTTTGAGGAATTGGTGGAGATGGAGGTTCGTCATGATACGATGTGTCAAAAGTGTTACAAGGAAATGGGTTCCCTGTTTGACAATCGGAGTTGAAGTGCGGACCTCCACAGTAATCACAACAGTAAAACTGATGTGGCTGTGAGTCGTATGTGCTAGAGTTATAATTGTAATCAGGAAATTGCTCATAGACAAGCGTGTTTCCCGATTGACAATCAGAACTGTAGTGTGAACCACCACAGTACTCACAACAGTAAAACTGCTGAGACTGATGGTGTGGCAGCTGATGGAATAAGTCAGTCGTGTCATGGTAGGAATAGGGATCTTGGTTATAGACAGATCCGTTTCCTGACTCTACCGTACCACAACTGGGGCAATTGCCACCATTATAAGGATTACCACACCATTGGCAAACCAGAAAGTGTGGATGAGACATAGAAAGAATCAAATGTGTATAGAGGGGTAGGGATGAAGAATCAAAGATGTGAAAAGGTAAAGGAGAGTGTTTTTGGATTTTTGGATAAACATTTTGTACAAATGATAAAGAAAATGTTTTTGTGTTTTTTTGTGTTCGTTGAAAACTAAGTTTAAAAAGTTTTCGGGAACGGCTTTGTTTTTATATGATAATAATAAGATAATATGAACAAGGATGGGAAATTTACAAAGGATTGAATCCCAAAAGCACTAATCAGCAAACCGTTTAGAAAACGCACACGACCTCCCCGGCAGCGGCGCCAAAAATTGATTGGCTCCAAACGGTCAACCTAAATTGACCAGGTGAATGGTCAACAAAGTCAAACTGCCTAGAGTCAATGCTCCGCGGAATATAGTGGTTTCCCCGGGTCGTTATGTCCCGACGAGGTGTGGATGGTAAACAAAACGGGTTTGTGATTGGGTGAATTTGGACAGAAAGGGATTGTGAATGATTACACTACGAGATGAGGAATGAAAATAACTTAGAAATACTATATTAATAGTTACTGATGATCAGATACACTAAAAACGTAAGCTAAGACCGAAAACGCGTTCGTTTGATTTAAATTTACGTTGACGTACGAAATAAAACGCGAGTTTTAGTGAAATAAAATACCTACGAACATGAAAATTACATTTTTACAATCCTAATGATAAAAGAAAATTTTTAGAAGAAGAAAAATAATTTTTACACTATTTAATTAATTACTAATTTCCTAATTACTTTTAATTATTTAAATTACACTAAATTATAACTAATTATGAAAATACACTAAAAATATGAAAATTGAATGTGGAAAAATTTAAAATATTATAAAACTAATTTTAAAACTGAAAATATATTTTTAAGACTTTTTAAATAATTATTATTAATTATTAACTAATTATTAATTAATAAAAACTAATATTAATTATTAAAAATACTAAATGAAAAGAGAAAAATATGAAAAAATTACAGAAATTATTTTACAACTACAGGAACCTAGGAAAATTATAAAAACACTAAGTGCTTAATAAAAATAAGCAAATAAGCAATAAGCTTCTTAAATAGAAGCTATCACTTTTGGTATTTTTGGCTTTTTTGAAATTTTCTTTTACAAAACTATTTAACTACTTAAAATAAGAGACTTTAATGAAGGGACTTAAGCTTAAGCTCAGAAATAAGCCTTGTGCAAGCAAATAAGTTCAACAGTGCACTTATGAGCTTGTTTTGGATTCTGAGGCAAAAGAAAAGCTAAGTACAATTCACAAGCTACTCTTAAATGATGACAAAAAGTTGAATGGTACAGAAAATGACACAATTACACTAAAACAAACAAGTGGAAGGGCTGAGATAAGCAAAAAATCACAATAAGCTAAGTTCAAAAAACTGAAAACCAAACAAGCCTTAACAGGCAACTGCAGCCTATAATGGGGCCCACAGGGAAGACCCAGAGTCCAAAATAAGCTTTGAGCTTATAAGTCCACCTAGTAAGCATTCCAAAATGCCCACAAGCTCAGCTTGAGCTCAAGTGAAGAGCAAGTTATGGTGTTTGGAAACTGGTTCAGTAGGCTGATGTACAAAGTGAGTAGCAGTTGCACAAATAAGTACACTAGTGGACTCTAAGCTAAGCACAAGTTAAGTATTCCTCAAACAACCTTACACAAGCAAAAAAAAAACAAAGGAACATGCTAACAAGCTTAAATAAGCTGATAAGAAAATCCAAAGTACCCTCAGACCAACAGTGAATCAAATTATGAGTGTGTGAGGGTCTGATATGACAAGCAGTCAACACATAAGCAATTAAGCCATGATCAAGGAACAATTTAGCAAAACCATCATCAAACATATGCAAACAACTCAACAACAACAATTAACAAACTAAGATTCAACAGGAACAATAAATGAACAAGCTCAAATACCACTGATGCACACTCAGAAACACAGGTCCAAGAAGCAATTTAGAGGGCACAATAAGCAATGTAAATAAGCCAATAAGAACTGATACATAGCATATGTTACAAGACTGAACTAGAAACTACTCAAACCAACAAAAATCACAAAAGGGATTCAAATGATGAACAAAATATGGGCCAATGAAACTCGGTCAGAATTGGAATAGCCTGGGTGCAGGGCAGAAAGTGCTCACACAGGGTCACTTTGAGCTTGAATCTCAATGAGCAAATGAGTTCCAAATGGCAAATTTCTTTTTGATTCAGTTACACAAACCACCAAACAACATAAATCAACAAGATTTCACTAATTCCAATTTGTTTTAAACCCTGTGCATGATCTTGAATATCTGTCCATTTCATCAGTCAAGATTGTTTTGACTAATTGAGATTGAGCCTACTTTGACTTTTATGAGTTTCTAACTTTCCTAGATTACTGAAGGTGATGTAATAAGCTAAGATGTGAATA
This sequence comes from Artemisia argyi, assembly GCA_030686995.1. Classification (NCBI taxonomy): domain Eukaryota; kingdom Viridiplantae; phylum Streptophyta; class Magnoliopsida; order Asterales; family Asteraceae; genus Artemisia; species Artemisia argyi. The sequence continues at coordinate 65,020,887 of CM060680.1, forward strand.
AATTAAGCTTGGTTAACAAGTCTTGCAACCATATGTGTGGATATGCAACCTGAAAATCCTTCAGTTTATACAGCAAGGTGATTTAAAAGAGTTTTGACTTTTTTTTTTTAACTAAGACACTTTCTTTTATGCTAGAACTGAGCTGTGAGAACTTAAATAGACATGCTTGAACCAAAAGTAACAATGAAAACACACTGAAACACAGTGTGTTCCCCTGAACCAAACACTCCTTGAAAAACTGGCATGACAGATTATGAAGGAAACAGATAAAATTAGGCTATGAAACTGAAAAGATAAGCTTACACTAGTCCTAGGTAAACACAAATAAGCAGAAACAATAAGTAAAAAGCAATACACAGTGGAATGCAAGAATTAGGAGAAAAAGTCTTACAAATCTTCAAGATGGGAGTCCAAGGAACACAGAATCCAAAGTTACATCTTAAAGCCTCCCATGAGGTAACTAACCCATATCATTCCAAATTCCACCCTGGTTCAGTTCTTTTTCACCATTCTTCTGTAACTTTTGACTTATGAGCTATGAATAGGTATCTTTTATGAATTTTAGATTTTGTAAACAAAACTGATTTACAGGAATACATGGACTTACAAAATATTCTCCAAGACTTAATTGAGCTTAAATCATCACTAAACTACAACTCTTAATTAACATAACAGTAAATGAACTTTTCACTTGCAAATGTAAATTTGGAATTCAACTTATGAAATTTGAAATTGATCTTAAACAAAGTTTAGATTACACTTAAATTAATGATTACAACCTTTTACAACTAAGAAAAACAACTGAAATTTAAATTACTCCTAAAACTACATAATTAAACTATGCTATTACTACTAAAAAACTACTCTTTTTCTCTGCTTTTCTTTTCTTCTTTTATATGTCCCAGAAGGTCTTTGGCACTTTTCCCACTTCAATTAGAGCCGTTGGATGGCTCTAATTCATCTCAGCCCTTGAAATACTTTTTGGCGGGAAAAATGGGTTTGGCAGGTTATGGCTTTGCTTGTTAGGTTTTGTAAGTAATAATTTGGTTTTGGGGTTTAGTGGAGGCTAGGGAACAAATGATGGGAGAGATGAGGTGGAGGAGGGGGGATGGGTTGAGTGTTGCAGGGGATTACCAGGCATGTGGGGGTGAAGGTGAAGGTCAAAGTTTGACCTGGGGAGGAGGGTAAATAAAATGGGGGTGTTGTTTTAATATTTTTGGAGTGGGCTTAGGGTGAGTTTGGGCCTGGGGTAAATGATTGGGTGGACTGGATTGGTTGGGGTGGGGTTTATGTTTGGTTTGTTATTGGGTTGTAAAAACTATTAAGGTCCGGTTGGTGAGGTATTGTAAACAAAGGGACCAAAAGTGAAATTTCCACCAAAGTTAGGGACTGAAATTGTACTTCTGCCAAAAATATCACAAGGGATCAATATTGCCAAGTTTGATATTCCAAATCAATTTTTGCAATTTTTTTTTATTTTCAAAATTTCCCAGGGACTAAACTTGCAAATTTCCAAACTCCAGGGACCAAAATGTAACTTTTCCAAACTTATCACCCAAAGTCCGTTTTTGAATAATTTTGATTTTTTAGGGACTTGGGTTGACTTTTATTTCAAAATAAATGCATAGGGACTATTTTTGACAAATTTTGAAACTTGGGGGACTGAAACTGCCAATATTGCAAACTTTGATCGTTTTTCATTTGTTTTTGCTCGTTTTGCATTGAAAACACATAAAACACAATCCCTGGGATAATTTAGTCAACTTATTTCATCATTCCTAATCCTAAACGCAAGTGGTTGAATAATTCATGCTTAAGGGGTTTTGTGAATATATCCGCAATGTTGTCTTCCGATGCAACCTTTTCTATAGATATATTTCCTTTTTGTACATTATCCCTAAGAAAATGGTGACGTATTTCTATGTGTTTAGTCCTAGAGTGTTGCACCGGATTTTTACTTAAATCTATCGCACCTTTATTATCGCACATAATGGGGATATTTTCTAACCTAATGCCATAGTCTACGAGAGCTTGTTTCATCCATAGTGCTTGTTGACATGCCTTTCCGGCGCTTACATATTCGGCTTCGGTGGTAGAAATAGCAAGAGCGGTTTGTTTTTCGAAAACCAAGACGTTAGACAACATCCCATAAACGTGCAAATTCCGCTAGTACTCTTTCTATCTACGTAGTCTCCCGCATGATTCGAATCCACATAGACAATGGTTTCTATGCCGGATTCCTTAGGATACCATAATCCTAAGTGTATAGTGCCTTTAACGTATCGGAAGATACGCTTAACCGCTTCTAGGTGAGAGGTTTTGGGATCCTCTTGAAAACGGGCACAAAGGCAGACACTAAACATGATATCGGGTCTACTTGCCGTCAAGTATAGTAAACTATCTATCATTCCTCTATACTTGGTGTTATCTACGGACTCACCTTCATCGTCCTTTGTGAGGTTTACCTCCGTAGACATGGGAGTTTTCATGGGTTTTGAGTCTTCTAGGCCAAATTTCTTAAGCATTTCCTTAATGTACTTAGATTGGTTAAAGAATATTCCATCTTCAAATTGTTTTATTTGTAATCCTAGGAAGAAGTTAAGTTCACCCATCATACTCATCTCAAACTCATCATGCATGATTTTGGCAAATTCATCACACATGTCTTGACAAGTCGATCCAAATATAATGTCGTCAACATATATATTGGACAATGATGAGATTTGGGTCTTTCCTTTTAGTGAAAAGAGTGTTATCTACCATTCCCATGGAATAATTATGTTTAATAAGAAAAGCTTTTAATCGATCATACCAAGCTTTGGGAGCTTGTTTGAGTCCATACATAGCTTTCTTTAACTTATAAACATAATCAGGTTTTGCGAAGTCAATGAATCCTGGAGGTTGTGCCACATATACCTCCTCATTGATAAAACCGTTAAGGAATGCACTTTTCACATCCATTTGGAATAACTTAAAATCTAGGGCGCAAGCATAGGCAAGTAATATCCTAATCGATTCTAGTCTAGCTACGGGGGCATAAGTTTCGTCATAATCAATTCCTTCTTGTTGATTATAACCTTGGGCAACTAACCTAGCTTTATTCCTAGTAACTATTCCATTCTCGTCTAACTTATTCCTATATACCCATTTGGTTCCTATGATGGTCATATCCTTTGGATTTGGGACTAATTCCCAAACATCATTCGCCTTAAATTGATTTAATTCTTCTTGCATAGCTATAACCCAACTTTCATCCTTTAAAGCCTCGCTAATATTCTTAGGTTCTATTGCTGAGAGGAAACAAAAGAAATTGTTTTTATCTTGGGCTTGTGACCTTAGGGTTCTTTGGTTAAGATGTCCTATTATATTATCTAATGGATGTGATCTAGATTCTTTAATATTAACAGTTTCGTTATTTTCTAAGTTAATGTCTTCATTATCATTTCCTATAGGTTTTGTTTTACTAACCTTAATAGCTTCATCTTCGACTAAATCATCATCTTCTAAAGGTAATGTTTTAGGAGGTGGTGGTGTTTCATCAAATGTTACATTTAGTGATTCCTCTACTTTCATGGAGTGTTTATTAAGTATTATATATGCTTTGCTATTTTGTGAGTATCCTAAAAATATTCCTTCATATGATTTTGGATCAAACTTAGTGAGATAGTCCTTAGTGTTTAAAATATAGCATTTACTTCCAAATACCTTAAAGTAGCTTAAGTTTGGTTTTCTACCTCTTAATAACTCATAAGGAGTTTTTCCTAGAATTCTTCTAATTGATACCCTATTTAAAATATAAGTTGATGTATCTACGGCGTGACACCAAAATTTTTGTGGGATGGATTGTTCATTTAACATAGTTCTACTCATTTCTTGTAGTGACCTATTTTTTCTTTCTACTACGCCATTTGATTGAGGAGTACGAGGAGCGGAGAAATTGTGAGATATTCCATTTAACTCGTAATATTTTCCGAATTGTACTTCGTTATCAAATTCCCTACCATGGTCCGTCCTAATGGCAACTATTGAGCATCCTAATTTATTTTGAATCATTTTACTAAATATTTCAAAATTTTCAAATGCTTGGGTTTTGTCACTTAAAAAACTAGTCCACGTGTATCGTGAGTAGTCATCTACTATTACTAAGGTATATTTGTTTCCTCCATAGCTCCGCACAGCGGATGGACCGAAAAGATCCATATGTAATAATTCTAGGCACCTAGTAGTGGATACTATATTCTTGGCTTTGTGACTAGCATGAGCTTGTTTTCCAATTTTACATGCATCACAAAAATGCTTGTCATATTTTAGATTAGGCAAATTTCTAACTAATTCCTTAGAGGCCAAAGATTGTATTTGTTGCATGTTAGCATGTCCTAATCTCCTATGCCATAGTGTAGAGTTTTCATCTAGGGTCGTTAGGCATATCCTATCCTCAGGTTTGTTTCCTAGTTTCATAACATATATGCCACCTTTTCTAATCCCTCTACCTATAATTTTTCCATTCTTAACTATTTCGCTATCATCTTCGGTAAATGTGACTCTACATTTATTATCACATATTTGTCCTACACTAAGCAAGTTATATGTTAATTTATCTACATGCTCTACATTTTCAATAGTAAGTGAGTCTTGAGAGATCGTACCTTTGCCAATGATTTTTCCACGTAAGTCACTACCGAAAATAACGTTACCTCCATTGTATGCCTTATATGTATAGAATAGATTGCGATTCCCCGTCATGTGCCTCGAACATCCGCTATCTTTGATCCATTCGTCAGGTTCCAAGTAAATTCCTAAACATATTTCGTCGGTTTCTTTTGCCATAAAACACTTTTCGTCTCTTGGCTTTTCAACTTCTTCTTTATCACTATCACTCCATGTTCCACTAACAAAAGCACCTTGACTTTCATAACCCGGTGGCTTTAGACATTCGCCAATGAGATGATTTGGACTTCCACATCTAAAGCACTTTCTTTTCCCGTAGTTGTCACTTCTATTCCTTTGGAATGCTTTTCTTTCGTCTCGTGATGATCTGCTGAATCTTCCTCGTCTCTTGAAGAACTTCTTGAATTCTCTTACGGCCATTGCATATTCTTCGTCTTCACTTTCGTCACTTGAATCATCATCATCATGATGCGTGGGAATCGCACCTTGCTTTACCTCTCGAGGGATCTCGCAAGGCTTACAACCCCCACCAGGCAGTGTACCTGATCGTTGTAGTATAGTATAGTGACAAGTACCGGGGGATTGATCGTTCAGCTTAGGAATAGTGTCGCTAGGATTAGAAAACCTAATTAATAGTTCTAGAGATGAAAGATGATTATTTTTGTGTTTTTATATTTTATGAAAGCAATTAAAATCTCGGGTTTTGAAAGAGTGGGCGGAATTAGTTGCTAATCAACTAACCCAAAGCTAAGATGCAATCAAAATAAAATAATAAAAAATGAAATTAAACTAATTAAACTAAGGTTGTGAGCAGTAATTGGAGAAATTGTGTTTACTTAGACTTCATTACTCCCTAGATATCTTTTACATGTTAATTACTTGTTACACTTGTATGAATGACGGGTTGTATTCCTTAATACCATTCGTGGATGGCATACATAACTCCCCAACTCTATGAGCTCTTATCTCCTCCTACACCATGACCCAGCACAACTATAGGGATTGTAAACAGTGGCTCATGCATTAAATACAACCAATAAAGACCTAGTACGCCTCGGTTCATGTTTCTTAAGACGTTCAAGCATGTTACCATTTGGAGATCTGCCAGTTTTCTTAAGCCTAACATATAAAATCATTCATCCAAGAACAAGAATAGACAAGTAATCAACACATAATCAACATCTAGGTTTCATTAGATCTAAGCAAACACAAGAGAGATCTAGCCTAGCATAGTAGAATTAAGATAAGAACAAAAGATAAACAACCAACACATAGACATATTGATTGAATTAAGAGTATACTTATCTCAATTACAATGCAAGGTCTCAAGGGTTTGGAACCCTTGAAAAACCTGTAAAAGAGGCACCAAAATCGTCTTTAGGGTTTCACCAAAACTTCTCTCCCTTTAATGAAAAAACTAGAAAACTATATATAGGAAAATCGTCCTGACGGCGTCAAGAGTTAAATCTGACGCCGTCAACTCGCCGCCATACACTTCCTCGGACGCCCTAGATCCAATCGTGACGGCCTATGTGACGCCGTCACCACCCACGGTAAATTAATCTTGGTCACTTTGACGCCGTCATAACTCCATCTGACGCCGTCACCAGCTACGGTAAATTATTCTTCATGTCTGACGCCGTCAAGAGCAAACCCTTGACGCCGTCACCTTGTATTTCCAGCTTGGATTTTTGGTACTTTGTCGTTTTCTTCACTTTATGCTCCAAAAACGTCCAAAATAGCCTCTTTTCCAGAATGCACTCTCCAAACACCTAAAATCACAAAAGGAACGATTTAGGGCAATATTTGATCAAATAAATTCGGATTCGGGCTTAAATGACCCCCTAAAAACGGATCATTTTTCGCCTCATCATATACCCTTACACTTGAGATTTGCTTGTCCTCAAGCAAATGAGCTTTTATTCTACTCAAAAGACAAGTTAGGGGTCATTTAACACTAATATAAAAGTAATTACAACAAATAATCGTTCCACTAAAGACCAATAGACAAGCACGGAGGTCATACACAAGCACCTCACAAATAGTGTTTAGATACTCACATCTCTCGGGTGTAATAAAGTAATATAACATTATGGAAATGGAAGATATCTCTCACTACCTGTCATAGCAAAATAGATTACCATAGGCTTGGGAAAGGATCAAACCTCCACCATATGGCGTAAGCACCTAGGATAAACTATCAAAGAGGTCTTTTAAAAGGGTTATATCGTTAGGTGTAGGGATATGAATTACACGGTTTTGTTGGATAAAGGGAATTTTACTGGTGGCGAGTTAACAATCTTAGTAAATTACATGTACAAGATGGCGTTGCTAAGCCAAGACTAGACTCGACTTAAGCTAATAAATGAAAAATAACAAAAACATAAAATGAATATAAAATAAAAACGGGATGGTAGTCCGTATGTTTTTTCTCTTCTTCTTTTCTATTTTTTTTTTCTTTTTTCTTGTTTTTTTTTCTATTTTTTTTTTCGATTTTTTTTTATTTTTTTTTATTTTTTTTTTTGCATACACTCTTACCCTACCATCCAAGATAATACATCATAGGGGTTTGAGCACTCCCCTTACACTTGAATCTTTACATACTTTACATTAAACTATTCTAATGACTCGAATTAAGAAAATCAAAACACTTGGAGCACTTTTAAGATTAACGTACATATGGGGGTAATAAGTGATGTTCTTCCCCATTACTCCATAAAATAAGTACTTACCCATGAGTCCCAATCGTCCCAAAACAATATGTACAAGGATATGACTCGACTTAGCAACCATGTAATCAATTAGAAAGTTAACTTAGGGTTTAACAAATAACAATAATGCACTAAAAATGAGCGCATACACGGAAGGCTAAGGCGATTTGGGTGTACATTTAAGTGGGGTGTAACAAATTCTTCCTTTAAGTAAAATGCTTAAAGTTAGAAACGAAAAGATAGGCTCGGAGGGGTGTACTAGGGGTATCGTGTACTAAAAATGAGTACAACGCAAAGGGTGTGGGAAAAATTAGTTGACTTAACTAGCCAAGTAATATGACTTAAATGGTCAAGTAATTATAATACGGGTTTAACACAAGGGTGATCCTAATGCCTCTTATCATGTAGTAAATCCTACCACACGAATGTAGTCTCACTAGCGGTCTCGGGATGCATCACTAACGCAAGTTCTAGAATCTAAATGCTACCGGTACACTCATAAGCACTAATAATGAATGCTTTTCCTATCAAATCTAAAGGCGAACCTCACATTTTTGGGTGGAAAATTTTTCTGAATATACGGTTATGTGCTAGTCATACAACCTCCTATCCATGAGACGCTTGCTATGGCTAAAGTTTCACTCCTAAATGTTGTAAAAAATTTTAAATTTGGCGCTAAAATTACACTAACAAGTATTTCTCATAGTTTTATTACTCATCTACAATCAAACAAAACAAACTCAAGCGAAAGTGCAAATGTAAGGTATCATCTTTTTACCCTCCCCTTACACTTAAGATGAACATTGTCCCCAATGTTCAAGTAAAGAATGTAAAAGTTAAAAAGTAAAGAGAATGAAATCAAATACTCCCCTGATTCGCTCGGTATGGATTTTAGTTGGCCAGGTTAAATCTTCTTCCAAGAAAACGAACAATCAAAGCTTCCCTTCCAGAATATAAATCATCTTCTTATCACAAATAACCTGTAAATCCTGACAAAAGTAGACAAGGCAACATCGCGTAAAATCGGCGGCATCCTATATAAGTTACTAAATCCTAGAAAACAAAATGAGATATAATGCTTGTGGAATGAAGGTTGCAGATTTCCTGGAGATTTTAAAACTTAATAATTCACAAAAACTATAAGACTCCGTTAGAAAAACAAAACCGGTAAAATTTCCAGATTTTTAACTCCTGACGCCGTCAAGAGCAATTGCCTGACGCCGTCAGAATGGACCTGCAGAAATCTTTATGTTAAGTTTCCGGAAAATTTCTGGAAAAACTTTGTCCTACTTCCTGGAAAATCCTGCAAAACTTCATTATGACTCAATACAAGCATTTGACTCTAACAAATACGAATATACATGTTCATTAAATATTGTGGATAATCATGATCGGTTTGTTTCTTAAAAACATATTTGGGGTTTCCCCTTACACTTATCTTTTGCAAAAATACCTTTAGGTTGAAGTTAAGACTAGGCTAAACAACATAATAAAGTATTTCACATTTTAATAGAGAAACATGATCAACCAACAATAAAAATAAAACATGCATACGGAAGCAAATAACAATCAAACAATTAAAAATCACACAAAACATGGGTTGCCTCCCAAGAAGCGCTTTTCTTTATTTACGAGTCTTGTAGCTAGACTCAAAGTCGTGGGTTACTACGTGATTTCATCATTGGTTCCACTACCTAGGTCATCTTCTAAACTAGTGTCGCTCTCATAGTGTAAGTACTTTGGATCTTCAAATTCGAAAACATCCCTCCGATACTTAGAGCCAAGCTCACTAACATCCTTAAAGAACCCACAAGATAAATCAGAAACATTTCTACAACCTCTTCTATCATCGTCATCACACAAGACAAGTTGGGAGCTCATAACATCAAGCCCGTCGCAATCTATCTCCCTAAGGTCTCTTCTTTTGTATGGCGTTTGGTATGAAATCCTCCTAATCCCGTCAGTGAAAGTCATGATTCCGTTCAAGTCATCCACCATCAACTTAGTGATTTCACAAAAGGGCGCTCCAAATACAACTTGCGATAACCTAGGGTCAACAAAGTCCTCTATGTTGTCCACAATTGTGAACTCCATAGTGAATGCCATATTTCCTATGAACACTTGGATTTCATGATCCTTACCAACCACTTTCTCTCCCTTGTAAATCATCCCCCATCTGCAGATATTGTTATAGTGAAACAATGACATGAAATTCTTTGGCAGGAATACATTAATGTACACGTTCTCGAAGTGTTTGTGACCGATCATGCAGGGGATTTTTAGGTTATTCGGATTACGTCGTTTGATCTTTTTCAACTCTCCTCCCTTTGACCCGTATGGATTCCCCTCAAGGGAGGGACGATACTCATAAACTTCCTCACCATCCCCACGAAAAACTACCGTTCTAACACCATTGGTGAATAATACACTACCATCCTTCTCGTCAAGGATTGCTCCCGATTCATTGATAAATGGTATCCCAAGGACGAGGTTGGTCAATGCTTGATTGGCGAGAGGGTCCACGTCATCAACCACAGTGAGCTCAGTATCGTAATCAAATTCTCCAATCCTAAACGATACATTCTCTATTACTTCCTTGCATACGACGTCCTCTGGGAAGGTTTTGCGGTATAGAGAAAGTGGGATTACGCTGACCGGGAAGCTAGGATCTATACGGCTATTAATTAAGACCTTTCCCTCAATGGTACAGGGGATTTTGAAAAGCTTAGGGTCGTTCCCCTCGGGTTGATTGCTATCCCAACTTATAGCATCCTCTTTTTCGGATTCTTTTATAACCGATTTGCTCAAAATGGTTGGGTCTTTCTCCTGTTCCTCCGATGTCTCGTTCCAATCATCCAGTTTATCGGATTTCTGCGCGGTGCACTGCTCGGGTGAGTTGGCAGGTTTCCTTGCCGAAGCGTGGTCAACCTTTGGTGTCTCATCATTCGTTGTCTGACTAAGGTTGTCAGTTTGTTGTTGGGTTGGTTTGGATGCAGCAGCTGAAATTGTGGTGATGGTGTTTACAAAGTGGATTGGTCCAGAGGGGTTGATAGGTCCTTTCTTGTCAGGGGATAGATGTTTGAATAGCTTGCTAGGACTTTTTATCTTTACAGGGGAGGCTGGTGGACTCATGACGGTAGCAGACTTAACCTCATCAACGTGAATGGGCTCATTATCAATATGCTCTTTGATAGCCGTCAACAGATTACAAATCTTGTTGTTCACGTCAGCCTGCTGTTGTTTGAATTTTGCCTCGAGTGTAGTAAGCTGCAGTTTTTGAGAAAGAATGAATTTTTTTAAATCATCTTCACAGCTTTGCCTAGAGGTATCTTGTGATGGAAAATGTTCGGACCAAGTGAGGGGTGAGGAATCATTAAATGATACACTTCGTGTTTGGTACCCTCTAAAATTAGGTTTATCCTTCCATGCCTCATATGCTTCGGCAGAAGTTCGAGGACCTTGCCCTAAGTGTGATGATGTGAATTCGTTATAAGCACGTTTTGGAAGTTCCATGCAGTTGTAGGTCTCATGAGGGCCATTGCAAAGTTTGCATGTAGAAGCGATTCTGCTTACTTGGCTTGAAGGCTTATGAATTTCGTAAGATTTCATGAGAGACTTGACTCGACCTTCAAGTTCCATGATCCTACGGTCGGGAGTGCTTGAATTATTCGAAGGCAAAGATATTGCCTTGACCGTTTTGTTCAAATCATGGGGATCATTCCAACTTTCGTTGTCATAGAGAGCAAGATCTTCTATGAGTTCCCATGATTGTTCCGCACTAAGATCACGTAGCTTACCACCGGCCGATTGGTCAATGGTTCGCCTCGTGGAGATGTCGATATGGTCATAGAAGATTTGGACTTGGAGCCACAGATCTATGCCATGATGAGGGACTTTTTGGAGTAAGTCCTTGAAACGAGTCCATGCTTCATAAAGAGATTCATTTTGACGTTGTTGGAACATCAAGATGTCATTCCTAAGCTTAGTAGTTCTCCTCGGTGGGAAAAATTGAGCAAGGAAACGGGTGGTGAGATCATCCCATGTGGTGATGGATCCCGCGGGTAAACGCTTAAGCCATTGACTAGCTTGATCCCGTAGAGAGAATTGGAATAGGCGTAAATGGGTAGTCTCTCTAGTTTCAACACCTAGGTCTATGGAATCTACGATTTTGAGGAAGTCCTTAAGGTGTTGGTTTGGATCTTCGGAACGAAGTCCATGGAATGCACATCCGCTTTGCACCAACCGGATGGTGTCGGATCGCAAGGGGGTCACATTGGCTCCGGTGAGCTCAATGGTGTTTCGGTAGCCTTGGTGGCTAGGTCGGGAATACTCTCCTAAGGTTCGGGGCCTAAGGGGTTCTAATGGTGGGTTTTGTTGTGGTGGGATGATGGGTTCAAAGATGTTACCACCTTCCATGATGTCGGATGGTAAAGAGTTACGAACAAAAGCACGAAGAAACAAGATAGACTAAAGAAGACCTAAAAATAAAAAAAAATAAAAAATCTTACTAGAAAGGAATCTAGCAAGTAGACCTAATAAAAAGAAATCCTAACCTAGACAATAACTATTCCCCAGGCTGCGGCGCCAAAAACTTGATGCGTGGGAATCGCACCTTGCTTTACCTCTCGAGGGATCTCGCGAGGCTTACAACCCCCACCAGGCAGTGTACCTGATCGTTGTAGTATAGTATAGTGACAAGTACCGGGGGATTGATCGTTCAGCTTAGGAATAGTGTCGCTAGGATTAGAAAACCTAATTAATAGTTCTAGAGATGAAAGATGATTATTTTTGTGTTTTTATATTTTATGAAAGCAATTAAAATCTCGGGTTTTGAAAGAGTGGGCGGAATTAGTTGCTAATCAACTAACCCAAAGCTAAGATGCAATCAAAATAAAATAATAAAAAATGAAATTAAACTAATTAAACTAAGGTTGTGAGCAGTAATTGGAGAAATTGTGTTTACTTAGACTTCATTACTCCCTAGATATCTTTTACATGTTAATTACTTGTTACACTTGTATGAATGAAGGGTTGTATTCCTTAATACCATTCGTGGAGTGGCATACATAACTCCCCAACTCTATGAGCTCTTATCTCCTCCTACACCATGACCCAGCACAACTATAGGGATTGTAAACAGTGGCTCATGCATTAAATACAACCAATAAAGACCTAGTACGCCTCGGTTCATGTTTCTTAAGACGTTCAAGCATGTTACCATTTGGAGATCTGCCAGTTTTCTTAAGCCTAACATATAAAATCATTCATCCAAGAACAAGAATAGACAAGTAATCAACACATAATCAACATCTAGGTTTCATTAGATCTAAGCAAACACAAGAGAGATCTAGCCTAGCATAGTAGAATTAAGATAAGAACAAAAGATAAACAACCAACACATAGACATATTGATTGAATTAAGAGTATACTTATCTCAATTACAATGCAAGGTCTCAAGGGTTTGGAACCCTTGAAAAACCTGTAAAAGAGGCACCAAAATCGTCTTTAGGGTTTCACCAAAACTTCTCTCCCTTTAATGAAAAAACTAGAAAACTATATATAGGAAAATCGTCCTGACGGCGTCAAGAGTTAAATCTGACGCCGTCAACTCGCCGCCATACACTTCCTCGGACGCCCTAGATCCAATCATGACGGCCTATGTGACGCCGTCACCACCCACGGTAAATTAATCTTGGTCACTTTGACGCCGTCATAACTCCATCTGACGCCGTCACCAGCTACGGTAAATTATTCTTCATGTCTGACGCCGTCAAGAGCAAACCCTTGACGCCGTCACCTTGTATTTCCAGCTTGGATTTTTGGTACTTTGTCGTTTTCTTCACTTTATGCTCCAAAAACGTCCAAAATAGCCTCTTTTCCAGAATGCACTCTCCAAACACCTAAAATCACAAAAGGAACGATTTAGGGCAATATTTGATCAAATAAATTCGGATTCGGGCTTAAATGACCCCCTAAAAACGGATCATTTTTCGCCTCATCATATACCCTTACACTTGAGATTTGCTTGTCCTCAAGCAAATGAGCTTTTATTCTACTCAAAAGACAAGTTAGGGGTCATTTAACACTAATATAAAAGTAATTACAACAAATAATCGTTCCACTAAAGACCAATAGACAAGCACGGAGGTCATACACAAGCACCTCACAAATAGTGTTTAGATACTCACATCTTTCGGGTGTAATAAAGTAATATAACATTATGGAAATGGAAGATATCTCTCACTACCTGTCATAGCAAAATAGATTACCATAGGCTTGGGAAAGGATCAAACCTCCACCATATGCCAATTAGTTGCCAATTAGTTCATCTAGTGATAACGTCATCAAGTTCTTTGATTCTTCGATTGTCGTGACCTTAGCTTGCCATTTTGGATGCAACGCCCTAAGAAATTTCCTAACACAATTTTTACTAAAAAATGTCTCATCAAGTGCTTTTAAACTTGTGATGATAGTGTTAAACTTAGCAAAAGCATTATCAATTGATTCCTCTTCCGGAATCGTAAATTGTTCATATTGTTGTACAAGAAGATCTATTTTATTATCTTTGACTTGGCTATTACCTTGGTGAGTAATTAGTAAAGAATCCCAAATTTCTTTGGCGGTTTTACACATAAAAATTCTTTCATATTCTTTGCGTGGTAACGCATTATAAATTACCATTCTAGCCTCATTATTTTTTGCTAATTTCTTTTTCAAATCATCATTTTGTTTTTCAAAAGATACAATTTCATTCATTTTAGTTTCAACATTATATTGAATAGGAGGAAAATCACCAAAGGTAATAATATGCCAAAGATCAAGATCTTTTGATTTCACATACGTTTCGAATCTATTTTTCCAATATAAAAATCCGTCACTTTCAAATAGTGGTGGTCTTTGCATAGATTGCCCTTCTAAATATTTTAAAGATTCCATAGATCGTTACAAGTTTTAAAATACAATATATTTTAAAGATCTTGTTAAACCTGACTCTGATACCAATTGTGGAAAACTAGAAGGGGGGGTTGAATAGTTTTATGTCGTTTTTAGATTGTTATAAAAATTTGTTTAAAAGTTTTCTTTGTTTTGTAAAATATAGATTCGATGTTATATGAAATCAAGTCATGCACTATATGAACAACACTAAGTAAGTACGATAAAGCAATAATAACGTAAGTAAAGAAATAGATAAGGGTTGGAAAGATCGAACCGAGAGACAAGAGATTTATAGTGGTTCGGCTACAAGGTCACCTTCCTTGCCCTACTCCACTCCCCGAGCACCTAACTCGAGAGTTTTCTTCACTATATCAACAAGCTCCCTTATGGCGGAGAAAACCTTACACACCAATTTACACACCACAATAGCTTCACACCTTAATCACAACTTCTACACAACTAGTTCACACCTATTCACTACTAAATCACACCACTTCTTCACACCAATCTTCTACACACCAATCTTCTTCACACCTATTCTTCTACACACCAATCTTCTTCACACCTATTGTTCTACACACCAATCTTCTTCCTAACTTATCTTCTTCACAACTATTCTTCTAACCAATCACACTATATATCAAACTACACTATCTTCTAACAAATATTCACAACTAATCACACAATGAAATAATAACAATGATGATTCACTAACAACTTAGATGTGGAGATCACAACAAGTTGTAATACTTCTTGTCTTGAGGGATAGAAGTATTCTTCTCTTGCACTTGATGGGATGATGTTTGGATCACTTTGAAACAAAGATTTAAGAATGTATGATCAAAGGATTTATAGATTGGAAATGGAGATCTAGAACAGAAAATTCTGTAGTGCAAAAGGTGAGAAAAAAATCCAGGTTTAAGATGGTATTTATAGGCAACAGATTCTGACAGAGGAGCGTGGCCGGTCCCCTTAAATCATGGCCGGCCCCCTTAAAATTAAGGGGACCGCCCTTTATAATTAAGGGGGCCGCCCAGCTGAAACGGCCAGATTCTTTGTCTTTTAGTGGGGAAAGTTTATTTGGTGAAAAACTAACTGATTTTGGTTAAAAATTTGAATTCATATATTTAGTATGAATAAAACATTTTTCTTTATTACCAAAAGTGTTTTTCAAAAATATATAATATGTTTATATAATTAAATAAACTTTGTATTAGTTAATTAAATACCCCTTTGATCATAAATTGCACTAAACACTTTGTTTATTCATACCTTAAGTGATTTGGATGTAAAGAGAAATAGTAATCACTAAATACTTGTTTATGTCACAAGTTTTAGTTCTATGAGTTTATATTTTGTGATAATCAAAACATAGAGATATTGATAACATGTTAATAATGTTTTTAGGCATTATTTATGTCAACAATTTCTTCATCTTTGACTTCCATAGCGTTAGACGTCTTTCAATAATCATGAGATGATAATCATTCATCGTTCTTTGTGCCTTGTTCATTGTTGTTGTGATAGTGATCTAATAATGAAGTTGTCTGCCTTTCGTCACTTCCGCGTCTGTGGTGGTAGTCCGCCATTCCAACATGCTCATACATCTTTGAATTCTGACTTATACATGCACGTAGTCCCTTTCTTTCACTTAAGATCTTTAGTCTTTATACTTTGTAGATTCTTCTTTTTGGCGTAGAATCTTTCTTTGAACTTTGTGTTGCTTTGATCTTTGAGGGAGCTTTTGATGACTTCAAGATGTATGTATGAGCATGTGGAATCTGTCGCCATGGAGATGATGTAACCCTGCATGTAAACAGTTAGCAATAAAACATCCGGTACTTACAGATAAGGAATTAGAGATCGTCAACAGCATAGTGTGAAGACTCCTTCTAACCCTTATCAAGGCCATTCCCATGTCAGATACTCCCGAAGGAGCTTACAAGACCTACTAAGTAGCTCAATGACTGGGTGAGTCGCTGGGGATCACTCCACGACTGGGTGAGTCGCTGGGGATCACTCCACGACTGTAGATCGCTAAGAAACCACCGCAAACACTAAGCGTAACCCAGAAGGAGTTACCGAAGTGACCTGCTGTCAGGGCTGTTAGATGTTGACCCTGGCAGGATTTCCGTTCAATCATTGAGAAATACTTATGTAAATTCTCTCATAAACGTTCTCGGCAGATTGTTAAGATCTGCGAAGGACTCGATAATTTACAGCTGGTGCCCATTGATGTAGAACACCAGTTGCAGAAATACTAAGTGTTCCTAAGAGATCTTTGATGTATCTCATGGCTCTAGACTCGAAAAGTGCACACTTAGGTTTCCTATGCGGATACTAGGGAGGGGTCTCCTGCTTCAATATCAACCATATCTAAGAGATAAGTCGATAGATTACATCGGTTCCCCGTGAGAATGAAACAAGCTCTTTTAAGAGAACTTGAGTGGTTAAGAAGGTTTAGTGCATTGCGTCGCTGGGTCCATGACGACTTTATCTTCAATATCGGCGTCGCCTTAGCAACAATCAGTAGCATATGAATTGAACCCGGTGTCTGCCCTAAGGTTGAACATATGGAGGGCTATTTCTTTTCACCCTTTTCTTTACTTTTCTTTTTAATTCTTCAACTACTTCTTTCCCCATTCATTCTTTTCTCCTTTTTCGTATCATACCTAAGGACTTCTAATTCTATCTATCAGTGATGTCCTTGGGTAGATCCCTCCGGCTCTGGTGGATCATAGGACTGTATTTCCTATCTTAATCACCTTATAACTCCATGATTATCCGACAATAGCCAAGAAACCTTTGAAAATCTCTCAAAGTGTTTGTGAATATCAAACATTTTGTTTAACACTTTGAGAGTTTTGTGTTTATTTATGAAAGGCTCCCCCTTCACATGTGCTCATAAGTAATTAATAAATTTGCACATGCGGGAGGAACAAGCACTTTTAGAATTGATCCACTTTCAGTGAACCTGACCGATTCGAGACACGCTTACATCACTAGTTAGACTAGCTTGAAATTATTACCCGGCCTGGTCAAATCCACAGAAAGTTTCTCGAAACGGTACATTTCTACTAAGACAAATCCTTTTCAAGACACGCTTACGTGGCTAGTTAAAGAGTTCCATTGTCAGCTTTTAGGTGACAACTAGCTCTAGTAACTAACTTGATGTTATTACCCGTCGAGGATAAGTCTTTTCGAGATTACTAACTTTTATGTTTCGTCAATTCCTGGGTTAATTCTGAGTCTAGCTCGCATGAGATTTGACTTAAAGCAACTTAGAACTTTCATATTTTAATCATATTCACTTTTTCTCCCCCTCAAAAATAGCATATGAGATGTTGTTTTTGATAAACTTTTGATTAAAATATGCTTTTTGAGTCTTACGGGGAGATATCAACAAGAACTTATTGGTTTTTCAAACGATGAATTTTTCAAGTGCTCCCCCTCAACAAGTGAATACTCATTGAGGTGAAATACTTGTCTTTTGAGCAGAGTTATGAAAATCAGAAAAGGTTTGATTAACTCTACTCAAAAGTAAGAAGCCTTCGCTCCTTATGTAAGGATTGAAGCACTGAAGCGTACCTCAGGGTCCTTTCTTTACAAGAACGGGTTGTACACTGTTATGTGTGCACAAGCCATAATGAAAACAATTCAATCAAATGAGACAATTAATATTGAAAAATTAATATCCAAGTGTACCAGTTTAAACTTCATCAGTGAGTGGAGCATCAAAGTCAGTGAACTTTGGTTCGGGTCTTTCGAAGAGCCTGATAGGAAATGATGGTCTGACACCGATATAGCTTTCCAGTCGTCTGATCTGTTCCCGTTGAAATAACCTTTCTTCGATCTTTAAGACAAAGTTACGAACTTGTCTTCTTGAGCTGGATTTCCATCTTGGTGGTTCACCTTTAGCTATCTTTCTGCGATCATCATTCAACCTTTTGACAAGCCCATCACGAACGGTTTTTAGCGTAACATCACAGAACTTGTGTATCTCATCGAACCTCATGAAGCTTTGTAGATTTTTGCTGTTGATGTAGGTGGAACCAAATGAAGGTTCTTGGATGAGAGTATACTGTGACGTTTGATAGATTCCATTAAATGTGAATTATGGCTTTGTCAAGTTGATCTTCTGTTGGTAACTTTCCACTCCAAGCTGAAGATCTTCCACTCTTTCTTGAACTATCAATCATCGGATGAATAGAAGTAGTGATGCCATGAAGTTGTACTGAATATCTCTTTCAAATCCACGCATTCTTCCTTGAACCTTTTCGAGATACATGTCTTCAATGTCATTAAGATAAAGGTCTGGAAAGTATGCTTCGGAGAATTTGTACTTCTTTTCATCTTGTCGTTTAACCACAATCTCAAGCATGAACATGTAGTTAAATCGTTTCGACTCTTGAATCTCCAAGATAGCAATGATCTTAGATTTATGCTTCACATTTTCCAATGATTTTTCTCCTAATCTGCTAGTATAACCGAGACGACGACGTTCTGGCCAGTGTTGAATCCCGTGTAGAGCATCTCTGTCGTAAGCTACGATGGAGTTGCTGAATACTGGAGTAGACTCTTCAATTGCAGGAACTTCATATCTTGCGGCTGGAACTGAGATTGTGAGTGAGGAAGCATATTTCTTCTTGGATTTCTCTTGGGTGAGTTGGAGGTTACGAAGATCTTTGTTGAAGAAGAAGCTGTAAGGTAACTTGGGTTTTTCTGGAAATCATGTCAAAGGTAATGGTTTAGTCCAGTCAGTGAAGTAAGGCTTTTCGTGGTTTTTGGAACTGAGGTCGATATTCACTTCAGGGTTTAGCTAGTCAAACTTGTCGGACATTGCACTAGCTATATTCTGCATGTGATATTCGTATTCCAACCTGTTACCAGATCTGGACTTAAGGAATTCCTGTGCATCCCTATTGATTCTTCTGAGCTCCGCCTTTGTAAGTTTCTCAATCTGAAGATCCTTCATAATGACTTGAGTGAATTGTAGTGTATTGCCTGGAAGGGGTTCTTCATCTTCGAGAGGAGGTTGAGCTTGTACCAATTCTGTCAACCAGTCATTCTGAGGTGTGTCATCATTGTCGAGCCATGAATGACGTCTTCTTTTCTTTGATTTCTTAGACTTAGATGTAGCATCCTTGTCTTTAGCCTTTGATGGTGACGATGGTCCAGCTTGAGAATCGGGAATAGGTGAGGCACGGTAATCGGTGTCAGGTTGACCTTGGTAGTCATCAGTTGGTTCCATGAAAGTTTCTTCCTCTTCTGTTGGACCTTGACCGGTAGCTAAGGTGTGTTGTTGATTTCCAGGAGGAGTGGAGTCCTTTTGTGGTTGTTGAGAAGATGATGAACCGGTTCCAGACTTATGTTTCTTACCTTTTGAATTCGGGTCCGGGTCGTCATCTTTCCTTGACCTTTTTAAGGTTCCAGCTGCATCTTTGCATGACTCTTTCGACAAGTTAGCAGATATAGCATCAACAAGTGCTTTTTATTCAGTAGTCTGTGTGGTTTTGTAGGCTACTTTGTCATAGAGTTGAGCAAGCAGGTCATCGAAGGATAATTCAGGAGCGGTTGGAGTTGCAGTAGAAGCTTTTGCAGTGTGAAGCTGGTGTGGTTGACAACATTTTCCTAACGACACTTCTGATTCTGTGATCCAAGTTTTCCCTGATTGGTTCAATGAGGTTTGCGACTTCAGGAGTGACAATCTCAACTAGATTTTCCGTAAGATAATCTAGTGTGACAGTCTTGATATATCCTGAGAAATCAGCGTTCAAGAACTTATCGATCTGCTGCTTTGACTCCTGAAAATCTTCAACTTGCTTAACAAGACCGTTGACCATAGTTGTGAGATTGTTGACTTGCTCCTGAAGATCAACTGGTTTAGTCGGTTCATTGATTGAATGTTGCTTTGATGCGGTTTCAGAAGGTGTGGGAGATGAATGCTCAGGTGATGATTCGGATGACGACTCGTTGTGAGAGCTTGAAGAAGAAGCAGGAGGAGTCGGATCCTTTGGTGGAGAGTTTTGAGGAGGTGGAGGTTGCACTGAAGAAGTCTGCTTTGATTGCGAAGATGCTTTGAGAAATATGTGGGTGTCGAAAGCATTCTTTTCTTCATTTTCTTTTCTTCTTCGTTCCTCTGCTTCCCGTGCAAGAAACTCTGGAGTAATGAGGTATTAATGTTCCAGATCCGTAGCAATGTTCTCCTGTCCGCCAACATTCTCCTCTACATATGCAGTCTCAGTCATAGTGATATCTCATGTATAATCTGTGTCTTTAACTATGTCATCAGGTTGTGAAGCTGATTCTAAGGTAGTGGACACAATGGGAGGAATCATGCTGCTTGTAGCTCCTTCATGTTCTGATGGATCGACAGGTGGTGGTGGTAAAGGTTGAGACTGAAGTCGGCTTTAGAGTGCTGCTTTCCTTTGTTCTTTGAGAAGTTGCTTTTCTTCAGCTCGTGTGTCGACAATTATACTTTTCAATTTTCGTTTGTCGACCAATGGTTCAACGATTGGTTCGTCTTCTTCATCATCATTTGGCTCATTAATCGTGATCCCTTTTCTCTTTCTTGATTCTGCTTCAAAAGTTTCAAGACTTTGCTGTATAGCAATCTCCGTAGCAGGAAATGCTTCTTCTGTTGCTCTAACACGTCGTTCAAAGTCTTGCTCTTCTTCTTCAGATTCTGTGTCGAACTCAGAGTCGCTTTCAGAAGGTGGAGGTGTAGGTTCATCTTGAAGAGCGAACTTTGGTGTTACCTTCTTCTTTGGCTTGGTTGCAGGCTTAGTTTTGGGTGCAGGTTTAGGTTTGGTGGAAGTTTTGGTTTTGGCAGATGGTTTGGTCTTGGGAGTAGCCTTTGACTTAGTCTGAGGTGAGCCAGTGGTACTTGTAGTACTCCCAGATTTCACACTTCCTTTGCTGCGAGTCTGAATAGTAGCTTCTTCCTGTACCCCTTTGTAAGCATCATCATAGAATTTGAAGTTCAAACTTTTCTTGATATTGTCATCAAGAAGATATTCAGGAAGCCTCATTCCTTTGATCTTGGTAGAGGAAGTGGTCGTCTTGATAAAGGAGGTGGTGAAGTCGTCCTCGAAGAGGTGCTTAGGCTCATTAGGATCTCCCATCCTTTTGATAAATTCTGGAGTGTCTTTGCAGAAATATTCAATGAGAAGCTTGGTGTATCTGGTGAACGGGATCATAGTCTTTACACGTTCGGTTTGGATGCTGTAGACTATATCGTTCATGATTGGAACTGCAAAGTCAATTGGTGTCATGGTCACCATTACCCAAAATGTTTGTAAATGCTCAAGTCTAGGATGTTGGTGACCACTTTTTCTTCCTGATATAGATCTTACAACTAACAGATAGAATGTTCTCCATGGCTGAGGTATATTCTTGGCATTGAATCTGGAATGTTTTACCAAAGGTAAGTCATCATCAACATCATATCCTAACTCAATGAAGAAATCAAGAAGATCCAATTCAGGTAGTATTGGAGCAAATTCATTGTCAGTTTGAGGCAGGATGAGGACTGTACGAAGGACATCGTGATCTACTGATGAGGCGAAAAATGATCCGTTTTTAGGGGGTCATTTAAGCCCGAATCCGAATTTATTTGATCAAATATTGCCCTAAATCGTTCCTTTTGTGATTCTAGGTACTTGGAGAGTGAATTCTGGAAAAGAAGCCATTTTGGACGTTTTTGGAGCATAAAAGTGAAGAAAACGGCAAAGTCTCAATTTTCCATGCTGGGAACAGTAGGTGACGGCGTCAAGAGTAAACCTCTGACGGCGTCAAACCTCAATAATAAAATCCGAGAGTTCATGAAGGCGTCAAGAGTTTTCCTGACGGCGTCAAAACCCCAAGAATAAAAATCCGTAGTTGATGACGGCGTCACACACAGGGCGTCAAGAGTAATTTGTGTGACGGCCTAGGCCTTGACGGCGTCAGAAGTAGATCAAGGCCGTCTGAGGAAGTATTTGGCGGCGAGATGACGGCGTCACACCTTTGTTCTTGACGCCGTCATCCCTATTTTCCTATATATAGTTTTCTAGTTTTTCACATTTAAAGAGAGAAGTTTTGGGAGAAACCCTAAAGACGATTTTGGTGTAACTTTACAGGTTTTTCAACGGTTCCAACCCCTTGATACCTTGCATGATTAATCAAGATAAGTGTTCTTCTAATTCAATCAATATGTCTATGTGTTGGTTGTCTATATCTTGTTCTTGTCTTAATTCTATCATGCTAGGTTAGATCTCTTTTGTGTTTGCTTAGATCTAATGAAACCTAGATATTGATTATGTGTTGATTACTTGTTTATTCTTGTCTTGGATGAATGATTTATATGTTAGGCTTAAGAAAACTGGCAGATCTCCAAATGGTAACATGCTTGAACGTCTTAAGAAACACGAACCGAGGCGTACTAGGTCTTTATTGGTTGTATTTAATGCATGAGCCACTGTTTACAATCCCTATAGTTGTGCTGGGCATGGTGTAGGAGGAGATAAGAGCTCATAGAATTGGGGAGTTATGTATGCCACCCCATGAATGGTATTAAGGAATACGATCCGTCATCCATGCAATTATAACAAGTAATTAACGTGTAAAAGATATCTAGGGAGTAGTGAAATCTAAGTAAACACATTTTCTCCAATTACTGCTCACAACCTTAGTTTAATTAGTTTATTTTCATTTTTGTTATTTTATTTTGATTGCATCTTAGTATTGGGTTAGTTGAATAGCAACTAATTCCGCCCACTCTTCCAAAACCCGAGATTTTACTTGCTTTCATAAAAATATAAAAATACAAAAATAATCATCCCTCACCTTTAGAACTAGTATTTAGGCTTTCTAATCCTAGCGACACTATTCCTAAGCTGAACGATCAATCCCCCGGTACTTGTCACTATACTATACTACAACGATCAGGTACACTGCCTGGTGGGGGTTGTAAGCTTCTCGAGATCCCTCGAGAGGTAAAGCCTGTTGCGATTCCCACGCATCAAGTTTTTGGCGCCGCAGCCCGGGCAATAGTTATTGTCTAGGTTAGGATTTCTTTTTATTAGGTCTACTTGCTAGATTCCTTTCTAGTAAGATTTTATTTTTTATTTTTAGGTCTTCTTTAGTCTATCTTATTTCTTCGTGCTTTTGTTCGTAACTCTTTACCATCTGACATCATGGAAGGTGGTAACATCTTTGAACCCGTCATCCCACCACAACAAAACCCACCACTAGAACCCCTTAGGCCCCGAACCTTAGGAGAGTACTCCCGACCTAGCCATCAAGGATACCGAAACACCATTGAGCTCACCGGAGCCAATGTGACCCCCTTGCGATCCGACACCATCCGGTTGGTGCAAAGCGGATGTGCATTCCATGGACTTCGTTCCGAAGATCCAAATCAACATTTTAAGGACTTCCTCAAAATCGTAGATTCCATAGACCTAGGTGTTGAAACTAGAGAGACAACCCGATTACGCCTATTCCAATTCTCTCTACGGGATCAAGCTAATCAATGGCTTGAGCGTTTACCCGCGGGATCCATCACCACATGGGACAATCTCGCCAATCGCTTCCTTACCCAATTCTTTCCGCCGGAAAAGACTGCAATGCTTAGAAGGGACATTTTGATGTTTGAGCAACAGCGGGGTGAAACTTTCTACGAGGCTTGGGCCCGTTTTAAGGATCTCCTCCACAAGATCCCTCACCATGGCATAAACCTTTGGTTATTAGTCCAGATTTTCTATGACCATGTTGACTATCACACTAAGCGCACCATCGACAGGGCCGCGGGAGGTAAATTGCGTGATAAGAACGCCGAGGAGTCTTGGGCAATTATCGAAGAGCTCGCTGTTGATAATCATGAGATGTGGGAATTTAAACATACGATAGAAGCGGCCATCAATGCAGTCTCGACATCTGGAGGAACCACCGAAATTCCCGATGAACTCCTATGCAAACTTGAGGCAAAAGTTGACTATTTTGAGGAAAGGCAAATGAGACCTTTAAGTCCTAGACAAGCCACTATCAATTCTGTCTCAAAACCAACTTCGGCACCATTATCTGAGTCACCTTCTAGAGAACATGTCGAGACTTTTCAAAGGTGCACCCCACCTTGTTCCCCTCCCAAGGAACTTAGCTCGGAGTTTGAGGCTAGGATGAGAGAATATATGGCAACTCACTCAGATCGGCTTGCTAGATTCGAAGAAGCAGTTTATAAGCAAAAAGAGGAAATGCAGGAGAAAATGAATGAGATGTTGAGTCTATTGGAGGAGTATGCCAACCAGAGAACCCCCGAACGAATGCTACTAAGGAAAGAGAGCGCCACTCCCACCACCCAATTTGTTAACTCCATCACCATTGTCCAAAAAGATAATGAGAAGATAGAAACTCTTGCTAAACAGACCTTAGAAAAACCACCAGAATCTCAACCTTTGAGTTACTACCTGAAGCATGATATAAACGAAAACACCATAACAAATTGGATTAAGGGTGATGGGCGTAACCAATCCTCCGGACAGGTTCCTGAGAAAGAGGAAGAAGAGGAAGATGAGTATGATACGCTTCCTAGAGGATCAGTATTCGAGAGGTTATTGGTACAGAAAGTGGCTACTAAGCAGGTAGCATGTGGGAACTTTGAAATACCAACGAGCATCGGGGACATGAAACATCTTAGTGCTTTCGCCGACCAAGGATCGGAAGTAAATCTTATGCCCCTAACTATTTACATCCAACTAACGTCAAAAAAGCCAGCACCTACTCGTGTTAGGTTATCCCTTGTTGGACACTCGTACGTATACCCCCTAGGAATCGCAAAAGATGTATTAGTTAATGTTGCAGGATTCATGTACCCCGTTGATTTTATGATCATCGATGATAAAGGGGATGGATGCATGCCAATAATCCTTGGGGCACCATTCCTCACCACCGCTAGGGCTGTCATTAAGTATGAAGGTAGGAAGATTGAGCTTAAATCTGGAAAAAGAAAGATTAGCTTCCCCATGACCCCGCGAAGTGGGCATGAGAATTTGAGTTGGAGAATGATCAAAAACAACATTGGCGCGACACCCATTCGTGTTCAGAATAAGATTCTTGCATGGGAGGCAAGAATCAAAAGCTATAAGAAAGCTAAGGATGAAAGGAGAAAAAGCAGTAAGGTTCAGGTTGAACTCGAACATACTCGACACGGAAAAAATCGTACACCATTTGAGGAAGGGAACTTGGTGCTCTTGAGACACTTGGAAACAACAATACCACCCGATAAACCAAGTCCTTGGTGGTATGGGCCATTCACAATCGAAGGATTGAGCCAAGATGGGGTAGCTAAATTGAGAAGCAAATTAGGTGGAATGGTGATTGCGAGTATCGATAGGTTGAGGCACTACCACCATAATAGTAATGATCGCAACTACATGGGGTATATCATTTCAAATGATGAGATCACGTAGTAACCCATGACCTTGAGTCTAGCTACAAGACTCGTAAATAAAGAAAAGTGCTTCTTGGGAGGCAACCCATGTTTTGTGTGATTTTATTTGTTTGATTGTTATTTGCTTCCGTATGCATGTTTTATTTTTATTGTTGGTAGATCATATTTCTAAACTAAATAAGTGGAAATACTTTACTTTGTTGTTTGGCCTAGTCTTAACTCAACCTAGAAGTATTTTTGCAAAAGATAAGTGTAAGGGGAAACCCCAAATATGTTTTTAAGAAACAAACCGATCATGATTCTCCACAATATTAAATGAACATGTATATTCGTATTTGTTAGAGTCAAATGCTTGTATTGAGTCATAATGAAGTTTTGCAGGATTTTCCAGGAAGTAGGACCAAGTTTTTCCAGAATTTTTCTGGAAACTTAACATAAGAATTTCTGCAGGTCCATTCTGACGGCGTCAGAGGTTTACTCTTGACGGCGTCAGGAGTTAAAAATCTGGAAATTTTACCGGTTTTGTTTTTCTAACGGAGTCTTATGGTTTTTGTGAATTATTAAGTTTTATAATCTCCAGGAAATCTGCAAACTTCATTCCACAAGCATTATCTCTTACTTTGTTTTCTAGGATTTAGTAACTTATATAGGATGCCGCCGATTTTACGTGAGGTTGTCTTGTCTATTTTTGTCAGGATTTACAGGTTATGTTCGACAAGGAGATGATTTATATTCTGGAAGGGAAGCGTTGATTGTTCATTTTCTTGGAGGAAGATCTAATCTGGCCAACCTATAATCCATACCGAGCGAATCAGGGGAGTATTTGATTTCATTCTCTTTACTTTTTCACTTTTACATTCTTTACTTGAACATTGGGGACAATGTTCATCCTAAGTGTAAGGGGAGGGTAAAAAGATGATACCTTACATATGCACTTTCGCTTGAGTTTGTTTTGTTTGATAGTAGATGTGTAATAAAACTATGAGAAATACTTGTTAGTGCAATTTTAGCGCCAAATTTAAAATTTTTTACAACATTTAGGAGTGAAACTTTAGCCATAGCAAGCGACTCACGGATAGGAGATTGTATGACTAGCACATAACCGTATATTCAGAAAAATTTTCCACCCAAATATGTGAGGTTCGCCTTTAGATTTGATAGGAAAAGCATTCACTATTAGTGCTTATGAGTGTACCGGTAGCATTTAGATTCTAGAACTTGCGTTAGTGATGCATTCCGAGACCGCTAGTGAGACTACATTCGTGTGGTAGGATTTACTACATGATAAGAGGCATTAGGATCACCCTTGTGTTAAACCCGTATCATAATTACTTGACCATTTAAGTCATACTACTTGACTAGTTAAGTCAACTAATTTTTCCCACACCCTTAGCGTTGTACTCATTTTTAGTACACGAAACCCCTAGTACACCCCTCCGAGCCTATCTTTTCGTTTCTAACTTTAAGCATTTTACTTAAAGGAAGAATTTGTTACACCCCACTTAAATGTACACCCAAATCGCCTTAGCCTTCCGTGTATGCGCTCATTTTTAGTGCATTATTGTTATTTGTTAAACCCTAAGTTAACTTTCTAATTGATTACATAGTTGCTAAGTCGAGTCATATCCTTGTACATATTGTTTTGGGACGATTGGGACTCATGGGTAAGTACTTATTTTATGGAGTAATGGGGAAGAACATCATTTATTACCCCCATATGTGCGTTAATCTTAAAAGTGCTCCAAATGTTTTGATTTTCTTAATTCGAGTCATTAGTTTAGTTAATGTAAAGTATGTAAAGATTCAAGTGTAAGGGGAATTCTCATCCCCTATGATGTATTATTTTAGATGGTAGGGTAAGAGTGTATGCAAAAAAAAAAAAAAAAAAAAAAAAAAAAAAAAAAAAAAAAAAAAAAAATTCGAAAAACAAGAAAAAGAAAAAAAAATAGAAAAAGGAAAAAGAGAAAAAACATACGGACTACCATCCCTTTTTATTCTATGTTCATTTTATGTTTTTGTTATTTCTCATTTATTAGCTTAAGTCGAGTCTAGTCTTGGCTTAGCAACGCCATATTGTACATGTAATTAACCAAGATTGTTAACTCGCCACCTGTAATAACTTCCTTTATCCAACAAAACCGTGTAATTCATATCCCTATACCTAACGTTACAACCCTTTAAAAGACCTCTTTGATAGTTTATCCTAGGTGCTTACGCCATGTGGTGGAGGTTTGATCCTTTCCCAAGCCTATGGTAATCTATTTTGCTATGACAGGTAGTGAGAGATATCTTCCGTTTCCATATTGTAATTTACACTTTATTACACCCGAGAGATGTGAGTATCTAAACACTATTTGTGAGGTGCTTGTGTATGACCTCCGTGCTTGTCTTTGGTCTTTAGTGGAACGATTATTTGTTGTAATTACTTTTATATTAGTGTTAAATGACCCCTAACTTGTCTTTTGAGTAGAATAAAAGCGCATTTGCTTGAGGACAAGCAAATCTCAAGTGTAAGGGTATATGATGAGGCGAAAAATGATCCGTTTTTAGGGGGTCATTTAAGCCCGAATCCGAATTTATTTGATCAAATATTTCCCTAAATCGTTCCTTTTGTGATTTTAGGTACTTGGAGAGTGAATTCTGGAAAAGAAGCCATTTTAGACGTTTTGGAGCATAAAAGTGAAGAAAACGGCAAAGTCTCAATTTTCCATGCTGGGAACAGTAGGTGACGGCGTCAAGAGTAAACCTCTGACGGCGTCAAACCTCAATAATAAAATCCGAGAGTTCATGAAGGCATCAAGAGTTTTCCTGACGGCGTCAAAACCCCAAGAATAAAAAACCATAGTTGATGACGGCGTCACACACAGGGCGTCAAGAGTAATTTGTGTGACGGCCTAGGCCTTGACGGCGTCAGAAGTAGATCAAGGCCGTCCGAGGAAGTATTTGGCGGCGAGATGACGGCGTCACACCTTTGTTCTTGACGCCGTCATCCCTATTTTCCTATATATAGTTTTCTAGTTTTTCACATTTAAAGAGAGAAGTTTTGGGAGAAACCCTAAAGACGATTTTGGTGTAACTTTAAAGGTTTTTCAAGGGTTCCAACCCCTTGATACTTTGCATGATTAATCAAGATTAGTGTTCTTCTAATTCAATCAATATGTCTATGTGTTGGTTGTCTATATCTTGTTCTTGTCTTAATTCTATCATGCTAGGCTAGATCTCTTTTTTGTTTGCTTAGATCTAATGAAACCTAGATATTGATTATGTGTTGATTACTTGTTTATTCTTGTCTTGGATGAATGATTTATATGTTAGGCTTAAGAAAACTGGCAGATCTCCAAATGGTAACATGCTTGAAGGTCTTAAGAAACATGAACCGAGGCGTACTAGGTTTTTATTGGTTGTATTTAATGCATGAGCCACTGTTTACAATCCCTATAGTTGTGCTGGGCATGGTGTAGGAGGAGATAAGAGCTCATAGAATTGGGGAGTTATGTATGCCACCCCATGAATGGTATTAAGGAATACGATCCGTCATCCATGCAATTATAACAAGTAATTAACGTGTAAAAGATATCTAGGGAGTAGTGAAATCTAAGTAAACACATTTTCTCCAATTACTGCTCACAACCTTAGTTTAATTAGTTTATTTTCATTTTTGTTATTTTATTTTGATTGCATCTTAGTATTGGGCTAGTTGAATAGCAACTAATTCTGCCCACTCTTCCAAAACCCGAGATTTTACTTGCTTTCATAAAAATATAAAAATACAAAAATAATCATCCCTCACCTTTAGAACTAGTATTTAGGCTTTCTAATCCTAGCGACACTATTCCTAAGCTGAACGATCAATCCCCCGGTACTTGTCACTATACTATACTACAACGATCAGGTACACTGCCTGGTGGGGGTTCTAAGCTTCTCGAGATCCCTCGAGAGGTAAAGCCTGTTGCGATTCCCACGCATCATCTACAGTGTAGACTTGTCGATCCAGTGTAACAGTGAATGACTCATCATCTAAATTCGCCTTAGCTATAAGCCAGAACTGATGAAGGTAAAACAGAGGAACTGAAGTAGATCTGTTGAGCAGATGTTTGCATGGATGTGCAAGTGGAATATCTTTAACAATCTTGCACGAGTTCTTAGTAATTCTCAATTTGTCGAAATCAACTCGAGGATTGTTGTTGCCAATCATAACATTGTAGTTAGCGGGAGTGATGTCATCCATGGTGAGTAGTGGAAGAGTTTGTTCAGGGACATTCTCGTTGTGTTCAACCATGTTATTCTGAAAAGCATTATCATAAACCAAACATCGAGATTTGTTACGAGTTAGCACGATTGCAAATTTTGATTAAAGATAAGCATTTTAGAATCATGTAAGCACGTATGGTTCGATTATTGCATGTATAGTGATAAGTGATGCAAGACTATGACCGAGGCTCAATGTCATTACACCACCACTGAAAAAGAATTATTAGCTGTGGTGTATGCTTTTGAAAAATTCCGGCCATACTTGATTCTGACTAAAAGCATAGTGTATACGGATCACTCGGCTTTGAAGTATCTATTTGCAAAACAAGATGCAAAGCCGAGACTCCTCCGATGGGTTCTCCTCCTTCAGGAATTTGATATCATCATTCATGATAAAAAAGGAGCTGAGAACCTAGCTGCTGATCATCTCTCCCGTCTTTAAAACCCTCACCAAAATGCTTTCGAGAAAAAGGAAATAAATGAAACATTTCCTCTCGAAACCCTCAATGTGGTTTCATTTCGTGGAGACTCGATTACCTCATGGTTTGCCGACTTTGCAACTATCTTGCGGGTAACTTCATTGTGAAAGGGATGTCGTCCCAACAAAAAAATAAATTTTTCAAAGATGTAAAACATTACTTTTGGGACGACCCCTACTTGTTCAAGATATGCGCGGATCAAGTCATCCGGCGGTGTGTGTATGGTCAGGAAGCCGCTGAAATTTTAAAGGCTTGCCATGCTGGTCCCACGGGGGGCCACCACAATCCCAACTACACCGCCAAAAAGGTGTTTGATTCTGGCTTTTATTGGCCCTCGATCTACAAGGATGCCCAAGATTTGGTCAAGTCCTGTGACGCTTGTCAGCGTCACAGGAATATTTCACAAAAGAATGAAATGCCTCATAATGCAATTCAAGTTTGTGAAATTTTTGATATCTGGGGCATCGACTTTATGGGGCCATTTCCATCCTCTCACGGAAACAAATACATACTCGTGGCAGTTGACTACTTGTCAAAATGGGTTGAAGCGAAAGCTTTACCCACAAATGATACCCGAGTAGTTGTGAAATTTTTAAAAGCTCTTTTTGCCCGATTCGGAACTCCACGTGCTATTATTAGTGATCGTGGTATGCACTTCTGTAATGACAAATTCGACAAAGTCATGCAAAAGTACGATGTAACTCACCGTCTTTCTACTGCGTACCACCCTCAGACGAGTGGACAAGTCGAAGTTTCCAATCGGGGCATTAAAAGAATCTTGGAAAGAACTGTAGGTGAGAATCGTGCATCGTGGTCGGACAAATTAGATGATGCACTTTGGGCTTTCCGTACGGCTTACAAAACACCCATTGGGTGTACGCCTTATAAACTTGTGTACGGGAAAGCGTGCCATCTTCCAATTGATCTTGAGCACAAAGCCTATTGGGCTCTCAAGCATGCCAATTTTGACCTCAGAACGGCGGGTGATCATAGAAAAGTTCAACTAAATGAATTAAACGAACTTCGTGATCAAGCTTACGAGAACTCTTTGATCTATAAAGAAAAGATAAAGAAGATTCATGACTCAAAAATCAAAAACCGCGTTTTTAACGTTGGTGATCGAGTCCTTCTTTTCAACTCTAGACTCAAGATCTTCTCGGGAAAGCTCAAAACCCGATGGACTAGTCCATTCACTATCACAAAAGTTTATCCTTACGGTACCGTCGAATTATCTCAACATGACGGTCCTAACTTCAAAGTGAATGGACATCGTTTAAAGCACTACTTTGGAGAGGACATACCATCCATGGTTGTCCTGGATCTCCAAACTTTCCCCAAGGACAATTGAATTCGGGGATCGAGTCAAGCTAGCGACCCGATGAACAAAAATTAGCAACAATACGGGTTTTCACCCGTATATCTGATTCTTTCTATTTTCTACCACCGAGTGTGGGGGAATGGCCACCCCCCGCTGTTTGAAAAAATGTATATATGTATATAAGTTTAAAAAAAAAAAAAAAAGTTGTATATATATAGAAATAAAGTGAAATTTGGTATTTCCACAGTTAGATTCGAATTTTGGCTTTTTACGTTCAAAGAGTCGGCATAATAGCCGGGACTTTGAATATTGAGGACAATATTCATTTCTAAGTGTGGGGGGGAAATTCTAACGAATTTTATCAAAATATCTTCTAATACCCCCGTTTTTGGCCAAAATTTTCAAAATTTTTCACTTTATTTCAAAATTTTTGTGGTAATCAGTCCGCTAGGTCTAACCGACAAAGGGATTGGCTAATCCAGGAGCAAACGGCTCTTGGTAAAGATAAATCAAATCCATTGGCGGCTTGCAATTTGCCCAAAATTGTATGGTTCCTCAGCTCCCCATATCCCATAAAGTGAATGAGTTGGCTAGCCCGCAAGATTATGGCTTGTGGTAAAGGCAGTGGAAAATCCATAATTGGTAATCAGCTCATCAAGATGTTGACTAGGTCCATCAAGATGCTGGCTAGTCCAAGAGCAAACGGCTCTTGGTAAAGACTAAACAAATCCGTTGAAAGCTGGTGGTTTGCTCAAAATCACACGGTTATCAGGTGTGCCACAGTTCTTACACCTGGCTACTCCAGAAGTGATGGCTTTTGGTAAAGAGTTTAAAATCCATCAAGTTTTCTAAAAAGATTGCTAGGGACTAGCAATAGTTTAGTGTGGGGGATTGATGAGTGCTCAAACACTCATCGTTTTTGATATATTTAAACTGTCAAAACGCACAAAAACAATAAAAAAGATATCAAAATACTTAAATTATCCCAGGGATTGTGTTTTATGTGTTTTAAATGCAAAATGTGCAAAAACAAAGAAAAAACGTACAAAGTTTGCAATATTGGCAGTTTCAGTCCCCCAAGTTTCAAAACTTGTCAAATTTAGTCCCTATGCATTTATTTTGAAAGGAAAAGTCAACCCAAGGTTTAAAAGTCAAAAATCACAAAATATTACACTTGGGTAACAAGTTTTCCAAAAATTACAAGTTTAGTCCCTGAAAATCCAAAAATGGCAAAATAGATCCCTGGGAATTTTGAAAAATCAAAAATGGCAAAATTGGTTCTTGGTTTATTAATGATTGGCATAATTGGTCCTTGGAAGCAAATTTGGAAAAGTGCAAATCCAGTCCTTGAAGTTTGATACAATTACAAAATTGGTCCTTGTCACTAAACAAACCAACCGGACCCTTTTTTAATATCAAAACCCAAAACCAAAACCCCTTTGCCCAGTCCACCTCCCAAAGCCCAAAGCCAGGCCCAATGTCTAAATAATAAAAACCACGGGGTCAAATGGTCAAAGAAGGTCAAAACGACCTTTGACCGCCTTCTTCCCACAACATACCAGCGTGAAACCAGGGAAAGTTTCCCCCCCCCCCCTCATCACCTTTTTCCAACAAAAGCCCCCACAATTAATGCCTACACCTAACTAATCCACCACCATAAATTCCCTCACCAAACACCCACCAGAACCACTCATCCTTTCCCCGTATCCATTTTGGCGCCAAAATGGTAATCAACAACTCATATTGATCTCAAAGCAATTAAACGGTTGGGATTCGGTCAAGTGGTCAACAGGAAGCTTGTGGGACATCCAGGATTCAAATTGGAGCCATGTGGGAGGTCCTAGGGTTTATTTTTGCTTCGTTATATATATTAAGCTCATGTGAGCTATTGTAGTGGTAATCTTTTAGTTTTTATGTTTTTTCAGTTTATTTTTAATGTATTGTAACCCTTTTTTATCAATGAAAGTCTGTTTCAAAGTTTAATTCTCATTTTCACTTTCCAAGTTCATTTCAAATTCTCAAGTTCTAATTAAGGTTTCTAATGTGAGTACAAGTAATTCAGATGCTTATGTAAACTCAGAAACAAGGTTTTGAAAGCTTTTTAAGCTTGTGTAAACATACTAAACTCAGTTTTTATAAATATTAAAAATAATCAAGAAAAATTCAAAAAAAAAAATTTGGTGAAATAATGGGAGATAAGCATGGAGCATGGTAAATCTGGGATGGCCATGGGTTAGGGACTTGTGGAAGTCATTAGGTATTGGTAATTGATCCTTGGTCCTTGGCAGTTGGCTTGGAAGGCTTTTGTAAGCTCAAATTTTTTATTTGTACTCTTTTAAGTGTTGTTGTATTAATTGTTGCTTATTATTGATTACTCTGCCTAATTATAGCTTATTGGACTAGTGATACCTAGTAGTTTGCATTTTTGTTTCACTAAAACCTAGTTTAGCAATTGTCTGTGTGTTAAAAGGGGTGTTTGGATTGAACTGGTTCTAGCTTTGTGGTTGTTCTCAGCTGTTACTTATTGTTCACTCAGCTCACTTAAGTCCTAAATACACCAAATCAAATCCTTTTTTAATGGTCACAAACACAGAAGTCAAACCACAACCAAAATCATCACCACAGATTAACTGTGGTGATATTTAAGTTTGAGATTTCATAAAATCAACTCATAAGTTTGTGTTTTTGCTTAAAATGGTTGTCTTTTAGCTCAATATAACAGATTCAAGCAACAAATAGGATCTGAGTTTCATAAAAGTCAAAATCTCAAAGTTTTGTTAAAAGTCAAAAGTTCATCACCTCAGAAAAACCAAAAATGGCATGAATTTTCTAGATTTTTGTGTTTGATATTAGTCTATGAAATTTGTTGTGGTGATAGTTTGTCAGTAGAAGTATAAGATCCTATGGGTATTTTATTTTTGTGATTTTTTTGCCAGCTTTTGTACAAGCTCAAAGTGAGCTGCAGGGCAAGCTCTTGCCCTGTGCACAATCTCAGTTTCACCCACCCAACTTTGGTGGTGTTTTTGACTGACCCAGTGGGTCCCACTCCTCCAATTTGGTTCCATACAACCCCCTTCCTACCCAGGATTAAGGGTTGACCATTTGTTTGACCTGTAGACCAGTGGACCCCACTTAGTTTGGCATCAAAAGTCTGTCCCCAGACTGCCTCAGAACCAAATAAGCCAAGTGCTTATTTTGGTGTTGTAGCTTATTTAAACAGCTTATTTGTGTGCTACTTGTTTATATTTGTTCATTGTACTTGTTTACATCTGTTTTCACCAAAGTGGACCCCACACAAGCTAGTTTTAGCTTATTTCCACTCTTGGTCAAATAAAGTCAACTGTTGAGGTTTTAAGCACTTGAAGTGCTTATTTCCTTGACCACAGTCAAAGTCACTTCACAAATGTTGTCTAAAAACTTGTAATAAGCAGTTTGGAAAAAGAAAATCTCAAATAAGCCCAACTTAATAGAAGTGATAGCTTCTATTTAAGCCATTTGGCTTATTCATCAGCTTATTAATAAGCAATTTCCATTTTTACAATTTTCCTAGGCTTCTGGTGTGTAAAAACAATTTCTGTAATTTTTTCAGATTTTTCTTTTATCATTTAGTATTTTTCTTAATTAAAAATAGTTTTTAGTAATTATTAAATAGTTAATAATTAATAATAATTAATTAGTAAATCAGAAAAATACAATTTAAATTTTAAAATTAGTTTTTAGTTATTTTTAATTTTTCCAAATTTTATTTTCACTTTTCTAGTGTATTTTAATAATTAGTTAGAATTTAGGTTATTTTAAATAATTAAAAAGTAATTAATAATTAGTTAATAATTAGTAATAATTAATTAAGTAGTCTTAAAAATATATTTTCATTTCTAAAATTTGTTTTATAGTATTTTAGATTTTTCTAAGTTTAATTTTTATTTTTCCAAGTTAATTTTCCATTTATTCATAATTTAGGTTAATTTAGTTAATTAAAAGTAATTAGAAAAATAGTATTTAATTAATAGTAATTATTAAATTAGTGTAAAAATTAGTTTTAAACTTCCAAAAATTTTCTCGTATCATTAGGTTTGTAAAAAGTAAATTTTCATACCAGTAGCCTTTCCAGATCACCGTATTCACATTTTTGTACGTTTGTCCACGTCTTCGGCAAACGTACGGTTTTTAAGTTTTAGGTGATTTCTTCTCAACCTCAGTTCCCGTAACCATTCACATAGCTTTCCTAAGCTATTTTTGTTAATAATCTCCAAATAATTCTCACAACAAACCCTTTCTGTGAATAAACACCCGATCACAAAGCACGCTAGAGTTACATTCCACACCTTAACGGGATTTAACGACCCGGTGATACCTTATATTACCCGGAGTATTGATCTAGGCTATTTGACTTTGTTGACCATTCCTTGGTCAATATAAGTTAGGTGGTTTAGGCTCAATCAGTACGCCACCCCATGATTGATATTAAGGAATATAACCCGTCATCCACGCAACTGTAACAAGTAATTAACCTGTAAAAGATATCTAGGGAGTATTGAAATCTAAGTAAACACAATTCTCCCATATATTGTTCACACCATATTAGTAATTAGTTTAATTTTCATTTTTGTTATTTTATTTTGATTGCATCTTTAGTTATTGGGTTAGTTGACTAGCAACTAATTCCGCCCACTCCTCTAAAAACCGAGATTTTACTTGCTTTCATAAAAACATAAAAATACAAAAAGAATCATCCCTCACCTCTAGACCTAGTTTTTAGGCTTTCTAATCCTAGCGACACTATTTCGGAGTTGAACGATCAATCCCCCGGTACTTGTCACTATACTATACTACAACGATCAGTTACACTGCCTGGTGGGGGTTGTAAGCTTCTCGTGATCCCTCGAGAGGTAAAGCCTGGTGCAATTCCCACGCATCACATGGGTTGGCTTTGGTGACTGAGATGGAGCATACCCATGCCTCGAAAATGAAGTGTGCCAGAAAATCCAGCTGAGGGAATTTTTAGCCAGGCATCCCATGTATCATCCTCACCCGTGAAAATAACATGTAGCCCCTGCAAGAAACAAGTAACGTGATTAATGCTAACATAAAATACGACAACATTAGATGTCCCAAATATAAGTTTAGCCTAAAAAACAAACATACGGGTTGCATATCAACTCGGGCAACAAATAATATACAATTGGTTGCAATTTTCTGCAGTGCCAAACGTGGAACGAATAAATGTCAAACACATTACCAAGCAAGCAAATCACTAACATTTGGTACAAATGAAACAGTTTCACAAAAAGCAACCATATTTGAGTTAATTTCTTATATAACAGATGTTATGTTAATCTTTTGATAGATAACTTACGCAAGTGCGATAGCAAACTCCAACTGTTCAGCAACATCCTCCCGGAGTGGAAACCAAGTAAGACTCCCTTTACGAGCAAAACAGTGGCCTCTTAGAACATGTTGATTGTCTCCATTCCAATAAACAGGAAAACTATGTCGTCTTAATAAGTCTACCTGCAATGATTACCACCACACGAATTTATAATAAAAAACATCTTTTAGGCTAGTTTTAATCCACAGAAATCAATATAAATCATTTTATATTCGATTACACATTCAAGAAAATATAAATTAAATATGTGTTTGAGCATACCCTTGAACAGAGTAGGAAAGGTGAGATGAGGGTGATGGTGGCTTGACTGTGATGGTGGTGGATGTGGTGGTTATCTCGAACCAAACAACCGAAGAAAACAAACTCTCCCATACAGTTCCCTTGTCTTTATGACGGTGATGGCGTGGAGGAGCGATGGTTGGTGGAACGACGGCGAGATAAAGCCATGAAGTGTGGCGGTGGTGTGTGTGTCGGTTTTAGAGAGAAAGAGAAGAGATGAATAATAGAGAGAAGATACATCTACTTACTAGTGTTAATTAGTGTTTTGATTTTGGGTGAAAAGGGGGTGGGAGTGATCGGGAGATTGAAATTTTGGGAAAAATTAAGGGCGGGATATTGACCGCTATATTAAAATTTTGGAG
Source organism: Artemisia argyi (assembly GCA_030686995.1). Classification (NCBI taxonomy): domain Eukaryota; kingdom Viridiplantae; phylum Streptophyta; class Magnoliopsida; order Asterales; family Asteraceae; genus Artemisia; species Artemisia argyi. The sequence goes on from CM060680.1 coordinate 65,058,708, forward strand.
ATTGAAAGCCTATCAAATGAGCTCGAAATGTTTAATGAGTTAGCTCAACCTTATACAAGTTGGACTCGAGTTATTGTTGAGTTCTCGAGCTTGTAAGTGATAAAATATGTTTTTTTTTAATATGTAAGTGTACTAAGTGCAAAATACTTATTGATGAATGTATCAAGCTTTTCGAGCTGAAGTCGAAACGAATTCAGTTCTTAGATTATATTTCAATTTTAATTTGTGTAAGAAAACACATATTTACAGATAAATCGAGCTTTTCGAGTCAAGATCAAGCCGAGTTCAAACTTTCTCGACCCCCGATAACATGATCGGGAGGTCCCTGGATACGTTGTGGCGGTGGTGCGTATCGGGTTCGAGAGAGAAGGAGAAGAGATGAATAGAGAGAAGATAGATCTGACTAGTGTCTGGGTTTTGATTTTGGGGAAAAAAGGGCATGTATCTTGAGCGGGAGATTGAAATTTTGGGGAAAACTAAGGGGCGGGATCTTGAGCGCGATATTAAAATTTTGGAGATTGAAAACCTATCAAATGAACTCTCCGAAATTTTTAATGAGTTGAGCTCAACCTTATATAAGTTCGACTCGAGTTATTGTTGAGTTCTCGAGCTTGTAAGTAATATAAAATATGTTTTCATCCTAAAAATCCTACAAAACATTCATTGTGACTCGATACACGCATTTGACTCAAACAAGTACTAATGAGTTAAGGTAGGCATACAAGTTCATGTATCCGATTTTACAAGGAAACTGCATGTTAAAGAGTGAGACTGTCCTTTTCAATTCTTGTCCTACGGTCAACATACTTAAGAGGATCAACTTCCTCTTCTATCCTAACCTCATCAATAACATCACCATCACCTAAGTCCTCGTCGGAATCCGAGTAATTAATAAAAAGGGCCATTCTCATGCATCGAGCTGAGGAACCAAACGATCAATGTTACGGTTATTCATCGAGAATGCTAACAATCAGAAACAAGAAGAAAGATAGTTAGACTAAAGAAAACCTATAAAAAGAAAATAAAAAATCTCACTAGATATGAATCTAATGAGTAGACCTAAACTAAAATAAAATTCAACCTAAACAATAACATTTCATAACCATAATTTAGGACAACATTTCGATAAAACATTCATATAATTTTGTGTCTATGATATATAATAATTTGTGAATTTGTATTATATATTACAAAAACTATTAAGAAAATGACATTATAGCTAGTAGGATCTTACGATCCCAATCCGATCATACGATCACGATCTTGTAAAGACGAAAACGATCCTGGGTAGGATCTGATCCCGATCTTGAAAACCTTGCATCTTACCATATATACTCTTTGGGCCATTTTTAAATACAAAATACACTAAAATACAAATGTACGTACCTTTAATACTTTTAGTTTTTAAACTTTTAATACTTTTAGTTTTTATACTTTTAATCATTTTAAACTTATCTATACATCTTATAATGCATCTTTGACTCTCTCTCTCTTCCAATTTTTTAAGATTTTCATTTATACATTTTAAGTAAATACAACAAATTAAGCTATATGTACAATCAATTTAAGCATTAGCACCTACACACATTGACTGGTCAACATTTATAATTAATATATATATATATAACATTTAAAACACCTTTTCAATTAAAAGTATCATTTATAAACCACAATCTACAAACAAATCAAGCTGCTAAACACTCTCTTCATAAAATTTGCAAGACATTTTATGCATATATTTTTTTATAAGTGGACTTGGTCACTCAGATAATATATAATTTTCTCATAACTTCAACAGTTTATCATGCATCTAAAAATATTTTCGCTATCTGTAAAGTAATTTTCGTAAATAAATACTACTAGTAATAGAGCGTTCGCCAAAACTTTAATTACAGGGTACCTGCCGCCGCAACGCGCGTGTGCCCCGCTAGTAATATATAACATAAGAAAAGCTTATCAAACACACATCACTTATAATATATAATATTTACAAAGCTTATCAAACACACTTCACACACTCCAACATATACTTAATACTCTATCTCACACTCACACACAGCTGCATGCCTTATTCTTTCTTTCTCTCTCTCACTACTACACCCTAATATACTTAGATCGGAAGCATATGGTAACATACTTAGATCGCTTCTATATTGACCCTAAGTTTGACAGATGATTTGGTTTATCTGATTATTTAGTTGTTTTTTGGTTTATCTGATTATTTCATTGTTTATGTTTATTTAATTAGTGTTATTTAGTGTTAGGGTTTATGTATGATTTGTATATTATGGTTTTTATTGTTAGGGTTTATGGTTGTTTTTTAGTTTTAGTGTGAATATTTAGGCTAAAACATCCAAGTATCAAATATGGAAGAAGTATCAAGGATGGGTGAACAGACACCACTTTCAAGTATGAACATAAACTTGTTCTGGTGTTTTTCATCTATTATTGATTCATCTTTGCTCTTTGTCAAAATATAGAAAAAATTATCAAGTATAAGTTGTAAATAATTATTCGGGTTCGATGCTTGAGAAAGAAATTTCAAGTTTTTATGCCTTGGAAACCTTAATATGTATCTGTATATATCGTGTTTTTTATTGTTAGGGTTTATGGCTGTTTTTGGGAGATGGCATTCCCTTAGGGCTATTTTATCTTAGGCTTAGGTTGACTATCTGTTATAAGAATTACGTTGCATTTGTATTGAGAGAATAAGGAAAAAAAAGTGGCGGATGTGTGTGCGAATATTTAGGCTAAAACATCCAAGTATCTGATGAGGCGAAAAGTGAACCGTTTTTAAGGGGTCATTTAAGCCCAAAGTGGAGATTATTTGATCAAATATTACCCTAAATCGTTCCTTTTGTCATTTTAGGTACTTTTGGAGTGAAATCTGGAAAAGGAAGCATTTTGGACGTTTTTGGAGCATAAAAGTGAAGAAAACGGCAAAGTCTTAATTTTGCTTGCTGGGAACAGTACCTGACGGCATCACAAGTTCCTTAATGACGGCGTCAAGAGTAACAAAAGAGGTGGATGTGGAAAATACATGTGACGATCCAGAGAGTTTTGTGCATTGGAAATGACGGTGTCACCCAAGGCCGTCATGGTCCAAGTATTAGTGACGGCCCAGAAGAAATTTACACATGACGGCGTCACAATTGGATCTAGGCAATATGATTTCATTATAGGCGGTGAGTTGACGGCGTAACATGTTTACACATGACGCCGTCATCCTGTAAAATCTATATATAGTTTTCCAAATTTCATTCATTAGTGTGCAACTTTGAGGGAAAAACCCTAGGTCGAATTTTCCAGCTTTTTCAAGAGTTTCAACCCTTTGAATCTTTCATGTTCAATTTGAGATAAGTACTCTTTCAATTAATTCAATATGTCTATGTGTTGTTTGAATATATCTTACGTTTGTCTTCAATTTAACATGCTCGGCTAGATCTCTTTTGTGTTTGCTTAGATGTAGTGAAACCTAGATGTTAATTATGGGTTGATTGTTTGTTTATAGTTGTTACGGATGATTGTATTCGATGTTAGGCTTAAGAAAACTGGCAGACTTCCATTGGTAACTTGCTTGAACGTCTTAAGAAACATGATCGGAGGTGTACTACGATATTTGGTTGTATTTAATGCGTAGGAGAATTCTAATGATCCCATGTTTGGAGCTTCTAACGGCTCGACATAGGAGTGAAGTAGGATCCTATACAGTTAGGGAATATTGTACACGGCCCTACGACTAGTATTAAGGAATATGACCTGTCATCCATGCAATTGTAACAAGCTATCAACCTGTAAAAGATATCTAGGGAGTAATGAAACCTAAGTAAACACAACTTTCCCCATTATTGTTACACCACATTAGTATAATTAGATTTATTTTCATTTCTGTTATTTTATTTTGATTGCATCTTTAGTTATTGGGTTAGTTGGCTAGCAACTAATTTCGCCCACTCTTCCAAAACCCGAGATTTTAATTGCATTTATAAAACATAAAAATACAAAAAGAATCATCCCTCACCTCTAGACTTAGTTTAGGAGACTTTCTAATCCTAGCGACACTATTCCTGAGTTGAACGATCAATCCCCCGGTACTTGTCACTATACTATACTACAACGATCAGGTACACTGCCTGGTGGGGGTTGTAAGCTTCTTGAGATCCCTCGAGAGGTAAAGCCTGGTGCGATTCCCACGTATCAGTATCAAAGATGGAAGAAGTATCAATGATGGATGAAAAGACACCACTTTCAAGTATGAACATAAACTTGTTCTGGTGTTTCATCCATTACTGATTCATCTTTGCTCTTTGCCAAAATACAGAAACAATTATCAAGTATATGTTCAACTTGTCATTCATGCACGATTAGCTCTCTAATGTCGTAGAATCTACATAATTAATATGTATGTTCATCACATCTAAGGGAGCAATATAAATGATAGTAAGAATCTGTTTTCTAATAACTTAAAGCTCAATTATAAGGCAAGATCTATCTAACGTTGTAGATTGGTTCCCTTGCTTAATTTGGAAAACGTCTACTACCGTTTGTGTGGTTGATCTTGATCACCGGTTTTGGCTCTTTCAATAAGATACATTCTTGAAAGTGCCAAAGCGTGATCAAGATCAAGCACACTACCATTATTAGACGGTGTCCATAAAACAAAGCAATGGAACCTTTCTGTAACGTTAGATGGATCTGGCCTGATAATTGAGACGTGTTCAATGCGATAATGATAAAGTGTGTACTGTTCATGACAGGCCACACTAGTTCATTATCGCATTCAAGATGAGTGATGTTACTTAGACTCTATTCTTTACTTAACATTTGTATCTATTCTTTACCCAACCTGTGTGCCGATTTCAACATACCTTTCCATTCTAAGTTCCCATACTGTTTCTTTTGTTTTTTCAACAATCTAGCAATGCGGCTGGTGCAGTCATTTGCTCAAAGGGAGTTGAAACGACAAAAGAAGCAGTAGTGGGAACTTAGAAGGGTTACGTATGTTGGTTTATTGCATTCCATTCTTTTTTATGATCTAAAACCAACCATCCACCAAGTAATGTGGCCATTGGAGTTCCAAGAACAAAGGTTTTTTCAAACACACCCCGAATTGCAACATTATCTTTTATTTCATTTACACTATGTTTTTTAAAATTTTAATATATTTTTTTAATTTTTTGCAGAAATCATACATTGACAGCAGTGACTCCAAATCCATGGTCAGACTACTTTCCAAAGGGATATTTGGATCAGGCACCATGGAAAACAAAAATTCCCAAAGATTATAAAATTTTGTAGATTTCTTCAAGTCAATCATGTTCCATTGTGGTTAGTCTTTGTTGGCGACTAAAATGTATATAGTTTTGTCAAGAGTTATAAGCATTAATCCCTGGTAAATGCTCGTCCCAATGGATCATGATTGGCTTGAAGATGTTGAAAAGGTTCAAGCCAGCTGTGGGAAACATCAATCCTTTCCTGCATTAAACATAGGTCTTTTAGTTTTCCCATATCTCCTTTTTATACTCGTTTCCATGTGTATCTCAAATCACAAATCCTAGTTTATCAAATCTTTAAACAAAAACCTGCAGGAAGTATTCATAAACAATGTCTGCAAACAACAAGAGATCAGCACAATGGGTTGAATGAGAAGGTTCAAGCACAATGATTTATCTGATGTGGAGTTTGATGGGTTGGAATACGAAGATGCACATGTGGCATTTGACCCGGAGAAATCTCCAAAATTAGATTAGTAGATTTTTAGAATGTGTAACTTTTATTTCCAGTATTTTGTAATTTTTCAATTCAAGTTTTAATGGAAAATGTTTAATCTTAATTCCCGTACTTTTGTCATTGCTCAATTTTCTCATTACTTGTTGATATTAATATAATGATTCACCCTTTGCACTATAAAAAGATTCTGCTGCTAAAAAAATGTTACTACAGCTGGTTTTGTACAAAATTTTTGTAATTTTTCATTTCAAGTTTTAATGGAAAATGTTTAATCTTAATTCCCGTACTTTTGTCATTGCTCAATTTTCTCATTACTCGTTGATATTAATATAATGATTCACCCTTTGCACTAAATAAATAAATAAATAAAATAAAATTCTGCTGCTAAGAAAACGTTACTACAGCTGGGTTTGTACTGTTAGAACTGAGAGTGCAGGGGTGGATTGGTAACATTTACACTTAACGGTTTAAATCCCCAATCAAATTGATAATTCAGTTTCACGCACACATAATTTCTCTATAATCACAAACACTAACATCTTTTATCAATCATTTTCAAAATCCCCAAATCAAAGAACCCAAATTCAAGATGGTGTTGCCAATTGAATCAAAACACACATTTGTTGACAGACACAACATGGTCGCTTTTTTGAAGAAACCAGATGGTTCTGAAGGATTCACAAAGATAATCGATTTCTTGAATGCTACCCCTATTAGGTATGCATTAACTGTGAATCCTCCTATATGCATTTCTTTTATTAAGCAGTTTTGGGCTACTACTAAGGTCATAACTTTTAATGAAGAAAAACATATTAAGGCTAAGGTAGATGGCCAAGATATACTCATAACTGAGTCATCTATTAGGGAATCTCTTAACCTACCAGATAATGAAGTGATTGTGTGTCTTGAAAATGCAGCCATTTTCAAAGGTTTGAAAAAAAATGGGGTATGAGAAGAAGAATAATAAATTAAAATTTTACAAAGGTCTCTTCTCATCTCAGTGGAAATTCTTGATTCATACTCTCTTACATTGTTTGAGTCCTAAAACAACAGGTTGGAATGAGTTTGGTACTACCATGGCATCAGCTGTGATATGCCTTAGTAAAGGAAAACCTTTTAATTTTTCAAAAATGATTTTGGAGGGTATGATCAAGACCTTGGATGATGATGGTAACTCTTTATTATATCCAAGGTTTTTGCAGCTTATTATTCCAAATCAATTGACTACTATTACGACACATAGAGGAACTTTTTATGCCACCTCACTACAAAAGAAAGTATTTTCAAATCTGAAAAATAATGGCAAGGATTTTTCAGGAAGGGTTACACCACTTTTTCCGTATATGGTGAACCTTCCACAAAAAAAGGGTGAGGATGTCATGGAAGGGGCTGCCATTTCTGCTGCTAGCTTAGAAGCAGAGCAGGCCAGTGGTAACATACATGAGACTGAGTATACAGCCGTTGATTCACCTCTCAGTGAAGGTAACACATCCTGAAGTGATGAGGGTAGATCTGAAACACATGAATTGATGGATACTGATGTACAAAATGTCAATTCCAATGATCCATCTCTCGGGCTAGGTAACACAAGCCGAAGTCGTGAGGCTAGAATGAAACTTATATAGGATTTGAAGGACAATTGTACCTAGTTAGAAAAGGACGTTCTTGGCCTCCAAAAGCGCACAACAAAACAAGGTGAAAAGATCAAAAAGTTGAAAAAGAGACTTCGATATTTGGAAGGTCAACAGAGCTCAAGAAAAACTCAGTTCAAACGTTTGAAGAAGGTGGGCACAGCACACAGGATGAGTTCTTCTATGGCTGCTAGTTTGGAGGATGCTCCCAAACAGGGGAGGAATGAAAGCAGAGTCTCAGGGGAGGAAACAACAAATGCTGAAGGTGCCTGTGCTGATATGCATGTGGATATGGATATTGGGATTGATAGTGGTGATAATATGGATGATGACTATGTAGTTGCAGACATGAGGGTAAGGAGGCGGTTTTGGAAGATGTAAATAAAAAGCAGGTAGTGGAATTTCCAGGTGAAAATATTGAACAACTGGCTAAGGTGGTACAAGATGCTGCTGCTACAACAAATCAAGTTTCTACTGCTGAAGAGGTTGCAAAGAGAGTTGATGAAGCTGAAATAGCTAACTTTATGGATGATAAAAGGAGATCTAAAGTGTCTGAATTTGAAACAAAAGAGCAAGTAGCATTCATTCTTCAAGAAAAGGAGAAAATAAGAGCTCATGCAGAAAAAATGCAAGCTTTTATTGATGAGGATGAAGTTCTACAAGATAGAGTTGTAGAACTTTACAAAGATAAGACTTTAACTGATCATAACAGAGTACAAAGACTTGTTGATTTGATAAATGAAAGAGGTGTAGAATTAGCTTTGAGTCAGCTAAGTAAGTCAATGAAGCAAGGTCAAAGTCAGAAGAGGAAAATAAATCCCACAAAGTCTCCGCTCATGAGTGTAATGAAGACATACTTAAAGTATCTAGGTTTTTATAAACCTCATCAACTCAGGGGAAAGTCATATGACAAAATTGCACATCTATAATACCACTACAAGAGATATATTGAAGAAAAGTTTATCCCCATGGGTACAGAAGAAACACCATCAAAGAAACAAAAGATCATTGAAGACAAGCATGCTGAGAAGAAGAATGATTCACAAATAAATGAAGACAGCTCTTCTCTTGATCAAATGATGGTGATTGTTCCTGAAACATTATATGTTGATCATATTCAATCTAGACATCCAATCATAGACTGGTAGATTTACAAAGATAAATTTGGAAAGGCTTGGAAGATAATCAGGCTTGGTGGAGGATCAGCAGTATGCAAAAGTTTTCAGGAATTGATAAGAATAAGTGACAGAGAAGAATTAGACAGATTATGGGACTTGGTTAAAAAAAATCAAAACAATCAAGAAGCCAGATGTGAAAGAGCAAGAGCTATGGGTTGAGTTACACAGGTTATATGAACCTGATCCAGCTGATATCTATTGGAACTTCCTAATTAATGATCTCTCAACTTCATGGAAGTTTTATGATAGCTGCAATGTACATCAGTTATCAACACAAGGTGGAGTTGATGTTTTTATGCTTGCAGAAAAAGAGTATCCTTTGAGTGCTAATATACTTGTTGTGATGATATCTATAAAGATCATATGTGAAGGAAGTATAGAGGTAATTAAATATCCGATTGAAAGAATTCGTGCTCAGTATGAGAGACAAATGCAAGAACATAATAAAAGAAGATAAGGTGTTTGGAGGTAGCAGGGGTGTAGCTTCTCTGTTTTCATTAAAAAGAGAATTGTAGCTTCTATGTTGTTTGTACAAAAGTTACTATTGCTATTACAATAGTTGTTTGTGTAATTTAGCCTATTGTAATGGATTTAGACTCCAAAAAGTCAAGCTTTTCTATGGCAATGAAAAAAATTTCAGTTTTCACTAGTATATCTACTTGCAGGCAAGCTTTATTCTATTTGCATTTTCCATTTATCATGTATATGCACTTGCAGGCAATTTAGTAAGATGTTACTTCATTAAAGTTGAAAATTGACTTTAGAAAGTCAAGTAACACTATTCCTATACGGGTTACAAAGTACATAAGTTATCAGAAATGTGTGACCATATGTATCAATTTGTGACTACACTTAAATAAAGTGTGACAAAATATGACTCTATGATTTAGACACCTAAATAAATACTTCATGTGACCATATATATAGCATCTTTAATTTAGTCACTCAAAAACTCAATGTGACTAATATCAAGGTTAATGATAACTGACTTCACATTTTTCTATAAGTAATAGTCACATGAATATTTCACAATGTGACTATTTTGAATGTATTGGTCACATATAATACCCTTATGATGTGGCCATAAACATCATTTAGAAACACATGTGTGATATGGTGTGACTATTGTAAAGCCTGTAGTCACATGATCGTGCTTCAATTAAGTGTGGCTATACACATTAGGATTTGGCAAACAAACACACACTAAACTTTAGACACACGTATTAACTTACGTGACCATATGTATCGAATTTTAGTTACACTTAATCATGTTTCTATGGTTTAGTGTGACCATATATGACATTTGGTCACACTCTTCAAGTGTGTGACATATATTTGTCACTGTTAAATGCATTTCGTGACTAACGCTTCAAACTGAGTTTCTAGTTGTCACACATTTCAAATTCATATGTGGCTAACTATTCAACAAAGAATAGCAGTCACGTTTATATAATGTGTGACAAACTTGACTATATAATTTAGCCACATACGCAAGTACTTCATGTGACCATATATCTTTTTGGTCACACTGTTCAATTGTGTGACATATATTTGTCACATATGTATATCTATAATGTGACTAATGTTTCGAGCTGATTTGTATCTGTCACACGTCCCGAATTAAAAGTGACTAAAATGTCGAAAAATATTTACCAGTTACCCTGTGGTCACATATATACACAAATGTGTGACATATATTTTATGAAATGGTCACACAAGTCGGATCAAGTGTGGCTGTTTATTTAAGGCTGGTACATTTAGTCACGTAAATATGTTGGTGTGTGACCATTCGAAATATGCTATGTGTGACGAAAGGCCAAATCTGTACTAGTGTGTACTATGGTCTAGGGAGTCTAAGATATCCTAAAGTTGCTATTGTAACTCATACCTAAGCCCTGAACACTTTCAAACTAGTTTAGATAAGCAATTAGGGTTTTAGAGATAACCGTAAGCACATAGGGTTCAATAAGGGTTTGATTAGGGTTTCTGATAGATATAGTATACTAGAGTGATAGATTACTTAGTGTAATAGTGTTTAGAACCTAGAATAGACATACCGGGATGTTTACAGGAGGTAAACATAGTTGTGTTGGGCATAGGTGGATACGTGAGCAGGTCTTAGAGTCATATAGGTAATAGAGATGTAATAAAGAAAAAAATTTACTCGGGGAAATGATATAGGCATAACTAATCCTAGAGGATGCTTAGTGAGAGCTTAAGTTAAGTTAGTAAGGCATGGCTAACCTAGGGGAGGCTTAGTGGGGAAGTTAGTGGGTTACTACAATACTTTTCTTAACAAAAATTGTAAGTCAATTTTTCCTAATCTTCTATAATTTTGAGTCTAGGGTTTGTTCATACACAAAAAGAAATTCAAATTGAGGCTTTTCAATTTATTTGGGTTTCTATGCAATTAGGGCTAGGATTAAATAGTATATAACTAACATGATTCCCTAAACATAAGAGTTGCTTAGAACTACTTATATTATTATTATTATTTTTTTGTCTAAACCTCATTAAAATTCAAATAAGACTAACCATGTTAGAGGAATCATGTTTAGAATAATTATGACTTGTAATTAGAGTCATAGACACCCAAAGTGTTTTAAATTTAGCAAATAACCTAATTTTATTATGCTTGAAAAATATCACGAAACTAGGATCATGAAAATTTCCTTTTTCTTTTTCATTGTTGATACAAACTGAAAACGTTTTCATGCATACATGATCTCACGAATATTGTCCAAAGTACATAACCAATATGTACTTACTGACATATTCACTTGAGCTAAATTGAAATCAGGAGTATTTGGGTAATCTTATTAGGTTTATTTTAGAGTCAAGATTACTACACCTCCACATGTTTGCATATAGGCACACACTAGACACAGATCTTCAAAACAATTAGCTTATTCATTTAATTTTTGTTATTATAGGTAACAAGATGTTTCACATGTTTGATTATGATCATGAACTGACAGATGAATACATTCCTACACCATCTCTTGAACCAAACGTTCCTTCCTCTCACATCAAAAGCTTTCACAATCTTGAACCTCGATTCTTTCATGAGCGTCGTATTGTCGAACCTTCATTCCTTGATCATGATCACATCATCTCCATGTTTCGTGAAATAGGATTCGATTGCCTATTTCACATTAATGAGTCTGTTTGTCCTTGAAATCGATCGACAAAGAAACAATGAGGATTGAGGAATCTATCAATGTGACCTTTGATGAGAGCATGCCCGAGCCTAAATCATCTCCTTCGGTAGAAGATGATGTTATCAATGAACCTATAGTTGAAGATCAAGAAAGGTCACCGACAATACAAGTTAATGTTTCGGATGAAGGCAATCCTAAGGAAGTAAGAGAGGCGAGGGGTCATCCTATACAACAAGTCATTGGTGACTTGAATAAAAGGACTCTTAGGTCACAAAACAAATGATGCATGGGAATCGCACCTTGCTTTACCTCTCGAGGGATCTCGAGAAGCTTACAACCCCCACCAGGCAGTGTACCTGATCGTTGTAGTATAGTATAGTGACAAGTACCGGGGGATTGATCGTTCAGCTAGGAATAGTGTCGTTAGGATTGAAATTAATCTAACTAGGTCTAAAGGTGAAGGATGATTCTTTTTATGTTTTTATATTTTATGAAAAGCAAGTAAAAATCTCGGGTATTGGGAGTGTGGGCGGAATTAGGTGCTAATCAACTAACCCAAAAGCTACTAATTAAACTAATTAACAAGAAAAGTAAACTAGGTTTCTACAAGATAAGTGAAGCATGTCTACCTATGATATGTTACTCCTTGCTAGCTATCCAATCCTACCTATTGATTTGTAACCTTGTTTTAATTGACGGGTTGTATTCCTTAATACCATTCGTGGGGTGGCATACATAACTCCCCAACTCTATGAGCTCTTATCTCCTCCTACACCATGACCCAGCACAACTATAGGGATTGTAAACAGTGGCTCATGCATTAAATACAACCAATAAAGACCTAGTACGCCTCGGTTCATGTTTCTTAAGACGTTCAAGCATGTTACCATTTGGAGATCTGCCAGTTTTCTTAAGCCTAACATATAAATCATTCAATCAAAACAAGAATCAATAGGAAACAAGGATTATAAACTAAACCAACTAGATCTATTGAAGTTGTCACACCTTAATTGATGGAGATAGACACAACATCAATAAGAAATCAATGAGATCTAATCAATTATATACAAGTTTCACATAATCATAAGTAGACACAAGGTGAATTAGCAAATCATCATCAAAGAAGAGCAATCAACAATGATAATAGAAAACATAATTAAGATAGAATCAACAAACCAATACATGATGTTTATGGAGTGATTGAAACCCTCTAAGTTGCTGGAAAAACACCCACCTAAACCCAGGAATCGACCTTAGGGTTTAGGGCCTACAAAAAGTGAAGTTATGAAGTTATATTTATAGGCATGTTTTCTGTCGGCCCTTTGTGACGGCGTCAGCCCATACTCTTGACGCCGTCAAGACCATTTTTTCACCAAATTGTAGATCTCTTCGTCCTCTTCGTTTCCTTTTTTGAATCGCTCAAATCCGAGTTCGTATGCAAAAGTTATGGCCAAAACGGTGTCAGCTACTCCGCGCGCAAGTTTTGACAAATTTACACGTGACGGCCTTGGTGACGGCCTTGGTGACGCCGTCATCAACTACGGTATTTTATTCTTGATGTCTTGACGCCGTCAAGAGTAATTCTTGACGCCTTCATGCACTGTTCACAGCATAGAATTTTGAGACTTTGCCGTTTTCTTCACTTTTATGCTCCAAAAACGTCCAAAATAGCTTCTTTTCCAGAATTCACTCTCCAAACACCTAAAATCACAAAAGGAACGATTTAGGGCAATATTTGATCAAATAAAGTCGGATTCGGGCTTAAATGACCCCCTAAAAACGGATCATTTTTCGCCTCATCAACAAACAAGATTAGGTTTTTGGCATGACATTTTTTCAAGAGTCCAAATTGCTTTGGGATAGGTTTTGATGTTAAAACATACATCTTAGGAGAACAATCTTTAAGACAAAATAAAATGTCCATGTGTTATTTGCAAGACTTTTAGGTGCTATTAGAGCTTATGTGTTTACATGATTAAGGCTTATATGGAGGCATGGATGGAAGATCAAATAAATGTCTTCCAAGAGGAAAGATATGTATCAACTCATTATTCAAACAATGATTGATAATATCCAAGATTCTACATGTCTATACAATGTGCATTGAACAAGTAAATTTGACACAATTTATCTTGCTTAATCTCGATAATATTGATTTTGTCATAACTCCCAAGGTTAGATATGATATTCATCACAATTCACACTTGTGTTGAAGATTTTGTATCTAGTTCTACTTGTTCACCTTATGTGATAAATACATGTTGCATGCCTAAATTTTAAGTGAATAATGTTTCATTGCTTATTGTTAGATGCATATCTTAACAAATTATGGTGCATGCTTGAGAAATAATGGTAGGTAGCATGTGTATTTAGTCTACATATCAACTAAAACACTCATAGTTCTTTGAATATCTCTTCCCATGACCATGTGATCAAAGCATATTTACCTTTCCTATATATTCTCTTCCTCTTGATCTTCACAACTTGTACACCTAATGAGGAATCTTAGTACTAATTGCCTTAATACCCGTTGGATAATAGGAGTCATTACCCATATCTAAACCTCACACTACTATTATTTAAGGATTAGAGATCTTGACTAAACATTACACCTAAAATCTCAATCTAAGTTAAATATGAATAACCAACCACCTTCTCCAAACAACGTTCTTGACAATTTCATCCTCCAAAGTAGTGACACTAATTCTTTGATTGGAAACAATGGAAGTGAAGAAATTGTTAACAACAATGTTGTCCCTCAAACTCTTACTAAGAGTGTTGGGATGGGAAATAGGTGGTTTATGCAAAACAACCAAAAACAATATCCTAGGATTGACCTTGAAAAACTAATGCAAGATGATGTTTGGAGCAATCCACAAAATGTTCAAGTCACAACATCCCCATCTAGGGGTATTGGTGATGAAGAAGTTTGGGAAAAGATAAGGAAGCCCTTAAGCCCAAAACTTCGTGAAGGCAACCATGCAATTTGTTGTGAAAACACAATTGACATGTTTAATGCTATTAAGGATCATAGAGAAGAAACCCGTAAAATGCTCAAATCTCTTCATGATGGAGTTAAAATGCTTCAAGCATTGGCCTCAAACATAACATGCATTGTGCATCAAGAAAAGGGTGTTGACACTTGTGAGGACAATCTTGTAGATCACAAGAAACAGTTTCCTTATATCATGTATTGCTTAAGTATGTTTGGTAGATGCTTTTTGTGTATTTTGTGTTCCTTGGATATCATGGTACCATGATACAGTTGTAACTCTAGCTTTCAAGCTTTATAATAATAATCAATGCACTTTCCTCAATCTTTTCATGCTCAACAAATGGTTATTGGAGTCATAATTGGACAAATATATATATATATATATATATATATATATATATATATATATATATATATATATATATATATATATATATATATATATATATATATATATATATATATATATATATATATATATATATATATATATATATATTGTGGACTAACCCATGTTGCAAGAATCCAAATGGTAATCTAACCCATTTTTGGAACTTTCACGTGTGAGGATTTCTTGTTTGTTGCATGTTGTGATTTCTATGTGTAGCTAGGCCACTGCAAAGGTGAGGCTCTTGACCCATGGATCCCCGCCTTGAAACAAGGGGGAGCAATGATCTAGGGGGAGCTATGTTCAAGGGGGAGCACATTCGGGTGCATATACAAGCTAGCTCATTTATCCCACAGGCCCAAGTTCGAAACCTGGCTTGATTGGAAGTCCCACCTTTTTGATTCGACAAAAGGGGGAGAAAGAAAGCAAGAGCATGAAGACCATTCAAGAAATGTTAAAGGCTTCACCAAATTACAAGGCAAAGGTCAAGATGCAAGCTACATCAAAGGCGCGCTTTGTCTTCGCTAAGTTTTGTAATTTTATTTGCTTTTGGTTTTTATTTGTAATCATAAAAAAGGGGGAGATTGTTGAGGC
The DNA here is from genome assembly GCA_030686995.1 of Artemisia argyi. NCBI lineage: Eukaryota > Viridiplantae > Streptophyta > Magnoliopsida > Asterales > Asteraceae > Artemisia > Artemisia argyi. Next base: position 65,074,385 of record CM060680.1, read on the forward strand.
AACATGATCAAGATCTCTTTATGTTTTAATGATGACAAATAAACCATCGAAACACATGAAATAACAAACGTTAGCCTAAATTCCCCGGAGCCCATATCTGCTCCTGGCACGCTGCCCGTGCGTCAATGCGTGGGTGACGCGCCAGGCCACTATATGGCTCCGGGCGAATTTTGAAAGTCGGCTTTCCCCTTACCCGACAAATGTGGATCTTTCAATACAGGTATGAATATGTTATGTGCTTAATTAAGAACACTCGAAACGAGTTTTGAGACTTGAGAGATCCTACTTTTAAAACACTCATTTACGGGAAAACTCCAACTCATGTTTTCTAACTATCGCCTCTAGCTAAGGCTTTTCTAAACTTAGGGAGCTTATATACTTCACGTAACATCACGTGGAAGCATCCATATGCTCATATCACGTGCTTACGTCTTCTCTAATCACGTAACGGGTTTACTCCCTTATTGGTCAAGCTAAGTCAAAGGTCACTTTGCATAAACGCATCCTTTCCCACTTGGGTTATGCTTTACAATCAAGGCAAAGCACTTAACTTGTTTGAACCAAGGTATTAGTTAAGAACGTCGAGTCGTGGAAAGTCACGAGATATGAAACTATGGATTCTCGACGTTGTGTTACTTGAACTTATAAGTAACTTATTATTTTCTCAACTCATAATCCTAATTGTCTAAACACTTTCTTCTTAATGACAATTAGATTATGTCTTAATCCTCTTCTTAATCTCATTTCTACAAAAGACAAATGTCACCATATCCAATCATATCCAAATCATATATTCTCTTACACAATCTCTTACACTTTTACATATTCCCTTACACAATCCAACTCATTTCTTACACACTCTACATCTCAACCATTCATTCCCTTATAAAACATCTCACCCTTCCAATTTCAACACATGGGAATTATTTGAAATTCAAAAAGGGCTTCACTTGATCTCCACCATCCAATTCAAACTAGAACACATCTCAATCATCCATCCACTTTCCTCTCTATACCATCACATGTGTTTAATCCAAGCCATCTATTTCAAACCAAAACCATCTCAACCATTGATTAACCCTTTCCCCCAAGCAAAGCATATTCCTTTGGAATATCCCTCCTTAACCCAACTCTCTACATCTCAACCATCCATTTCAAATAAACACATCTCAACCCTCCATATTCCCTACATGTCAATTAATTTGAATTTCAAAGGAGGCTCCCTTTGATCTTAGCCATCCATTTCAAACCATCTCATCTCAACCCTCCATCTCATTCTTCCCCCGCCCCCCCCCCCCCCCCCCCCCGCCCCCCCAAGCAATGGAATATAACTTGGCATATTCTTTCTCTCTTTTCTATGCCATGTGAGGAATAACACTTCTACCCCTTCCAAATTACCCTATCTACACTTTATACCCTTGGTAATTTGTTTTCTCTTTAAACACTTCACAAATGATTTTTGAATTGGCTATTTGAGTTGGTAAACCTTAGAATGATTAATGTTAGGTTTAGTGTAAAGTACAATTGGGGGTTTAGCAAGGATAGGTATTTATAAGATCCAAACACCCAACACCTGGGAAAAGTTTACAGAAGCCTGGCGCGCTGCCCGCGCACTAACGCGCGGGTGATGCACCGGCCTCGGTAAATTTCCCAAGTTTGGGTTCTTGGCCTATAAATACCACCCTTGCCTCTTGTATTCCTCACCCCTTACTATTATTCTTTCTCTGTAGATTCTTTCTCTCTAAACACTCTCAAATCTCTATCTCTATTCTTGTGTTCTTGATTTTCATACTAACATCTTTGAAAGAACACATATATTTGCAAGGGAAGAATCAAAAGAACCTAATCCACTCTTGTGATTGTGTCGATGGTCTTTTTATCTATACCCTTTCTATTACAATCGAGTCTCTAGGTTAGGTTAGGGCTTGGTTGATTAAACAAACACTTAATCATTCATTCAATTGTTTGTAAGGGAAGTCTTGTGTCTTGGTGACCAAGCCTAGATCATTGGGGATCTAGTTGGGGTTTGATACTTCCGGTGGGAAGTCTTGGTAGTGGTCTTGGTGACCCTTAGGTGAAGTCGAATCGCGAGATTCTTTTGGGTGGTTTCCGAGGGCGGAATACCGTGGGAGTAACTCCTTCTTTGTGAGCATCAATATTGGTGAATATTGGTGGAGTGAATTGTAACGGTTTGTAGTCCACCGAAAGGATTATACTAGTGAATAGTATCAGAGTCGCAGATTCGCAACTGGACGTACGGATGGTATAAACCCCCCATCCCGAACCAGTATATATCGTTGTGTTCTTACTAGCTTTATATACTTTGGTTGTGTTAGTGGTTGTTGGATTATTGTACAACCACTTGGTGTTCTCTTTGGCTTAAAGTTTTTGAACGTCTAAAAAGCCTAAGAAACCGTATTCACCCCCCTCTACGGTTCTACAGATTGAATGCTTATAACTTGGTTTAGATATTTGCTTAACAATCTTTAGGTGTTAGAACTAGCTTTGTTTAAGTCATTTCTGGCAAAATGATCTTTAGTGATTTGAGGCACTAAAATATCCTACAAATAGTCACCCTAGAACACCTTTCTAGATGCCCAAAACTAGATTCAGCATGAACATTCGCAATCATCAGGTCATGGCACCATTAAATAAGGGACGGTACCGTTAAATTTAACGGTACTGTGTCCAAATTAGTGGTATCGTATCCCAGACTGACGAATCTTTCCTATTCACTTTAGACCCCTACATCCCTATCCTCAAAAATCTGCAACAAATTTCAACCCTACATGCACCTTAAGATTCCTTTAGACTATCCTAGGACATCCCCATCAACTTTAACTTAAACCACACCACCTTTTCCTATTTATGGTCTCACCATTTCAAGCATTTCTTGCAACTCACCCTCCTATTTAGCCTCTCCTCACACACAACATGCATTTCACTCAAACTTCACCAATTCACACTTCTAAGAGATCAAGGATAATCAATAGGCCACCAAACAACAATGATGAGGTAATCATCACACCACCTTCCTAAATCACTCCTAACTCACCAAGTTGGACAATAATATACCAAATTCATCATCACCAAACACACCACACCTATAATCATCACCACCATGCTCACCATGATTCATGGACAAATCTAGCCAACATCATTCGATTTTTATACATAGTACTTGTCATCTATGTCATTCTCTTTTGGTAACCTCATCATCACCACTATCCAATAGCCCATTCAACTAAACATCCTCATGTTTGGTGCTCATGAATAAACACTTAGGATCTCCTCTTGGACTAGAAGAAAATCTTAGGTCCTCTCAAGTTACTAAAGACTATCATGTGCTTCTTGTTGTTTTCTTTTCATTACTTCTTGTACTCACACATTATGTGTGGTCATACTTTCTCTATTAATGCATGGGCTCATTTCTTGTTTGTGGTTGGCTTATTTCTCTTGTTATTTTGGTTGGATTAGCCTTTTCATAATTAGATTTTTTAGCCAACTCATAATTTGGTTGGATATTTGTCTTGAATGCTACATGTTAGATATTGTATTTGTGATATCTAACCTTGTTTTGTAGCATCAACCATTGCTCGATTCCTTGGTATGCTCCAAATGAGGGGGAGTATACATCAAGGGGGAGCCTTAGTAGTCTTTTTGCTTCGACAAAAAGGGGGAGAAGTAGGATATAAACTCATATTAAAAACTTGTCAAAATTAGTTTTTCACATAAAATGAGTTTACGTTTTGTCATCATCAAAAAGGGGGAGATTGTTTATGCAAATAATGTCTAAAAACATTTTTACCATCTTTCGATACCTCTACGTTTTGATGATAACAAAATGTGAAGACATTTTACGTCAAAATTAACGTAAACAAGTTTTTAATTGAAATATCCGATTTCTACGCAAATCACTCAAGGTATGAACAAACAAAGCGATTACTTGACAAATGATCTAAGAAGTGAATTTGTGTTTTAAACTTTAAATTTGTGAGGTGACAAAACATTCTTTTCAAAAATATATTTTACATATTATTTTTGAATTTTAAAGAAATGTTTTATTTAGGAAAATGATTTCAAAAATAGTTAACAGCTATTCCCCCCCCCCCCCCCCCTCCCAATTAGCTCCAAACTTCCCCAAATAAACCTTCACCACTAAAAACAAAAAAGGGACTGTTTTTGTAGTGGTACCGTGTGCTATTTAGTGGTACCGTCCCCCCATAACAGTCAGATTTTCAATTCCTATAAATACCACCTCACTTCCTAGTTTTTTGCCATCTTTTTTCACACAAAACTTTCTGTATTACATCCTTCCTTTGTAGTTATACATCTTAGATCATTAGTTAGTTTTCTTTTGTTTAAAGAGTGATTCTTTCATCCAACCAAAGATCACCAACATTCCTCTACTAGTCAAGAGAAGAACACAAGGTGTCAAGAAGACACAAAGTGTTAGAGTCTTTGAGTAGTGCGCTTGCATTACCAATTATTTGCTTGATTGTATCTTGATATACATCAAGTGTTGTAATCTTGTATTTGCTATCTTGTGTGGATCATTGTGATCGTGTTGAGATCTTGCGGATCTCTTGTAGCTAGTGTATTTGTGAGTTGATCAAATGGATCAAGGTAGATTGAAGAGTGTGTAGATTGTGTGAGGATCGAGTTGATCGTGTGAAAGGTTAGGATCATGTTGATCGTTTGAAAGGTTAGGATCGTGTTGATCGTGTGAAAGGTTAGGATCGTGTAGATCGTGTGATTAGTTTGGATCATGGTAGATTGGTACTAGCTAAGATTAGTACTCGACATCTAGCTTATTGTCGGAATATAACATAAGCGACATTGTACTGTTTTCTCCGCCTAAAGGGAGGTTGTTGACATAGTGCTTATAACTCTCGAGTTGGATACTCGGGGAGTGGAGTAGGGTGAAGAAGAGCTTCGTGACCGAACTACTATAAATCACTTGTCTCGATTTTATCTTTCCATCTCTATCTCTTTATTTATCTTTATTGATTATTAGTATTAGTTTAAGGTTGTGTTCATATTGGTGTTGGTTGATTTCATCTACATACGAATCAAAATTTTCACCAAGTAAACTTCTATAACTAGACAAAAGTCGGTAAACTATTCAACCCCCCTTTTAGTTTCCCACATCATTTTCATAAATGTTTTTACACTTTCATACGTTTTTTTCCGTTTTCAAACATTTTCGTCATTTTTTTACGTTTTCGTCCATTTTTTCGTTCATTTTTGTCCGTTTTTAAATGTTTTTGGCAATTTTCAAACGTTTTCATATGTTTCTAAATATCACAAGTGATATTCTGAATATCACAAGTTATATTCTGAATATCACAAGTGATATTATGTTATATTCTAAATATCACAAGTGATATTCTGTGATATTCATAATGCAAAATATCACAAGTGATATTATGAGTTCCACAAATGATATTCTGGATATCATAAGTAATATTCTGTGATATTAAGAATATCACAAGTGATATTCTGAATATAATAAGTGATTTTCTGAATATGACAAGTGATTTTCAACAAATGTTTTGTAACATGAAAATCACAAATGATATTCAGAAAATCACAAGTGATAGATATTCAGAAAATCACAACTGATAGATATTTAGAAAATCACAAGTGATATTTACAATATCACCGTTGATATTCAGAAAATCACAAGTGATATTCTGAATATCAATTGTGATATTCAAAAACGTATAAAAATGGACGAAAACGTAAGAAAACGGACAAAAACGTAAAAAATGGACTAATACATATGAAAACGGACGAATACGTATGAAAACGAACGAAAATATAAGAAAATCGTAAGTGATATTAAGAATATCACAAGTGATATTCAGAAAATTACAAGTGATATTCTAGATATCACTGAATATCACTTGTGATATTAAGAAATGACTCGTGATATACAGAAACGTAAGAAAATGGACGAAAACGTAAGAAAACGGATGAACACGTATGAAAATTGAAAATGAACAAAAACGTATGAAAGCACAAAAACACATATGAAAACGAATTAAAACGTATGAAAAATGGACGAAAACGAAAGAAAACGGATGAAAACAGACGAAAACGTATTAAAATGAACGAATACATAAAAATTGGACGAAAATGTATGAAAACGGACGAAAATGGGCGAAAACGTAAGAAAACGGATGAAAACGGACGAAAGCGTAAGAAAACAGACTAAAATGTATGAAAGCGTAAAAACACGTCTGAGAACAAACAAAAACATAAGAAAAATAGATGAAAACGGTCGAAAACGTAATAAAACGGACGAAAACGTATGAAAAGGAACGAAAACATAAGTAACCAGATGAAAACATAAGAAAATGTATAAAATGGACGAAAAAGTCTAAAAATGGGCGAAAACGTAAAAAATGGACAAAAATGTATATAAACGTATGAAAATAGACAAAAACGTTTGAAAACGGACGAAAACATATAAAAACGAACGAAAACGTTTGAAAATAGACGAAAACGTAAAAAATGTATGAAAACAGACGAAAATGTATGAAAACAAACGAAAACGTATGAAAGCGAAGAAGAAGGGAAAAAACGTGAACTAAAAAAAATGAATTTGAAAGAAAAAAACGTGAATTACGAAAAAAATAATAATAATAAAAAGAAACGAAAAAAATAAACATGAATTAAAAAAAAAATGTACTTAGGTTTTCATATTTAATCTTAGGTTAATCTCCACCATTAGATCAAACTAGATAGATTGTGAGAATTTATCCTTTGGTATGCACCAAAATAAGAGTATGCATTTAAACTTTTCTCCTGATAATATATGTGCAAATCATCTACCAATTCAAAAATGAGTAAGATTATCAAAAAATCTAAACTACATATAATTAAGGAACACCATTCACTGCATTAAATAACTAAGACAATTTCAAAACTTAATATTAAGCAATACGATTATGTATACATGTTGTATAATTAACTTATGCACCAACAGATGTATATTTAACACATTCAATTAATATCATCATTAAAACACTTTTCAATGCAAAAATACAATCAATTAATCTCATGATATAAATCAAACAAGCTATAGAGTAAACTTTTAAATCTCCTCAAACATTCATTTAAGAAAAATTAATATAAATCTATCAAATAAAAAATAATAATAATAAATGACAGGTCTTTGTTCTTTACTATATGATTTTAACATAATATAGTTTGAAGTTAATATAACCTAAAATTCTCATTTTTTATAAAGTTATTGTCATGAAAAATGTTTTACCAAAAAACATTGTTTGTCAAAAAATTTAATAATTGAGTATCCGCCGTCGCAATGCATTGGTACCCTGCTAATAAGATATAATTCAAAAGACCACCTAAGTATTATTAGTATAGCAGTAGTTCTGCTATTAACACAAAACAACACAAAAAGTAATTTTAGTCATGTGCTGCATATAATTACAAACCAAAAGAATACCATATCCGAAAGGGATGGCAACCTATTGGTACCCTATGTTGTGTGAAAATGCTCCAAACCAAATGGTTATGAGTTCAAGTCTTGTCTAAGACATGTAAGATATATTTGTAGTGTATATATAACTATAAATTATGACGGAGTTAGTTACATTTCACAAAAATATACTTTCTCCGTCTCATATTAAATGTCTAGTTTGAATTTTCAAGTCTTTTTTTTTTTTCTCAACTTTGACCTTGAATATTTTTATTTGTGTAATATAATACTTGATACAAAATATATGAATGGATTGAGTTTTAAATGGATTTTCATTGAGTATAATTTTTACCAAATGCTCTATAAAATGAAAGCTTTTTTTTTTTTTTTTTTTTTTTTTTTTTTTTGAAAGGCTAAATTTTATTAAGAGGCTCTTAGAAGGAGCCCAAGTAGGAAACCGCACAAATAAAATGAAGTGTGTAACATATCAATATATCATAATTGAACCTGCAACAGTTTTTCCTCTTTTCATCAAATTCTTTTATTTCCTTGCATGTAGAAATGTTAAAAAACCATTTGTTTAAAGGATTTATATAATTGAGATTAATTGGTAGAATATACGGAGTTCCAAGAAAAACTACAAAGTGAGCCAGTGAAAAGACAGACCTCCTTATTATATTTGGATTTTGTACATGGAGGTCATCCAACTTTTAACAATTTTTCATTAATGCCACTCATATATGAAAAATATCTTATAGGCCGGTCAAGTGTATTTCCCTTTTCGTTTATACCAAATCCGGCAATATAAATTGTTTATTGACTAAAATTTCATTGATCTATACTACTTATAAAGGAAAAATAGTCAAAGTGAAAAGTTGAGTTTTCAACACTTGGTCATATGAGAGAGAAAAATAGTGTAATTAATATTCTTATTAAAACACTCACTTATTTAAAAGTACAATGATTTATTCACATTGAATAACCAATTAAAGACATATCTACCAAATTAAATACAACCAATTAAAATACCACTTACTAAAAAGTACAATAAAATTTTCATAATGTACAATTTAAATAAGCTACAACATAATCCATATGAAATAATTAAACACACTAATTAATGTTATTTTTAAACACCCTAAAATGAAAAGTACATGTTATTATACACATTATACAAATTAATAAAACACACAAAGCTTCATACATGATACAACCTAACAAGTTGATGGTACATATAGTTTTGAAAACTGGACGGGACCAACGGGTTCAACGGGGAACCGGTGTCACCGCCGGTTCGGCTAACAAATAAAAACCATCCGAAAACGAACCAGAGAGGACCCGTTGAAACCGATACAAACTGGTGAATGGCATTCAGGCCTCATCGAGATCTATTTCTCCGGTTAATCGTCACAGGGCACCCGAAGGAAAAACTGAAATGTGAAAAGTTGAAACTAAAAAAGGAAATGTTGAAAACATATATTTTAAAAGGTAACTATTAATACAAATCACAAACCGGGTTGACCCGGGACGCTTCAAACCCGGCTGGTTGACCCGGTTTAATTTGACCCATTTTCGACCCAACCTAGCAAGTTGACCCGGTTTAAATCGACCCATTTTTTGACCGGAACGGTTCAACCGGTTGAACCACCCGGGTTGAACCGGGTTTCAAAACATTATGTTTAATTCTCAAATTTTCAAACTTTTGTTATTTTTTTTTTATAACCTATAAACTTTTTTTAATCAATAAATTATCTGTTACAATAAAATATCGTTGCTATGCACGGGTACTTGTCTAGTATATCAAATAGACATTACATATTTATAATTTAATTTGTTGTAATTTTCAATTTTTCAGATGGGGCAGCATTCGTCAATATACAAATTTTTGATGTAATTTTGGACGGATTTGGTATAAATGAGAAGGGAAATATACTTAAACGGCTTATAAGTTAGTTTTCATAAATGGACGGTCTCGTTGAAATCGTTGAAAGAAATTTAAAACTTGGTGTCCTCCACGTACAAAATCCCTGTTATATTTAAGCACAACCTTAATCGAAAATCAAAGAGTAATTATTATGTCCAAGAATATCTGCCTATATATACCTACACACTCACTCGTAGGAGCTTGAAAGATTGTTCCAGCCTTTTCTATAGAGAGCTAAGTTAGTAAGTCACACTCAGCTCTGTTTTTATTTTTTTCATTGATTTTTGCATTGAACTTAGATAAATTTAGTTTTCATATATTGTGTCACTATTACACTGATCTAAGTTTTCCTTCTGTTGATGTGGAGCCTTTTAATCAAAGATAATGTAGATTAGGTGGTACAAATTTCATATGGTTTTTAAGAGTTCTATTATCTGACTAATGTGTAACCTCATAAGCATATGATTCTATTTTGATTTTGAGCACTTAATACTCTGTACCTAATTATAAAATGAAGTCAACTTATTTCCCAATGCTTTTAGATTTAAAACATTAATGAACGAATTCAACGAAGTTGTTAGTTTGTGAATCTTGCAGGTTTAATTTGTGATCGAGCATTTGAAATGACAACAACCACTACAAGTAGCCACATTGTGACAGCAAGACCTTCTGCCTTTTCTTGTTGTCAAGTTTCAAACTCGAGCATAACAGTTTTCACTAGTGGCATTAGAGGGGCATCATGTGCAAAGCTTAAAAGCTCATGTCACATAGCTTCAACGAATTTGCTATCTCATAAATTCAAATCCATTCCTATGAGATTTGGAAAGATGACCACACGAGCAGCATCAAATTCTAATGACACAAAGGTCCTACCAGGGCTGCCGGTTGATTTAAGAGGTTAGTGTTTGGATCATTGTGAATTATTAAGCTTGAATAATTCATGATAAAACATGGAAGAAAACAGCCGGAATTTTTAAGTTAGGGTAGTGTTGAGAGTTGATTCTACGGATTTCTACCTATATTTTTATGGTATTATATTATAAATGTGAGCTTGCCTTATGCTATAACTGTCAATACTTCATTCTTTAAGTAAATTGATGTCTCTTAATTTCTTGATCAAGACAAAATCAAACTTCATCAGGGTAGCTATATTATATGAGTTGCATACTTCATTAGTTGTTGCTGGAGCTATGTGCAGGAAAAAGAGCATTCATCGCTGGTATCGCTGACGATAACGGATATGGTTGGGCAATAGCCAAGTCACTGGCTGCTGCTGGTGCTGAGATACTTGTTGGCACTTGGGTCCCGGTACGTTACACATCTAAGCCTAATACCTAGATATTTGCTAAATATTAGAGGTGCCATGATGGACGGGTCACGGGTTCAATGGTGGCCTGGTGAGTATAGATAGTACTGGGTTGGGGTGACCTGTTAACATTTTTTATCCATATTACTGATTAGTTACATAAATAATAAACAAGTTAATGAATGTTGCAAAACCAAGATTACTAGTTACTACAATAGTAGTCTAAATCTTTAAATAAATGATTAGAAGACTATCAGAAAAACAAATCTTAAAAAAGATTTGACATTCCCATTTTGCTATATTATTTGACCTATATGAGATGAAACATAACCCATGCAAAACCACAACCCATTTATAACTTATAAGTATATTTTTGTTAATGACTCTTCACCTTTCTAGGCACTGAAAATATTTGAGACTGGTCTTCGAATGGGAAAGTTTGACGAATCACGTGTGTAAGTGTGCTATGTTCCACAATTTATTTTCAGTTATTCTGAGATTTATTATTTATACGATGATTGCTCAAAGTAACTAGCAAGTGAAATTGTTGTTTAGGTTGCCAGATGGAACTTTGATGCATATTACTAAAGTGTACCCTTTAGATGCAATTTATGATACTCCTCAAGACATTCCTGAGGATGTAAGTACAAACTCATATAATTTATGAAAAAAACTAAGAGTAGGAATGGAAAAGAACATTACGATGGAATGAGAAAATTATGTTTGTTTTTAATTACGGAATGCAATGACTCATTACATGTAATCACTCATTACATCAAAAACCATCATTTTCATTCCATAGAGGCTCCCTCCTTTTTTTTCATTACGTCCGTAATGTAATCAAAATTACATAAAAGCCGACCATTAACTAACTATATTAAATACACTTCTTATTAACTATGACCATTTTTGACTTTTTCTTATCGATTGCATTCGATCCGTCCTATCATACCAACCAAACATTATTAATAAGGGTAATGAATTATTACATTACTATCATTTATTTCATTACGTCGCTTATTCCATTCATTTAACATTTCATTACGTCCTACCAAACGAACCCTTAAGTCCCAAATATCTCATATTGCCAAATTATGCAGGTAAAAACTAACAAACGCTACACGGGAACCTCAAACTGGACCGTCAAGGTATCATAATTTTTTTTTTTTAATTATAATTCGAGTTAAACCAACTGACATGTTTCATATCATATAGCTAATGCAGCATTTATGTTATGTAGGAAGTTGCTGAATCTGTGAAAGAGGACTTTGGCACCATTGACATCCTTGTTCATTCATTAGCCAATGGACCTGAGGTTTGCTTATGGATTTTAATATTATTCTTTCTAATTGATGTTAGAGATTCTTTTCTTAAGAATGGTTTTCAGGTTACCAAACGTCTCATAGATACATCAAGGAATGGGTATCTTGCGGCAATCTCAGCATCAAGTTATTCTTTCATATCATTGCTCAAACATTTTTTACCAATAATGAATCCTGGTATGATTCTCATCTCAAAGTTCATCTATGTTTATGGCCCTCATGGTTAAGTAACAGGACAAGAAAAGTAGATTTTTGTACGGATCAAACTCGGTTGGATTTAATTCACCCAAAATACTTTTTTCAGATAATTAGTAACTTAGATGAACCAATATAAAGTTCAGTAACTTAATACGACGTTCGACCCATTTGACAGGTTTCTCTTTTTCTTTTGAAAGGAAAACTCACACACCCAATGTTTACAGCTTTATGCTACACTTTGTCCCGTCTCAATCATTGGTTGAAGAGCACCTTGAATAAATCGTTACGCTAAATGTCTGTTGGTTTTGAGCTATATTTTTTTATTTCATCATTTGACGGTTAGAGATAAAACACAACTTGATCCATTCATAAGTAATGGGCAGAAAGGACCTACTGAATGTGATATTAAACGTTTCAATATAAAAGTTAAGCCTGATTATGTTGCAGGTGGTGCTTCAGTTTCTCTAACCGCCATGGCTTCTGAGAGGTTCATAGCTGGGTAATTTTTTCTTTTACATTTGAACCTAAATTTTCGGTGATCCCATGTTTGGCATTTTAAATTACACATTTTTTTGATGCAGTTATGGTGGAGGTATGAGTTCAGCGAAAGCTTCTTTGGAGAGTGACACAAGAGTAAATATTCTATATGACTATATCCCAAACTCCTGATCCTTACTACATGTTTTGTTAGGTATTAATCATTATGATTAACACACGCAGGTGTTGGCATTTGAAGTTGGGAGAAAACATGGAATCAGAGTGAACACTATATCTGCAGGTACTGCAATAACTTTTAACGATCTTTAAAGATGGTTTTTCAGTTCTAATCTATTCTCCTTGGGTCACAAAACGATTGCACAACTTACTATTTTAAGGCGTGGCAATATAATTGTTCACTTCAAAATAAGAAATGGTTTAATTTATTAATTAAGTTTCCAATATCACCTCCACCTAAATATAAGTTGTAAGAAATGCATTTTTAATAATTTTTTGTTGTGATTAGTACACAATTTTAATGGGGTTCGTGGGAGTATTTTCATCACAAAAACTACTGGTTTTTTGTAACGCTAAGGCCGAAAGGCAGTCAGTGGGGAACACTAGCCGTTAACGGCATACATATAATAAGATGTAATACTATAAAAGTATTCAATTAAAGTATCATAAGAATGGACCAGGAGCATTAAGAAGTCGTGCAGCCAAGGCAACTGGTGTCATTGATATGTTCATTAATTATTCATTAGAGAATGCACCACTACAAAAAGAACTCTTAGCAGGTCAGTGCTCCCTCTGGAACTTTATTATGCTTCCTTATAATTCTGAAACGTTGTAAGTTGCACGCTTTGATACAGCTAAAGTTGACCCGATATATATATATATATATATATATATATATATATATATATATATATATATATATATATATATATATAGATTTACGTTCATGTGGTGAACACTTTAAAATGCAATACAATAGGTACCAACCAGAAAGAGACAAGTGGCATTTTCTTTTAAATCAAATTAAATACTATTTATTAATAAGTATAATTTTAAGATATTGCTTAAAGGGTATTTACGTAATATGAATTGCCTAAATGTTCTCCTACACCTACGTAAATTCTGTCACCCACTTTTTCCCTCAAACCCCTTTTCTCCCACAACTTAGTTATCTTCATTCTAGATCTAAAAAAAATTCTCCACCCAAAATTCACAAAAACCAACGACAAAATCACAATCTAAAAATCAATCGGCGCCAGTGATTACTCTCGACCACCGTTCGAATTTCGGTTAAAGGACTATGAACGGGGTTTTCATCATTGTTGTATTTCGAACCCAGGTAGGTATTATATTTAAAGATCAATGACGGGTTTAAATGATCTTTTTTTGAAATGATAAAACCCGAAATCTTTATTTCATATTATCTTGTTGTTCTTGTTATGGAGATGGGATTGTTCTAAAGCTATAAATGATATTCAAAACCTCCTGACATAGGAAGTTTGTGATTTGACTTTGTTATCATTTACTAGTAGTTTTTTGGGTTTATGACTCACGTTCAGGTAAAAAGATTTTTTCAAGTTAGTGTTTGGATTTTTTTTAATTTATTATTATTTTTTTTAAAGATTATTTCGTGTACTATTAAATCTACTTTGTGTATTACAGTTAAAAATGTGTATCTTTTTTTTTTTTTGAAAAGCAACGCAAGATATATTAAAAATGTGTATCTATTTATCATTTTTGTGTATTACAGTTAAAAATGTGTATCTATTAAATCTACTTTGTGTATTACTATTAAATCTACTTTGTGTATTACAGTTAAAAATGTGTATCTATTAAATCTACTTTGTGTATTACAGTTAAAAACGTGTCAAAAAACTTAATGTGTCACTAGAAATGTGTCATAAAAACTAGTGTGTCACTATATGTGTGTCAAAAAAAAAAAATTATGTGAAGTGTGTCACTACAAATGTACTAAAATTTGGTAGTGTATCACTAGAAATGTACTAAAATTTGATAATGTGTCACTAAAATGTATCTACATAGAAACTAAATTTATGTATCAGACCTATCAATGTATTAGATAGGAAAAAAAAAACAATATATTAGATAGGAAAAAAAAAATAGAAACTTACGTATCAATATCTTGAATAGAAAATTAAAAACTAGAAAAAGAAAAAAAAAAGAAAAAGAAAAAAGAAACAAGAATTGTGTCATGACATCGTATGATTTGCTGCATTTATTTTGCCTTAATAAAAATGCCACCAATCTTCTACTTATTTACAACAATGCCATGAAGTGCATTAATTATAAAATATATCTAATTAATTTGATCCTCATCCATGGTAATAGATCCAACGGTATACAAGTGTGCTTATTGTTTTCTACTTTAAGGGTGTACACCACAATAACGACACCCTATATATATATATATATATATATATATATATATATATATATATATATATATATACACACACACATATATCAAAAAGATCAACTAGTGGCCTAAATGCCTATAATGGTGTGAAAAGAATGCGTTTTATAAAGCTTTTGATCTATTTGTACACAATTCTTTGTTTTTGTCATAATTTAATAAATAAACACTAATGAATTACCATTATTTCATTGTAATTTAGTGCATTTAGTAAACAATCTTCATTTTCCGGAACCATGCATCTTAGCATTTAGAGATATTTCACATATCGTTTGCATCTTTTATAAATCATCAATGTGGAATGATAATGATCACGGGGTTTTAAATAAGGTTCAATATTAAGATCGGGAGATGTTATGATATATTAAGATCGGGGTTTTAAATAAGGTTTCGATTTTGCCCATTATGTTCGATGTAACTTGTTGTGTTCAAATTATATCCATTTGTGAGATGTTATATAGTGATATACACTTACTTATTTTTGCACACATTATGTACAAAACATTTAAAGCATGACATGTGGTGCAACTGTCAATTGAAGTAGTTTGTGTGTCCCAATCAAAACTAATAATGCAAATCAATTCCCATTTGCACACATAGATGTGCATCAAAATCTTGAAAATCAATATCTATTTTTTTTAACGGCTGAAAAAAATCAATATCTATTAACAGAGGAGGTGGGAAATGCTGCTGCTTTTCTGCTATCGCCACTTGCTTCAGCCATCACGGGGACAGTTTTGTTCGTTGACAATGGTATAAGCAGTGGCGCAGCTTCATAGGGGCGGGGGGGGCGGCCGACCCCCCGAAATTTTTTTTGCGATGTAGGGGTATATAGTTTTCGTGTAGAAAAATTTCGGTATTTTCGGTTTCGCCCCTCCAATTTAATTCGTTTTCGACCCCCCATAGTGTTAGGAAAAAAAAATTTAGATCCCGACCCCCCACTCGAAAAATCCAAGCTTCGCCACTGGGTATAAGTGCAATGGGAGGTTCAGTTGATAGCCCAACTCTAAAGGATATGGATGTCCTAAACCAAAGCATAAGTTAGGTACCGATCGAGCAAGCATGCAGTTTTCATTTTCTAAATAAATTGTATTTGCTTTGAGCGAATGAACAGCTTAATTAGCTAAACTTTACGTATTTACATTACAACGATAAATGTTGGTGGTTAGTTGTGTGTTGCAATAGCAATGAGCCATTGATTATTGATAAATATGTTGGGTAATCTTGATGGGTCACGTCATGGTTCGGTAACTTGGGCTAACGTATGCATGGCTGCATGGAATAAGTATAGCTTCAAGTCTTCACTAGAACCATGAAGATACTTATGGTTTATATTTGTATGTTTTATTGTTAGGTAGAATTGGTATTTGGTTTGACCGAGTATTATGGAAGTGCATGTGCACGTTGGGTTGGTTAAAAGAATGGTTCATCCATGTACCTAGTTTTTAGGATAGATTAGCATATAGTCTATAAATAGGTAGTAGTTCTTTGTAAGCAGTGTACTCAGTTCCCTTTTAGTAATATACTGAACACATTGAAAACTCCAAAACCAAGTGTATTATCAAATTGCTGTTTTGATAGGTGTGGAGTGTGAATTCGTGTGGTGTGATTGGGGTAAAGAAGGGGCTCATTTCTACATTTGGTATCAAGAGCTTCGTTCGATTAAAGGTCGGGTTTGAGAGTCGACTTTCGAAGGTGAGGAGCCTTTAAGTGTGGGGCTGCCATCGCAGCGGAAGCGTGGACAGCAGGGGCTGTCATCGGGACTGTTTTAGATTAGAAGACGGAGACCGAAAAAGTGTTTCGGGACTACGTTGTCGTGGGGGAAAACGGGGAGTACCGTTCAAGACGACGAGGGTGACCGGTGATGAACGTAGGTGGTCCGTAGCTGTTAGTCGTGATCAAAGGATTGTGATCAAATCCGGCGGTAGGTTGTAGGTCACCGAAAAATGGAGAGATTAACTGGTTCACGGGATAAACGGATGGGAAGAGTCGGGAAAAGCATGTAGCTTTGATTCGGTTTGTTTGGCGGGTGAAAGAAAACGGTAAAAGCGGGTGGCTTTGTTTTCTTGATCGGTGGAAGAATGCTCTCGTGTCACAGAAATGTTATGAGCAAATAGGTTATGTGTGGTGACAACAATAGCCGGGTGGTTGGAG
Organism: Artemisia argyi; assembly: GCA_030686995.1. Lineage (NCBI taxonomy): Eukaryota > Viridiplantae > Streptophyta > Magnoliopsida > Asterales > Asteraceae > Artemisia > Artemisia argyi. The sequence continues at coordinate 65,091,668 of CM060680.1, forward strand.
ACTTTGGACGAGACCAAGGTAGAGGTCGTGAGTCCAGGAAAAGTCGGGAATAGAGAAACAACACAGTGTGAACATTATGGCGTTGGAGTTCAAATCGAGTGGCTTTGGATGTGGCCAGGGAAGAGATCGTCAATCCGTGAAGAGTCAATGTTAATGAACGGTTCCAATTGGATGCCATGTGGGATGTTACAAGTGTGGTGAATTTGATTCAGGTTATGTAAAGATTTTGGACGTGACCGAGGTGAAGGTCGGGTGTCCGGGAAAAGCTTAAACACCGAGGTGATGAAAGAAAACCGTGGAAGAAGCTCGGGTCAAGATCATCAAGATTACGGGGGTGAATGTTAGGTAATCTTGATGGGTCACGTCATGGTTCGGTAACTTGGGCTAACGTATGCATGGCTGCAGGGAATAGGTATAGCTTCAAGTCTTCACTAGAACCATGAAGATACTTATGGTTTATATTTGTATGTTTTATTGTTAGGTAGAATTGGTATTTGGTTTGACCGAGTATTATGGAAGTGCATGTGCACGTTGGGTTGGTTAAAAGAATGGTTCATCCATGTACCTAGTTTTTGGATAGATTAGCATATAGTCTATAAATAGATAGTAGTTCTTTGTAAGCAGTGTACTCAGTTCCCTTTTAGTAATATACTGAACACATTGAAAACTCCAAAACCAAGTGTATTATCATATTGCTGTTTTGATAGGTGTGGACTGTGGAGTGTGAATTCGTGTGGTGTGATTAGGGTAAAGAAGGGGTTGATTTCTTACAAAATATTAGAACTATCACAAAAGTTGTCAATGTGATAGAATTGTTATTTCTATTGTAAATGTAAAAAATAAGAGTAAAGAGATTGAGGTAAAGGAGAGAATTATTATTGAGTGGTTAACTTAAGAGATTGCAAGTAGGTAGTGTATATAGTGCATATGATACAAGTGAAACCCTAATAACCCATTAGAGATAAATGTGGATATACAAAAGCCCGTTATTAATTACAACACTCATTTTTAGATATTTATCGTTTATTATATGCTATACACTTCCTCATAAAAATCTTATCAAGAAAACCCAGTGGAATAAAAAACTTGATGAATGAAAAAAGAGTGCGGTGTGCATAATGCTCTTCCTCAATTTATTGTATATCTTTCAAGTGCCAATTTCAATCTTTCGAATCAGATGCTCAAACACTTTTTTCGGCAAAGATTTTATAATAAAGTCTATGATACTTTGATGTTATAAATAAGTCCTGCAAAGATGACAAAATATATGTTTAGCTTCCAACCTAATATCAATGCCTTGGTGGAAAGTATATATATAACTAATATAACTATTAAAAGAGAAAAATACACTCTCATGACACATATTAATTGCAAACTTTACATCAAACCATTAGTTGCACTTATTTATGCTACTCGATGAGTTTTGATCCATATAAGCATTCATTCAATCTTATCAAATAGAGTTCTTGAGAACTTTATTAATTGTTTTTAAAAGTTGAAGTTGTTAGACATGCTTGAGCCATTATGTTTTTTAATGGAACATAAGAGCTCTAATAAAACTTATTTAGGGTGAATTAAATACTTCTATATTGCATGTCTCATAAAATAGAGTAAATTACATAATTGGTCACTATAGTTTGTCCATTATTTCACATTTGTCACTAAACTGTTTTTTTTTTTTTTTTTTTTTTTTTTTTTTTTTAACATACATGGTTACTAAAGTTTCAATCGTTACAAATCTAGTCACTAAGGTTTCAATTTCTACATAAATGATCACTATGGTTTGTTCAAAAATTACATAAATAGTCACTGAGGTTCACTGAATCTGTAATGATTTGAAACTTCAGTTACCATTTATGTCAAAAAAAAAAGTTTCGATGACTAAATGTGACAAAATGGACAAACCATAGTGACCATTTATGGAGTTTACTTTATAAAATATCTATAGAAATTTTATATCCATCTCGAGACAACATGTCTCGTAATTCTATATTAGCCCATTTATAAGTAAATGGATCAAAAATTGCTACCTACTAAATGTGACATTAAACTCCTAATCGATCATCAATGTTGAACTTGATATTATATTGCAGGTGGTACTTCAGTTTCTCTGACCGCCTTTCCTTCTCAAAGGGTCTTACGTGGGTAACTTCTTTTATTTTTTATTGAAGCTTGTATTTTTTTTTCTTTAAATCATTTTTTAATTACACATGTTTTAAAGGCAGATATGGTGGAGGCATGAGTTCAGCCAAGGCTGCTTTGGAGAGTGACACAAAAGTTAGTACAATATCTAGGTAACCAAACTTGTTGTTTTGTTTTGTGATAAAATTAGAATAATTACCAGATAAATTTCCACATCATTAATTGTATTTATATGTATTTTTAATATAGACAAATTATATCCAAATGAAATGACTATCGAGCCTTATCTTTTCCCTCAGAAAAATATGACAAAATACCCATTTTCACCATACCGAATTGGTTTGGGTTCTCCCAATTCAGGTTTGACGATGAACCCGCGTATGGGTTCACCCAACCACCGAGGAGGTTTGTAAGCGAGTCGTTGTCGTTGTTGTTGCCTTGAGACTTTTCTTTTTTTTTTTTTTTTTTTTTTTTTTTTGCTATTAGAAGTTTAGAAGAGAATAGAATGAGTAGTGAAAGTGTGGAAAAAAAGAAGTGTGATAAATAGGTATTTATATTGGTTGAAAAAAGGTTTTGAATTTTTTTTTTTTACCCATATACTCGTTATGTTAACATTGGGGGGTCAAACTGTAGCATTTTTTTGAAAAATAACGGCTACTAGCCGTTTACAAGGGGCAAGTTGCAATTTATTTATTTATTTATTTATTTTTTATTTTATTTATTTATTTATTTATTTTTACATTCGAAGCATGTTAACGCGGGGTTAAACGGTTAACGTCTCACGTTAACGCCTGGTTAACGCAGGAACTCGTAAAGGCTAACGCAAGGTTAACGTGCGTTAAGCTGGCCTTAACGCATAACGCACGTTACCAGTATTCATGCTCTTATCTAAGGCTTTGTTTGTTTTTTAAAAAAAGCTCTTTTTTGCCACTTTTGTCTGCAGGCGGGCAGACAAATGAAATGAAGATTGTTTGTTTTTTTGAAGAGATAAGAGGATAAAATCACTTCTTTCCTCTTCCACAATTCAGACATAAACCACCTCTTTTTTCCACTTCTTTCAACAAAACCCTACTCATCTCTTCCCATCATCCACCATCTCAACCTCCACCTCCCACCATCCACCTTCTCAGCCGCCACCTCCCACCTCCCACCATCTCAGCCGCCTCCACCTCCCACTCAGCCGCCACCACTCACAACTCAGCCGCCGCCGGCCACCCTTCTCCTCCGCCGCAAAAAGGTAAGGTTTTCTTTTTTATGGTTAAGTACGAATTTAAAGAAGAAATTGCTTTTTATGTGGGTTATAGTTAATGGGTCTTGATTGTTTGATGTTTTTGTGTTTTGGGTTTCATTTATTTGTTATGTTTAGGATTTATCATGGGTTTTTTTTTGCTTGATACTCTTATGTGAAAAAATGATGTTAAATGTGTTAAGGTTCTTATTTGACATAGGCAAAATAGATTTTATGAGTTTAATGCTTTTTATAGAATCAATATTGTGAGATTTTGACAATACTTGCATAGTTTACTGCTACTGCTACTGGTTCATTATTGTTTTCAAGTCTTTTGGATGTTACTAGTTTACTGCTACTGGTAATTTCTATTCATAAAGTGGCTAGAGCATTTAATTCCTTCTATGTAGTGCTTCATTTAATATCAGTTGAATAGTGCTTCATTGGTCGTACTTTTGAGAACTTTGCAAAGAAATAATCAGTAACCAATATGGTTTCTACCAGTTAACCCTATCGTCTTGAACATAAAACATAAAACATGGTATCTACCAGTTTAATAGACATCCTTGTAGCCAAGCTTGAGTATCAAACATTAGCACCTCTTGAATTAATTAGTTAAAGTGATTTTGATTATGAATGTATTAGTATGTTTGTAACTGTTAAGTTACTAATGTAAAATTCGACTATCTATTTTGCGATTTTGCAGGAATCCAGGGATGTGTCCAAAAATCGTAAGCGAAGAATTTTAGGACTTAAGAGCTTGGCCTCAAAGAGGTATATAACTTCTCAGATGTTATGAAAATCTATAAATTGTTTATATGAAAAATCACTAAATAATGTTTTTCTTTAGCGTGCTAGAGGTACTGTTTTGTTCTATTGTTAGGCTGTGGTCGCGAAAACTTGCAAGACGATTATGCTGTTGATTTTAACTGTGTAGACCTCTGATTTACAATTTTAATTTTACTGTTATGAGCTCTGATTTTAACTGCATATGTTGTTTCCTGGATCAGAAGTGATATATTTGATTGTTAGGAATTAGAAGTGATATATTTGATTCAAACATGAAATAGGAGTGATAAGAGATATCTAAACACATATTTTGTAATGTGTCTGCCATGTATATGTCTGTTGTCCTTATGTCACAATACTTATAACACGTAGCTATGTCAAAAATCTGGATGTTTGACTAGTAACTATGATTAACGGTTGTCTCTTTTTTGCTGGAAAACTGAGTTAAACTTTGGAAACTGAGTGGAATAGTTTAGCTGTTGTTATTAGTTATCCTGTTAATATAAGTTGCAATTAGATGTTTAAAGTTCTTGTCATGTGTTATGACAGTTTGTATTAAGTGGGTTTGGATGTGTTTGTTGGAAGTGACCAGTTGGTATTTAATAACAAAAAGATGTAAGATAACGGTTTTAATAAGCCCCAGTTTATTGGCTTATTTTCAGATTCTAGATCAAGGTAGAAGGGGAGAATAATGGAGATCAGTAGTGTAGGTTACTAGAGTTCATAGTTTCTTACTTCTAACTTGATGATCTCTTAGTTAACAATTGTTATATTAAGATCAGTAGTGTAAGTAACGGGTAAAAACAGGTGGTTATTGTGCGAGTCAAGTGGAGTTTGTGCTAATTAAAAATTATTTGAACCAATCTCAGAATGCATGCTTCTTTTTACCCCTTTTGTCAACATTTATATATCTCGTATGACTTTGATAACATTTATATTCTTGGTAAAAACTACAGTAGCAATTAATTTTATATTCTGGTATTTTTGGAAAATAGACGTGCCTTTCTTATTGTCATTATGTGTTCATGTGCCATAATTATTCTTGTGTTCATGTTATTTTTGTTGCTATATCTACTAACTGTTTTATAAGTGGTTATAACTGGTTGAGATCTCCTATCTTGAACCATATTTGGATGACTTGTTAGTATTGTATTTTGTGATCTTGCCAACTGAACTAATGTTGCCTACTAAACTGAAGTACTTATGTTGTTTTAGTAGTGTAATATGAATGGAAGATTATATTTTTCAAGTATTATATGTAGTTTTAATATTTGCATACTGTTGTTGTTTTAGTACTTGTAGCTTAAAAATAATATACCCGAACCCGACTTGACCCGACCCGAGTTGACCCGAACCTGACTAATCCGACCTTAAATAGGGTCGGGTTCGGGTATATTATTTTTAGCCTCGACCCGACTTGGACCCGACCCTGTTTGACCCGAACCCGACCAACCCGACCCAATTAACACCCCTACTGGCTACTAACAAGTAGAAAGTGTAGGCTCTTGTAATGATCACTTTTAAAATAACACAGGCACTTAAACTGTGAAATATGTGGCTATATGTTTAATTGTTTGCTTGAAACTGTGAATATGTGGCTTTGTGTTTATCTTTTATTTTTTTTAATTTTATATTTGAACAGGGTTTATCATGGATTATAATCAAAAACTTGTACTCATTATTGCGATGTATACATATCTTCGTTACTTTCGATCAAGGAAAGGAAAACGAAAAAGAGATACTACTTCAGCAATGTCGGGTCATCAGTTTACATTAGAGTTATTGCAAGGAAATGACAGACAGTGTATTGAGTTGCTATGCATGTCACGTGATTCCTTTGTTCGTCTTTGCACACATTTTAGAGTAAAAGGGTGGTTAAAAGATAGCAAACATGTATCAGTTGAAGAAAAAATGGCAATGTTCTTAATGATGTTAGGTCACAATCAACGGTATGTGGTTATAAAAAACCGATTTCAACACTCAACACAAACGATTCACAAGTTTTTTCATGAAGTACTGACCAAAATGGTGGAGTTTGCTAAGGAGATTATAATACCAATAAATTTAATCCTAATCCAAACGTTCCGGGACATAATAGGAGATTACGACAGATATTTAAGGTAATTAGTAACTTTATTAGTGATGCGAGATTTTGATTCACATTTAAATTTCAACTATTAACTTCGTTTATGCAGGGAACTGTCGGTGCACTAGATGGAACTTTGATACATGCTTGTGTCCCAAAAGTCAAACAACATTTATATCGAGGGAGAGGAAAAGGAGATTGCTATCAAAATGTTTTGGCAATATGCGACTTTAATATGATGTTTACATTTCTTGTTGCCGGATGGGAAGGAGTAGCTCATGATTCGAGAATTTTATCGGAAGCAATAAGAAATCCTAATGCACCCTTTCCATTACCTCCTCCAGGTACACACATACATAAAAAAAAACATTTATTCAATTCATTGTACATTGTTTTTGTTCATTTGAGTCATAGTAGTATTTTTTTTTCTTGAATATTAATTATCAACTATTTCTTAAATATTAATTATCATATAACATTTACAGACAAATATTATCTTTGTGATGCCGCCTATGCACACACAAGAGGGTTTATGGCACCATATCGCAATGTGAGATATTGGTTAGGAGATTTTCGGCGAAGCCGTCCATTGAATAGTAGAGAAAAATTCAACCACTCACATGCGAAACTTAGAAATGTGATTGAACGTGCTTATGGTGTCTTAAAAGCACGCTTTCCTATATTAAAGAAGATGGCACCCTTTCCACTAACGAAACAACGAAATATCACGATTGCATGTTTTGCACTTCATAATTTTATACGCAAAGAAGGTTTAGATGATGAACTCTTTGCTAGATATGAGCAATCAAATATGCAACTTGATAATGACAACGCATTAGTTGAAGTTGATGACGAAGTTAATGAAGAAGATCAAGTTGTTCAACCACAAGTCAATGCATCAGACCGACAATATATGACCAATTTAAGAGATTAAATCGCGCAACAATTAATGCAAAGTGATTGAACAGGTCGGGTCCTACTTTGATATATGTTTGTAGTATTTTGATAATTTATGTGCTTTGCAATTTTTATGTTTTAAACCATTATGTATTGGTATAATTTGAACCATATGTATCGTCTTTAATACTCTGTCTTTTAAGTGATATTGGTATATTTTGAACCATTATGTATTTTCTTTAATACTCCGTATTTTAAGCGATTATTTGTTTTACACTCAATAGAGAAAAAAAAAAAAAAAAAAAAAAAAAAAAAAAAAAAAAAAGCCTAGTGAAAAAGAAAATGAAAGAAGAAAAAAAAAAAGGTATTTCAATAGCAATAAATAAATAAATAAACTAGTGAAAAAAAAAAGGTACTCCAATAACATAAAAAAATACTAGTGAAAAAGAAAAAGGAAAGAAGTACTTCAATAGCACAAAAAACAAACGATCTTCTTTTTGCAGATGAAGAGCTTCAGATGTACCTCTTCTTCTGCAGACATGGTTTGCAGATGAAGAGGTAAAAGCTCTGAAAAAGCAAACGACACCTAAGTTTTATTGAGTTTCAGTCATTATAACAAAAGAGCGCAGGTGTTGGCATTGGAAGCTGGAAGAAAACATAGAATCAGAGTGAACACAATATCTGCCGGTACTTCAATAAGATTTTGTACTCTATAATTTCATCATTAAAGAGACAACATATAATAAGATTTATATACAAATTTTGATTGGTTAGTTATGTTTATGTATCACATGAATGAACCAGGATCACTAAGAAGTCGTGCTGCAAAGGCGACTGGTTTAATCGATATGATGATTGATTACACATCATTAGAAAATGCACCACTGCAGAAAGAACTCTTGGCAGGTTACTGAACCTCCCCAAGAACTTTAGTGTCCTTCTCTAAACTTTGGAAATGTTGTAACTGTTGGTATCAGTCGGGCAGGGCTGATCAAATAAATTATGTCATTCTTTTTCTAAAATAATTTGTATGAACTATGAACAAGTAATGTGTCAAATATGATAGCATTAAGATAGTTCAATAATAATCCAATCTCTTTTGAACAAAATACACTTGAAAACCTTTGGTCCGCTCAACTTGTTAGAGTCAATTTCAATGTACTCATCAATAAGTAAATAGGTCAAGATATTGAGACTACTGAAATCCCGATATAAAAGCTAATGGGGGCCTGTTTTAGGGGTTTTTTTTTTTTTTTCCTTTTTGTAGAAGATTCCTTGTTCAATAAAGTGTCACTTATTGTAAAAAGGATGGATGAACAAATTATGTTTCTTTTTTTGCTTAATGAATGGCTTAAAATAAGCAGATTACCCTTTCATCCAAATAAATATTGAACTGCAACAACCCAAAAAACTTCACAGTCAATTTCCAAATTCACCAATTGCAACTTTTGTGAAGAACCAAAAATTATAAACAAAAAAAAATTGTTCAATCTGTTATACACATAAATTCACGTTTAACAATGACCCCCCATTTCAATTAAACCTTAATCCGATTAAATTAAGAAAAATTAAAAAATACCCAATTTCAATTAAACAAAAACCAACCTCAAATCCACAAAAACGCCCAATTTTTACCACTCCAATTTGATGGGTTCTGATATGATTGATCTGCTGGAGATCTTTGAAATTATTAGTGAAGTTGATGTTTATAAGTGGGACCCAGAAAAGCTTTGGTGGGAAGATGAATGAAGTGGAGGAGATATATGTTGAAGAGCAGATGGAATGAAAAAGATGGAGAAGAGCGTGTTATGTCTTAAATGGGGAAGCTTCTTCTTTTTACTCTCTTTCACAAATAGGATTAATGTCTATAATAAGTTAAAAAGAAACATCCATTTTTTCTGTTTCCATCTTGTTTTGTTTCTATTTAGGACATTAAGCCAAAAAGAAACAGCAATTGTGTGTTGTGTTTTGTTTGTATTAAAATCGTGAATATTAGTTTATTTAAAAAGTGGAGGTGGGAAATGCTGCTGCTTTCCTGGTATCACCGCTCGCTTCAGCCATCACTGGGACAGTTTTGTATGTAGACAACGGTTTGAATACAATGGGAGTTGAAGTTGACAGCCCCGTTTTCTCAAATTCTGACGGTCCCAATAGACAAAAATTTTAATAAGTATCCGAAAAGTTAGCTGTACTTGGTTTCGTTTCTGTAAAATAATATATATATCTAAATATATCAGAATGTATACTGATATGAATATCCAAATTGTATTTGCGAAAAGTTAGCCATTTGGGATATTTGATTTCTTTCTATCCGTATTCACTTAATTTAAATGTGACTTGTTGTTTCTTACATGAACTTCTTTAGGGATTACATTCTCGATATATTTCATAAAAGTATTCAGAATGTAGCAGCATCACCTTTAAAACAAAGTATAACATATTATATATGTCAAAGAAATATCAAAGGGCTTTGGCTAAATTGGTACCCACCTCCGGAAAACTTATTGGCCCACCAGAGAGATTTTATGGACAAAAGGTCAAAGATTCGAGTCTCGGCTCTTGCTTACTCTAGTTGGTTGCCGGTCTATTCCTGTGGGATTAGAGTTGTAAACGAACTGAACGTTCAACGAACATTTCATGAACCGTTCGGTAAAAAGTTCGTTTATGTTCGTTCGTTTATTAAATGAACGAACATGAACAATATTTTGCGTTCGTTTAGTTAAATGAACGAACATGAACAAAAGTCTCGTCCGTTCATTTATGTTCGTGAACGTCCATTTATGCATTCGTTAACGTTCGTTTATGTTTATTTATCTATTTATGTTCATATATCATATCTTTCAATTTTATATTTTAAAAATCGGTTTATTTAAATAAAACAACACTTATAAAACAATATGTTGTGAAGAATTTAATAAAGTTTATGTTTGTTATCACTTTTTATTTATGTTTGATCGTATTTGTTCGTTTAGCGTTCGTTTAGTATCTTAATGAACGAACATGAACAACCTATTTTCTTAATAAACGAACATGAACAAGAAAATTCGTCCATTTAAGCGTTCGTGTCCGTTCATTTGTTCAGTTAAAATTAAATGAACGAACATGAACAAGGTTCCGTTCGTGTTCGTCCGGTTCGTTTACAGCCCTATGTGGGATGGACAATGGCGGGTGCAGGCCCGAATATGGGGGTGTGCAACATGTGCATCTGAACAGGGCCCACTTCCTTGAAGGGCACCAAAATTTTGTATAGTTATATTCAAGGTTTTGAAACCCGGGTCGACCCGGCCGGGTTAACCGGTTCGACCAGTTCCGGCCGAAAAAACGGGTCAAAACAACCCGGGTTACTAAAACCGGGTTAACCGGTTTGACCCGCCGGGTTTTGAGTGATCCGGGTCAACCCGGTTCTCAAAACCCGGCCGGGTTTCATTTTTTCAAAATATTTTAATAAAAACTCGGGTTGACCCGGTGGTCGACCCGGCGGTCGAACCGTTTGACCCGGTAAAAAAATAATAAATTAAAAACCGGGTTGACCCGGCGGTCGAACCAGTTGACCCGGTGCCCGGTGACTCGACCGGGTCGATTTCGAACCCGGTTTTCAAAACATTGGTTATATTAAAGATAGACCCACTTCCCAAATTCTATTCAAGTTCAAGTTTTTTTACTCAATTGTAACATACAAACTGTAACTTCCCAAATCGTCCTTGTGACAGTGAGCATCTATGACCTTACAAGTTACAAGATAGGTATTTTTTATTACTTAATTGTTTTATGCTTTTTAATTTTTTATCCTTTTGGCCTATAATTCCTTTTTCCGAAGCAGTTGTTTCCGAAGCAGCCTACGAGTATTATTTATTACTTTTAGGGCCCTTGTTTTAGAAGTGTGGTTATGGACTAATGGGATGTTTTTCCTTTTAGAATTATACATCTGAAAAACCTATCAAATGTCTATTAATTGTTTTAGAAGCAACTAATTTTAATTGTTAAGGATGATGGGAAGATCCAAGATTGAATATAAATAATATATATAATAGACATTCATAGGTTTTGAGGAATTATACTAACTGAAAACATAAATTATTTAATCAACAAGTACATAATCTATTAGTCATTTTTTTTAATGTGATGATTATAATTTGCCCTTTTTTTCTTTTATTTATTTTTTTTTTAATATTTTTCTCAAATGTTTCAACATTATGAATTTAAAAAAAGTAAAATAAAAAATTATACTAGTATTAAAAGTATTTGTGTAAGGGGCCCAATTTTTTTTGTAACTGAACAGGACACCCAAAATCCATGAAACGGCCTTGGGCTTGTGCCAAAAGGCACCTTGGTCGGGGTGTTCCCCTCCAATTCACACCTTTTGTGGATATATGTCAAGGAAATTAAAGAAGCATTACTGCCATAACCTGTTTCTTAACACTCGATACAAAGTCGGTAGAATCCAACCAGAATCTGTTTTCAGACCAACAGGAAAGAAATACCTCACATCTTTCTTACTGCCGCCTGAAGAAACAACAATACCTAATCCCGCTAAAGTGAGGTATGAGAGAAGTGAGATATAGACAGCCAAACCCCTACCCGAAGGTAAAGGGACTGCCACCCAAAGCATTAGATTTAAAATATATCATATCGCAGAAACACCATCTCGCTGAACAAGACCAAAATAACCACCATGTTTTAATAGGAAGATAGATAAATAAATAAATGGATAGCAGATATTGTATTCATTGCATTTATGTCTGTATATTCAGTCTGATAAGATCATTAGAACATAATAAAGTGAGGTCAAGTTATTTATAGCACCTTTTTGAAATTCTAAGAGCGTTGGGTAAGGTAACGCACGCCCTGCGTTAACTTTTAACGCACCTCCATTTTGGGGTGCGTTACCTTACCGTCGAGTGAGTTAAGAGGACATGTTAACCTCCACGTTAAGAACCATTTGCTGCGTAAAAAAATAAAATAAAATACAAGAACGCCCCCTAGCCAAACGGTAATATTACCGTTTATTTCAAAAAAAAAAAATCACAATAGCCCCCTATGTTTTAAACCGTTTATAAACGGCTAGTTTTGTAAAAAAAAAAAAAAAAAAAAAAAAAAAAAAAAAAAAAAAAAAAAAAAAAACATTTTTCCAAACCCTTTTTATTACAACTATAAATACCTATTCACCCACACAATATTTTTTCACACTTTAACTTCTCTTTTCATCTCTAATACACTTCTACTAGCTAAAAAAAATAATGTCGGGTGGCAACAACAACGAAGACTCGTTTATAAATCTTCTCGGTGGTAGGTGGAATAACCCATACGCGGGTTCTTCCTCAAATCCAAACGACGGTTCGTCACAACCGGTTCGGGGTAACCCAAACGAATTGGGTTTGTCGAGTGAAGAAATGTACGCACAACATCAAACCTTGCAATATTGGAAGGAAAGTCAACAATCCAATTTTAATTCCAATTTCCAAAATCTTCAATTCTCTCAACACTCACAACATTCTCAAACGGAAACAAAGGAAGTTCCGGAAACACCTACTTCTCCTCAAAAACCAAAAAGTCGTGGAAAACGTAAGGCAAAAAAATCCAAAGAACCTGTCGAGGAAAATGATGCTGAAAAAGCGAAGGAGCGTTGGACACCAATTGAGGAAAGATTACTTGCCAAGTGTTGGGTGGCATGTTCAGAGGATCCTAAGGCCGGGAGATCCCAATCTAAGGATACGTTATGGCAACGGATACTAGCCGAGTTCAATAGAATAAATCCAAAAGATCGCAACAAGGATATGCTACATAGAAAACGTTGAACCGTGATTGCAATAAGTTCAACGCTTGCTTCAAAAAGGCGCAACGGGAGGTGAAAAGTGGTGAAAGTGAAGTTGATATCCTAACACGTGCTAACCTACTGTATCGTCAAGAAAACCCGCCGTTCACGAATGAATAGGCTTGGAGCGTGTTGCGTACACATCGAAAATGGGACGCGCCAGTGGCGGTTGATTTAACCAGCGATGTCCCAAGCCAAACCAACGAGGATTTGTTTGGTCATGACGCAGAACCATGACCCATTGGAAAAAAGCGGGCTACCAAGAAACAAAAATCTGAGACAACAAAAACCACCGGAGGCACGGGTAGCACCGGTGGTTCCTTTTCTTCGATCAATTTCGCGGAGATGATGCGCGAAGAGTTAAGGGCAAAACGTGAAGAGGCGAGTAGGGCGTACCAGGCGACCGCAGAAAATCAAGCCGCGCAACAAAGGATGAAGGAGCTAGAATTTTTGATGCTTGACACTACCGGCAAAGATCCACATTGGGTGGCTTTCGTTAATGCGGAAAAGGATCGAATCGCCATGAAACTTGGGTTGCCTCCTCATCAATTATGAATAATTATCTCGTACTTTCTTTTATGTGATGTGTTTTATTTATCTCGTATTTTTTTATGTGATATGTTTTATTTCGTAATGTAATGTTGTGTTTTAATTTCGTAATGTAATGTTGTGTTTTAATAATGTTTTAAATAAATGAAGTGTTTGTTAAAATGTGGGGTTGAAATTGTAAATATTTAGGATAGAAATGAGTTAAGGTGAGTTAAATGTAAGTTATGTTACCGGGGTGGAAAGACAAGAGTTAAAGTTAAAAAGAAAAGTTGATATGGCGTTGAGGTGACGGTGTGTTAACTTTTGACAGTGAGTTAACTTACCCAGCGCTCTAAAGCTGCGTGCCATATTATGTCTACTTTAATTACAAGAATCGTATCAGTCAACCAGTGACGGACCCAGGGAATATAGATGTGAGGGGCAAAAAATATTTTTTTTGACAATAACAATAAAATACGGAAAAAAAAAAGATCGTAATGATAAATCTAGTATTTTTACTTAGAGATGAATGATTTATAAGGCTTTAGAGCATTAAATGTTAGGTTTTAGTATGTGGGTGGGGGGCAATTTGAGTTTTGGGTGGGGGTCACTTTTTAAAAAAGGTCAAAATTTTAAAAAAATTACACTAAAATTTCAACTTTTTCGGCTAGCCGTGGGGGGCACCGGACCCCCATAATTATACTATAGGTCCGTCCCTGCAGTCAACAATACTCACCTAGTATTAACGCACTTTAGTTAGTTTTTGACCAACTCATTGTTTTTAAAAAACATATTCCCCATTTTGTGGTCTTCTATTGTATTCTTTTATATTTTTCTTTTAAATTTCCGCTGGTATTTTTTCTTCAGACTATGAGACTAACATACAAGAGTAATCACTTTTTGTTGCATTATTTTTCGCTATATATGTAGAGCATGTTATCGGTTGATATATCGAATACTAATGAACAAACTTGATCGATAAATCCATTGTACAGTTCAACCCACCACTAATCAATCTTAGCTATGAAAATTGGTGAGTAATTATATATTACTACAACTTGTATCATGAAGTTGCATGTGTCTAGAACGACCATATGTGGCCCGACCAAAACTCAAACATGATTATACAATTATCAACTTAGATTTCAAGACTATAGTTAGAAGCCTAGAACCCAACCACAAATTAATCATAGACATTATAAGAAGCAAATCAATACATAAATTGTGAAATCGTATAATGCAGACCTTTCATAGTTGAACAATTAAATTCACAAAAAACGTATAATGCAGACCTTTCATAGTTGAACAATTAAATTCACAAAAAATGAGTGTGGTGACTGGTAAGTAGCGGCCAAAAAAGGGCTATTTCTTTTCTACTGTATTTACCGTTTGTGTTCTATATATATAATTTGTTTTTAAATGGGAAAGACATTACCATGCAGTAGATAATATTTTAAAACATTATTGGCAAATAATTTTTTCAAGAACCATTAGTTGGTCAAAAACTCCTTGAAACTTAATGCTTCGTGCCATATTATTGTACTCTAATCACAAGAAGCTCATTATTAGTCAACAAAATTCGCCTAAGCATTAATGCATTTTAGTTGATCAAGTTAATGACTACTAATTTTGGAAAAGTTGTACTCTGTGCAGATAAATTTATATATTAGGGTACGGTGTGTGTTGGAACGGGGTTGGAATTGGATTTAACGTGATGTTGTGGGTCATAGCGAGTATAAAAATATTAATTTGTAGCTACAAAATAGTACACTTTCAACAATAATATGTTTTTCAAAGAAAAATGTTAACAATAATAATAATAATGAAATTGATGTAGATGAGTAAAAATATAGACTTTAATGCGTTTAAGGATTAATTTTAGGAGTATTTTATTAAGTTTAAATAGTTGAGATCAAGGTAGACCAAATTCTTTAAAACTAATCTTGATCACTCATTTTTATATAAAATAAATAAATAATAAGCCTATTTTTCACCCTCTTTTGAAAATAAAAAACATGCAAACAGTAAATCGTTATGCGATAAAAAATGCACACTCGCACTGAATGTTTTTTATCTTTTAGTAAATGGACAAATCACATGTGATTTCATAAAATCACATGTTAAAATGCACACTCGAGTTTTTTATCTTTCGACGAACTTTTTTTTCGAGTTTTATTTTAATGTTAAAATTTGCTTTTGGAAAAATTACATGTGATTTGTTATGTTAGAAATCACATGTGATTTCACAAATCACATGTGATTTCATAAAATCACTTGTGATATTAAAATAACAAATCACACGTGATTTTCAGGCGTAAATTTCTACACTCTAAAAAAACTCGAAAAAGAGATCGTCAAAAGTATATAAAAGTTCTTTTTATAGAAAGATGATTTAATTCTCGCCGTGATAGTATGATTCTTTTTGCATGACGATTAACTGTTTGTGAGATATTTAATTTTTTTTTTAATAATGAAAGTGAGTATTTTTGTTTTGATAAAAGAAATGAATTGCTATGATTGTTTCATTAGATTTTTACACAATTTATAGTCTACATTGAATTTTTCTCTAAGTTTAAAAGGGTAATCTAAACTACATATAATGTAGAAGGTCATTCCCTCAATCAAATGTACTAACATTTTTTTTAAAAGTATTACAACCAATTAAACATATATTACCACTACACCTACATAGATTTTAAGCAAATTAGACCTACTTAAGCAAAGTGTACAACTAAATTATATACCAAGACACAAATATATTGAAAGATAAACACCTACAATTAATATAATCCATAAAACGTTCCTTCTATTAAAAATACAACTAATAAAGGTTATTGTACAAACCAAACTCCTAGACTAGCTTTTCAGGATAAAGAATGCAACCAAGATAGGGATAAATGACTATACTGACAAGTTACAGGATACGAGCGTCATCCCCACCTACAGAACCAACTCAATTACATGGACCCTGTACTGAAAGAAGGAAGAAGAATCTAATGATTTCCTAAATTTTGTTGAAATATATATATATATATATATATATATATATATATATATATATATATATATATATATATATATATATATATATATAATCTAGATCAAATAAGATCAATCTTAAAGTTGTAAAAATAAGATCCAACTAAAATCTAACAAGTGACACACTCGTTAAAATAAAATTAAAGTTTTTATTGAGTGCAACTAAAATTGTTAAAGTTCCGATGGTTTTCTTTTTTAAATTGACGAAACCAAGGTGATACACTTTGATTCGACATGTAATGTATCAGGTTAAGGTGATACACTTTGATTCGACATGTAAATTTATAGTTGTGTATCAATAATCCAAACTCATGTATCAGTTGGTTATTAGTTGCTAAAATGTTAATTCGTATTAATACTTTATTTTTTTGTGTATTATTGCCAATATAGTTATTTATAAAATGGTTTATGTGATTGTTTAGACTAGATCTTATTTTTATAACTTTAAGTTTGATCTCACATTAACTCTCCCATATATATATATATATATATATATATATATATATATATATATATATATATATATATATATATATATATATATATATATAGGATTTAGATGATTGGTGGATTAGACAAATCGTATGAGGAATTGATTGGTAGAAGATCGACTTTAATGAAAAGATGGGGCAACAGATGGAGGATTTGATCGTTGGCATCAACGACGAATGGACAATTAGTGGTGGGGTAAAACGGCAGTTAGTGGTGGAGGATTTGGGTTTGATTAAATAAGAGAAAATTACATTGTTTGTCAAATACAACTTGGGCTGGAATGCTATAATGGGTCATCGATTAAAACAAAAAGATAAAAACTACTTATATAAATACTCACAAAAGCAAGCGTTTTCTCCTCCGTAGACTTTGAAAAAGTTAATTTTCAGCCTTATTTTTGTTTATTTATTATAGTATAAAGTATGCATCAATTACATATCCCAATGTCTAATTATGAAGGTAAATTAAGTTCTATTGATATAATCTTAGGTTGTGTTTGTTTTTTAAAAAGATGTTGATGCAAATAATGTCTAAAAACGTTATTCTCATCTTTCGATATCTTTATGTTTTGATGATAACAAAAGGTGAAAACATCTTACGTTAAAATTAACGTAAACAAGTTTTTAGACGAAATATCATATTTGTACGTTAATCACTCTAGGTATGAACAAACAAATTTACAACTTGACAAATGATCAAAGAAGTGAATTTGTGTTTTGAACTTCATATTTTTAGCTTGACAAAACTTTCTTTTCAAAAATATATTTTACAAATTATTTTTGAATTATAAAAAAATATTTTATTTAAGAAAATCATTTCAAAAATATTCCCCAACAGCTAGTTTTTACCCAAACCAGCTCCAAACTCCCCCAAATTAAATTTCACCACGAAAGACAAAAAATAGAGCGTGTTTGTCTGGCACGGTACCACTAAATTTAGTGGTACCGTGTGACATTTAGTGGTGTCGTCCCTTCATAACGGCCAGATTTTCAGATTCTGTAAATACCACTTCACTTCCCATATTTTGGCCATCCTTTCACACACATAACTTTCTGGTTTTCATCCTCTTTTTCTCTTTACACTTCTTAGATCATTAGTTAGTTTTCTTTTGTTTAGAGAGTGATTCTTTCATCCAACCAAGAATCATCTACATACCTCTTTTAGTCAAGAGAAGAACACAAAGTTTCAAAAAGATACAAGGTGTTGGTGTCATAGAGTAGTGCACTTGCATTACAAGTTGTCTACTTGATTGTATCTTGATATATTAGTATTAGTATAGTGTTGTGTTCATATTGGTGTTAATTGACTTTACATACGATTGAATCTATGGTATTTCAAAGAGAAATTTTTATAACTAAAGAAAATAAGTCGGTAAACTATTCAGCCCCACTTCTAGTTTCCTACAATTGGTATCAGAGCTACGTTAGGCAAGTTTTTAAAGTAAACTGTATTTTAAAACTTGAATCGATCAATGGATTTTGACAAATATCAAGAAGGGCAATCTATGCAAAGACCACCACTTTTTGAAACCGATTGTTTTATTTATTGGAAAACAAGATTCGAAATGTATGTGAAATCAAAAGACATTGATCTTTGGCATGTTATTACTCATGGTGAGTTTCAACCTATTGAAAAAGATCCTATTACTAAAAAGGATAAAATTATTCCTTATGATCAACAAAGCGATGATCTTAAAAGTAAACTAGCCAAAAATGATGAGACTAAAATGGTAATTTATAATGCTTTGACGAAAAAAGGAATTTGAAAGAATCTTTATGTGTAATACGGCAAAAGAAATTTGGAAAACTTTGTTGGTCACACATCAAGGTAATAATCAAGTCAAAGAGAACAAGATTGATCTTCTTGTTCAACAATATGAACAATTTTCTATTCCGGAAAATGAAACAATAGATAGTGCATTTGCTAGATTTAATACTATTGTTACTAGTCTTAAAGCTCTTGATGAAGGTTATTCTAACAAGAACTATGTTAGGAAGTTTCTTAGGGCCTTACATCCCAAATGGAGAGCAAAGGTCACCGCCATTGAAGAATCAAAGAACTTGGCGACATTATCACTTGATGAACTAATAGGTAACTTGAAAGTTCATGAAGTGATAATCAAGAAGGACTCGGACATAGTCAAGGGTGTAAGTGGGAAAGTTAGGTCTCTAGCATTGAAAGCCAAGAAAGAGTCTAGTGATGATGAAAATTCGGATTCCGATAGTGAAGACGAATAGTATGCACTAGCGGTTAGAAACTTTAAGAAGTTCTTTAGAAGAAGAGGTAGATCTACTAGGCAATCTCGTGACATAAGGAAGTCATTCTCTAAGAATCAAGATGATAATAGAGGAAAAGGCGATATGATATGAAGTGTTTTAGATGCGGAGACCCAAATCACCTCATTGGAGAATGTCCTAAGCCACAAAGATCCAACAACCAAAGAGCCTTTGTAGGAGGCTCTTTGAGTGATAGTGGTGAAGAAGAAGAGGAGAAGCCTAATGACGAAACATGTCTCATGGCTCAAGCTTCTAACTAGGTACATTCCGACTCTTCTTACTATAGTGATAATAATTCGTCAATAGATGATAATAAGCTATGTGATGAATATAATAAATTATGTGAGGTAAGTACTAAAATTATAACTAGGAACAAAACGCTAAAAGCAACACTACATGAACTAGAATTACAAGTCTTAGAACTAAGAGATCAACTTAAAAGAATTGAGAAAAATAAGCAAATAGATGTTGGATGTAAGTCATGTATAGATCTTAAAATAGAAAATGAAGAACTCAAAGAAAACGCCATTAAAATTGTTAAGTTTGAAAAAGGAACACAAGCACTTAATGACATGTTTGAAAACATTAGGTATAGTGAACATGCTGGAGCGGGTCTTGGATTTGACCCAAATAAAGCATCTACTAGTGAAACTAAACAAGTAAAATTTGTAAAATCAGAGGAGATTAGTGGGAATGACGGCACCACTAAAGGTGGTAACGGCACCACTAAATTTAGTGGTACCGTGGATCCGTCATCTGCTAGAGTCAAAACAGGGTCAATCCTAAAAAAATCCTCTTAGTCCCAAACGAAGTCACATAGTAGTTAACAATGTTGAAATACCTGTGGCTAGTATAAAAGAAGTGGAAAGGTTCTACAAACATGAGTCGTCTCCTAAACTTGGTCCTAGTAAATTTGATCGTATATCAAACACTCCTCCTCCTCCTCCTAGAAGAAATAATGCTCCCAAACCTCGAGATAGAACTTCTCTACCGAGAGGTAACTTTAATAGACAAAGTTATCCAAGTCACTATCCCGTCACTTGGAACAACTTTGGACAACAAAGTTATCTACCATGGGAAATTTGTCCTCGATTTCAACATCCAAACCAAATGCATGAGATGTTCAACACTAACAACCTCGGACCCATGAGATATTGGGGACCAAATGTTTGAATCTTATCTTACTAGATAGTTATGCTTGAGAATCAACTTGTAATCCGACAAAGAATCTATTCAATGGAAGAACTTATGATGACGGATTATTCAAGCTTTATCTCATCTCTCTAAGCATAACAACGAGGATAACATCATAGGCTAAGGTAAGTTTTCTCAAAACCCCCTCTCTATGTGACTAGTTGTGCATGTAGTTTTCTTGAGATCTCTTCTATGCTAGTATTAGTATAAAGGACATGAAAAGTGTTTGTATAAATGGTTTCAATCAACAAGGAGACACATGTTGTACAATCTCCAAGACTTGTTGATCTCTAAAATCATATCATGTTTCAAACATGAGTATACCATGAGAATGGTGAATGACACACTTTTAATGAAGAAATAAAATTCACATTACCTCATTGTTCAAAATATACGTGGATAACACTATATTAAACTCATCTCGTCCTGATATGTACGATGATCACCTTAAGATCATGCGTGACGAGATTGGGGAGAACATGATGGGTGAATCATTATTATTTCTTTGATCCTCTTATAATAGTAAGTGCTAATTGTATTTCCTCGTGTGCGTGTATAGTAACATATATAAATATATATTTAGATATAAAAGTAAAGCTTACCTAAAACTATCTTTACGAACAAATATTATCCGTGGAGTTAGAGCTCACTGAAGACGTTGATAGTGAGAATGCTGATAATACTTAGATACTAGGATATGATAGGTTAATCTATCACTTGGTAAGTAGGCCTGAAGTCATGATTAACGTCCACCTTTAGGCGCGTTTGTAAGAAGATCTCAAAACTTCTTATATTAAAAATGATTGAATACATCATCCGATGTATTCAAGGCATTATACATTTGGGAAGTGCGCGATCCCAAGGAGTTTAGTGTAAAGATCCTTGTCTAACTCTAACTCTGATAGTGCGGGAGAATTATGTGGATTGATAATGTACAAGTTATGTTTATACCTTCATAGGTTGTTTCTAAACTTCTTGGCTCATCAAGAAACAAACAACTTTTACTATCTCCACAACCGAAGCCGATTACACAAGCGCTGGAAAGGCATGAAATTTGCACTATAAATGAGACAAGCTCTAATCTCTCAACGATACTTACATGACGACATTCCCATGACGCGCTACAAGAAGAAGAGATTGACTTGACCTTATACTCCATGATTAGCTCGTGCATCAAACACTTCATGATACGTCATCATCTCTATCACTATGATGTTCAATGAGGAAACATCTCCTTGGACATGGAATACTCATTGAACAACTTCGTTGACATTCCATTCCAAACCCACTCATGACTATTTATATATTTCATTGGAAATATTTAGGTCATCTTATCCCTATTCGTTTTCTTCATTCAAATCCTTTCATCTCATTCCCGAAAACCTCCCATGACTATTCAAATATTTCACTAGAAATATTAAGTCGTCCGTCATATCCCTCTAATGACTATTTACATATTTCACCAGAAATATTAAAGGTCAAATCTTCTCGTACATTCTCGTTGTGCATTCCCGAGAATCACTCTCATGACTGTCTAATTATTTCATTGGAAATAATGAAGTCATTCCATATATCTTTCCAACGACTATACACTCGTTTCCTCGAAAACCTCTTGAATCATCATTCATAGTTTAGTCTAGTTTCTCTTGTCACGAGAATTTATTAGGTATAAATTCTCTTCTCGCATCAAAAGGGCTTGCTAAATAAGTAAGACTTTTTCGTCAAAAACCAAAACTAGACAGAAAATTGTCTCAGCATTGAACGACACCACTAAAATTAGTGGTACCGTGGTACCGTGTATCTGAGACAGCACGTTTACTCCCTTCCTTCCCTCAATACTCACATTCAAAACTTAAACAAAAACTCCCTTGCTGCTATATCCGAACACCACACCAATAACTCCATCACACACTTATTAATCAGGATCGTGGCATTGTAATTAAAGATTTTCAACCACTACATCATTCCTATCACAAACTTATAAATCAATTGAACCTATTTTTTTTTTATTTTAACTCTAGGGTTTGTTCATAATCATAAAATCCGAATTGGGGCTTTTCAAAATTGATTGAATTTTTATGAAATTAGGACTAGGATTAGACAATGTAGAACAAATATGATTCCCTAAACATAGGATTTGTATTAACCCAATTATATCATTCATTCTAGGTCCGAATTTTATTATCAAAATTCGAATTAGCGTATATGTCTTTAGTGAAATGATGTCTAGGATACTTAAAAGAGGATTAGAAGTGATTAGCACTTAAGCTTTCCAACTTTAAAAATATTTTGGCACCAAGTTGACACATTTGCCAAACAACCCAACTCCATTATTTTTTCAAAAAAGTTCACTTAACTAGGCTCATGAAATAACTTTTCTTGCATTGTTGATACAAACTAAAAACGTTTTACATGCATACATGATCTCACAAATATGGGTCGAAATACATAACTAATTTGTATTATTCGACATATTTGATTGAGCAAAAGCAAAGTTAGGAGCGTTTGGGTAATTTCATTAGTATTACAGTAAAGTCGAAATTACTATACCTCCACATGGTTTGCATATAGGCACACACACTAGAAACATATTTTCTAAACAACTAGTTCATTCTTTAACCTTTTTTTTCATAATAGATAACAAGATGTACCACATGTTTGATTACAATCATGAGCTAACTGGTGAATACATTCACATACCCTCACTCAAACCAAACACTCCTTCTTCCCACATCAAAAGCTTTCGTAGCCTTGAGTCTAGGTTCTTTCATGAGGGTCGCATTGTTGAATCCTCATTCCTTGATCATGATTACATCACCTCCATGTTTCGAATAATTGAATTCGACTGCCTATTTCACATCAATGAGTCAATCTGTCCTTGCTTCGTTCTTGATTTCTATTGACAAGTTAAACTCATATATAATGAGAATCAAACTTTGTCTCTTCAATTCTTAATTCAAAACCAAACGTTTACTCTCACTCTAGATCAATTTGCTCAAATTCTTGGTCTTCCTAATCATGGGCAATGTTCTTACACTGGGGGTATGTCTCTTAAATCACTCACAAGTCATCGAGAAGAGTATGGTCCTTATCACACCTTCATTCCCACACCAAATGAGATCATTGAACACATTCGTCTCCCACAAAAAGTCCATGGTACTCTTCTCGATAATGGTCATGTTGAATTCCATGAGTCCCACTCCTATGACCTAGACCCACTCAAGATTTGTGTTGATGAAGTTCATCCACATCTCCGAAGATGGGTAGAAGTGCTTTGTGAAAATGTTTTCTGTCTTCCACACAACTGTGAGTATCTTCCGGTGTGTTATGCTCACATGTTGTATTGTCTCGTCACCGAGCAACCATACAATCTTGCTTACTTTGTAAAAAGGATTGTGAATGTTAAGGTTCGCCTAGATAAGGCGATTCCCTATGGCATGTTGTTGACTCGTTTATACCGTTATGTCATGAACACATTCCCTCTACTCTAAAATGGTCAATACTTACATGTCGAACCCGTCATGGCTCCTTTGACCCAAAACACATACATCTCTCTTTACTGGAAATGCTCATCACCTCACATCCGTCATGATGAAAATTCCATCACCTATCATGAAGCGTCGTCAAGCGATGATGAGTAAGTGCATGCTATGCGGGGATTCAAGTCAATCAATATGAAAATCAAAGGAATCGGCTACAAGTTGAAGAAGTTAGAATTAAGACATTATTTGAGTACTTTTATTACTACTAGTAAGCTAACTTTCATCTAACGCTAACTTTGAATGATATTGGCTTCTACAAAATTTTGGATGTGCCCTATCGTTTTACCTCCCAAACTTAGCCTTTATCAAGTAGTTATCTTGAGTAGTTATTGTCATTTGCTTGCATGCTTTCTTCTAGATGAATTCTTTTTATCATGATTATTATAAATCACATTTCCTAGATGATTACATGCATGCTTAATAATGGCCTAAATTTAGATTGTCACATGTTTATGTTAGTTGCTAGCTATGAACATGGTTGTGAAAACTATGTGATTATTCTTGAGTGGATTGAGGAAATGGGATTTGTTGCAAACAGTTCCCCTAGAATTACCCATTTAGGTAGTCTAAAACCTACAGAATTGAAAAACTCACCACCAGCAGGTCACGGCACCACTAAATTTAGTGGTACCGTATGGTATTTAGTGGTACCGTACCTCAGACTGACGAATTTTTCCTACTCACTATAGACATCTACACCACTACCCTCAAAAAATCTGCAAGTAATTGCAAACCCACATGCACCTTAAGATTCTTTTAGGCCTTCCTAGGACTTTCCCATCCACTTTAACTTGAACCACGCCTCCTTTGCCCACATATATATCAAGCACTATAATTGCAAGCATTTCTTGCAATTTACCATCATACTCCACTCATTTTTATTCTCTCACCATGGTTCCTACTCAAACACCACCAACTCATAACTCAAAGAGATCTAGGATCATCAACAATCCACCACATAATAATGATGAAGAAATCATCACACCGTCTTCCCGAATCAATCCCCATTCTTACACTTGGACAACAATTTACCAAATTCATCATCACCATACTCATCACATCTATAATCATCATCACCATGCTCATTATGATTCATGGGTCAATCTAGTCAACCTCATCAGATTGATATACATAGCGCTTGCTATCTATGTCATCATCTTTTGGTAACCCCCTCCTCCAACCAATAGCCCAAGCAACTAAGCTTTTAAGTTTAGTCATCATCAATGAAAACCTTAGGAACCCTTTTGAGTATCAAGAAGCAAATCTTAGGACCTCAATGCCACTCGAGAGTGTCACAAGTTTCTTCTAATTGTCTACTAGTCTAGCTATTGTAATCATACTTCATGTATGATCTTATATTAATGAATGCATGGGCTCGTTTTATCTTTTGTTTGTGGTTGGATCATTTTTCTTCTTTGTTACTTTTGGTTGGATATTTGTCTTGAATGCTAAATGTTAGATATTGTATTTGTGTCATCTAACCTTGTTTTGTAGCATCAACCATTGCTCGATTCCTTGAATCCTTGGTATGCTCCAAATGAGGGGGAGTATACATCAAGGGGAGCCTTCGTAGTCTTTTTGCTTCGACAAAAAGGGGGAGAAGTGGGATATAAACTCACACTAAAAACTTGTCAAAAATAGCTTTTCACATAAAATGGGTTTATGTTTTGTCATCATCAAAAAGGGAGAGATTGTTGATGCAAATAATGTCTAAAACGTTATTCTCATCTTTCGATATCTCTATGTTTTGATGATAACAAAATGTGAAAACATCTTACGTCAAAATTAACGTAAACAAGTTTTTAGTCGAAATACCCGATTTCTACGTTAATCACTCTATATATGAACAAACAAATTTACAACTTGACAAATGATCAAAGAAGTGAATTTGTGTTTTGACCTTCACATTTTTAGCTTGACAAAACTTTTTTTTCAAAAATACATTTTACAAATTATTTTTGAATTATAAAGAAATGTTTTATTTAGGAAAATCATTTCAAAAATATTCCCCAACAGCTAGTTTTTACCCAAGCTAGCTCCAAACTCCCCCAAATTAAATTTCACCACTAAAGACAAAAAAATGGAGTGTGTTTGTCTGGCACGGTACCACTAAATTTAGTGGTACCGTGTGATATTTAGTGGTGTCGTCCCTTCATAACGGCCAGATTTTCAGATTCTGTAAATACCACTTCACTTCCCATATTTTGGCCATCCTTTCACACACATAACTTTTTGGTTTCCATCCTCTTTTTCTCTTTACACTTCTTAGATCATTAGTTAGTTTTCCTTTGTTTAGAGAGTGATTCTTTCATCCAACCAAGAATCATCTACATACGTCTTCTAGTCAAGAGAAGAACACAAAGTATCAAGAAGATACAAGGTGTTGGTGTCATAGAGTAGTGTACTTTCATTACAAGTTGTCTACTTGATTGTATCTTGATATACATCAAGTGTATACCGTTTCCTAGTTATTTTGTTGATCATTGTGATCTTGTTGAGATCTTGGGGATCTCTTGAGTGTTGAGTGATAGAGTATTGATCAAGTGGATCAAGGATAGATTGTGAGGATTGTAAGGATCTTGTTGATCGTGTAGATTGTGTGAGGATCTTGTTGATCGTGTAGATTGTGTGAGGATCGTGTTGATCGTGTAGATTGTGTGAGGATCGTGTGATAAGATAGGATCGTGTGGATCGTGGTATATTGGTACTAGCTAAGATTAGTACTCGACATCTAGCTTAGTGTTGGAAAATAATGTAAGCGACGTTGTACGGTTTTCTCCGCCTGAAGGGAGTCTTGTTGATATTGTGCTTACAACTCTCGAGTGTGGTACTCGAGGAGTGTAGTAGGGCGAAGAAGAGCTTTGTGACCGAACCACTATAAATCTCGTTGTCTTGGTTTGATCTTTCCATCTCTTCTCTTTACTTACTTATTGCATATTAATATTAGTATAGTGTTGTGTTCATATCGGTGTTAATTGACTTTACATACAATTGAATCTACGTTTTTTAAAGAGAAATTTTTATAACTAAAGAAAATAAGTCGGTAAACTATTCAACCCCCTTCTAGTTTCCCACAAAAGAGACTCTTAACAGCCTCTGAATCTGAACCGTTCAGACGCAGTTAGATATTTTGGCCGTTCAGACCATTTGTTTTTTTTCCCGTTCAGACGCGGTTAGAGGCAGTAAGATCTTAATGGTCTAGACTTGAGAGGGGTGTCTTAATGCCTCTTGTTGACACAAAAATAACCAAAAAAAATTAGTACGAGCAAGCAATGTGTGGTTCAAACATGAGTTTTTTTTCATGTTCAGATGCGGTCAGATTCAGACATTTACGCCTCAGATTCAGATTCAGATGTGCAGTTCAGATTCAGATTCAGATTCAGAGCCTCTTAAAAAACAAACACCACCTTAGTTTTCAATACCACCTTAGATATAAAACATGTTTGCAATGTTCTAAAATAAAAAATCTTATTCAGTGATTATTTAGTGATTATAATGTGATATTTTTTTACCGTAAAAATATGTAATAAGTTTATTACATCATCTTTTAAAGTTATTACAAAATAAATTTATCACCTTCTAGAAAGTTATTATCACGGAAAATGTAATATTTTAAAACATTACTCGCTACAAATTTTAATTATCAGTATCAGCCGTCGCAACGAACGGGTACTCTGCTAGTAAGATGTAAAAAGATTAATGGGTTATGAGCTATATTGTATTATATTTATTTCAATGAGAATCTATAAATATCAAGGAGTAAAACAAAAAGAGTTTAATAAGTTTAAAGGTTAGTTTGTAACATAAGTAAACGTAAAAGGGTACTGAAGTATAAAGTTTAATGAGTTTATTGGAGTGTCAATTCATTATATTTCCTTCTTCAATCTTATAGATTCTGAAAGTTGATATCACAAATGTTGAATCGTTGTTGCACAGGTTTATACGTGACTTTTATGATTGAATCAACAAACAAGATTGAAAAGAATGATTCATAGTATTACTAACAACATAACATGGTTACATTGTATTAAGACACACATTCTAAATGTTACATCGTATCCTATATATAGAGTATCAAAGGGTGCGAGTGAACCATCATGCCTGTTCACCAAACGACACACCTTTTAGAAATAACTAACTTACAGCAATAACTAACTTTTAACTAACTTAACTGCTATTCGGTTACTAACTATCTAACTAACATGATTAGTCCTTTGTCTTTCAAGACTTATGCAATTACAAGGTCCAACATTTTCCGCCCTAATTGTTTAAGTCTTGTTCTTCGAATCTTCACTCTTCTCCGCTTCTTCTTTCTTTCCTTCTTCCTTTCTCACCAACGTGTTGTTGTTTTTCGTTGTTTACTTCTTGTCACGTTGTCTTTCTCTTTCTTTTGTTCCACACCGCATGTGCCACAACAAAATACCCCGCAGTACTTTCAAAACAATTAATCAAGTTGTTTTATTTTCTCGTTGTTGCTATCCTTGTATTGCAAGCGTGCCTCCAAACAATCCTAGATTGTTTCTCCTTTCTTCCTACCTGTTGCATTGTAAGACAACTGGTAAGTTCTCTTGAATCTCTTTTGGTTCTCTTCGTCTCATCTCCAAATTTGATCCCTTGATCAAATTTCTTTTTCTCTGAATTAATTGATCCTCTGATCGGTTTCTGTCTCTTCTCTATTCGACTTTTCTGAATCGAATTTGGGTTTTTCTAACCTCTTCTGACCGGTCTGCTCACGGTCGGTTCTTCTCTCAATTGATTCCTCTGAATCAATTTGTCTCTGTCTCTCTTCTTGATTAACCGGTATGCCCATGGTTTCTTCTTTTCCTTTCTCTTGAGTGATTACCTGAATCAATCGGTCTTTGTCACTCTTCTTGATTGGCAGGTATGCGCATGGTCTGTTTCTTCTCTTGATTGATTCCCTGAATCAATCGGTCTCGATTTCTCTTCTTTGGAACGATTCCCTCAATCGCTGTTCAACTTGATTCCCTGAACCAAATTGTTCTTATCTCTGATTGGTGTCTTTTCCCTTCTAATTCTTTTGATTCTTCTTGATCAAAAGTTGAATCAAACTTGTAATCTTGTACCCTCCTTTTCTGATGTGCTTCCCAGATTTGAACCTTTGGCTCTTGATACCAATGTAGAATTGTTGTTGCACATGTTTATACGTGACTTTTATGATCGAATCAACAAACAAGATTGAAAAGAATGATTCATAGTATTACTAACAACATAACATGGTTACATTCTATTAAGACACACATTCTAAATGTTACATCGTATCCTATATATAGAGTATGAAAGGGTGCGAGTGAACCATCATGCCTGTTCACCAAACGACACACCTTTTAGAAATAACTAACTTACAGCAATAACTAACTTTTAACTAACATAACCGCTATTCGGTTACTAACTATCTAACTAACATGATTAGTCCTTTGTCTTTCAAGACTTATGCAATTACAAGGTCCAACAACAAATTATCAAACAAATTATCAAACGGATTATAAACTTTTACTATATGAAATTAAAATATCAAAGGCTTGTAGGCTTGTAGCCTAGCGGTTGCTATGTTGGTAATGTCACCCAAGTGATTATGAGTTCAAGTCTCATTTGGGATATGTGTGATATCTATATATATATATATATATATATATATATATATATATATATATATATATATATATATATATATATATATAGTGTGAGATAGGGGGCAACATTTGCTATAGCCTCCTACAATATCTTTCTACTAATCTTCCTACACACACAACAATATTATATATTTTTGTGACACTTATAAGGATCTTGTGAGTAGGAGGATTTATAGGAACATGAAGTAGGAGGATTTATCATTTTCCTTTATTTGTCTTTAGTAAAGTGATATATCAAAATTAAAGTACTTTGTAGGTTAGGCTAGACGCAGTGGGTGGGCTGAGATTAATCGATCGAGTGAGCTGGGCGACCGATTTGGAAATCGGTCGAGCCCTTTGTGGTGGATTGTTCAAATATCGGTCGACACAATCAAAAAACACAATCGGTCGAAATCACTACCGATTTTTGATACAAACAAACTTCCAAAAATCTTACCATTTGATTAAAAAAAAATAATAATAAAAATAAATAAATAAATAAATAAATAATTAACGATATCGTCTTATGCAATTACCTAATAATAAAAAAGTCAAAAGTACCTTCCTGTGTTCTTCAAATATCGGTCGAGTGAGCTGGGCGACCGATTTGGAAATCGGTCGAGCCCTTTGTAGTGGATTGTTCAAATATCGGTTGACACAATCAAAAAACACAATCGGTCGAAATCACTACCGATTTTTGATACAAACAAACTTCCAAAAATCTTACCATTTGATACAAAAAAATTAACTAATTAACGATATCGTCTTATGCAATTACCTAATAATAAAAAAGTCAAAAGTACCTTCCTGTGTTCTTGTTCAATATATGATGAACATCATAAGTTTCCCAATTAACTGCATTTGAATTCATAACTGAAAGACTTACGTAAGATATTCAAAAAGTTTTTGCTAGAAGTCAACTCCACATTTCTGTGTATTTTAACTCTATATTATTGGTCTGATCATAAGCTTGTTATGAGTGCAGGCTAATATCTATGCAAAAGAAGTTTCTGTATCCATGGAACTTGGAAGAAAGTGTGAGCGCAAGGAAGTGAGCTACTTGAAAGAATAAACAGATGGCATGAATATAGTTTATTAAAAGATGGCATGCATGCATGCATGGGTGAAAAAAAATAAAGAAATAATAAATTAATTAAAATGTTTGAAAAAAAAAAAAAAAAGTCGGTCACCGCTGTGACACATGGGTCATGTCTGGTTACCAGAGAAAGAAAGTTGATGTGGCAGCTAGAAGGTCACCACTGTGGGTAGCCTTATTGTCATGGAACACTAGGGGGGCCAACACTTGCCTGTTCCCCTACTATAATATAAATACATGCACAAGGACACATAGGAGTTTAAAAGATTTTTCAAAATTTTCAAGAAGAGGTTAGTCAGTAAGCCACACTCAATTGACTCCATTGATACTTTGTTTCATATATATAGCATTGATCCTAGTTTTGATTTGATTTGTAGATTGTATTACTATTAACATTTATCTAAGTTCGCCTAATATTGTCGTAAATGTCGAGAAGCCTTTTAGCTTTGAGCTAGATAATTCGTGCAGATTTAGTTATGTGAATTTCGTAACTTCTTTTACGGTGATTTATGAATATAAAAGCTTGTTTTTCATAATTTTCAGGTTTGTGGTCGAATTATTGAAATGACAACTACTGCTACGTGTATGCACATTGCTATATCAAGACCCTCTAATGGTTCTTTTCGTGACGTTTCAAAGTCGAGCATTGCAATTTTCGGTAGTGATGCTAGAAGGGCATCAGGTGCGAAGCTTAACAGCTCATGTCACATATCTTCTACAAAATTATTATGTCAAAATGTGAACTCCAGTCCTTCAAGATTTGGAAAGATGACCACAAAAGCCATGTCGGATTCCAATAACACTAAAGTCCTTCCAGGGCTGCCAGTTGATCTTAGAGGTTAGTTTTCGAAGCACTGTGGATTATATATTACTAGTAATATCTTTTGTTGATAACTTTTTCTAAACTTAAATAATTTGCAAAATGATTTAAAAGTGTTGAAAGAAAACAGTAAAGTTCCTGCTAAATTTTATTTTCTTTGGGAGGTATGTGCAGGAAAGAGGGCATTCATTGCTGGTATAGCTGATGATAACGGATATGGTTGGGCAATAGCCAAATCCCTAGCGGCTGCTGGTGCTGAGATTCTTGTTGGCACATGGGTCCCAGTATGTTACTCATCCTAGCCGTAATGCCGAATCATTTGCTACTAAATACTAAACATGGCAAGATGAGTGGGTCGGTAATGGGTCAAAACAGGTTTGGGCTCATGCAGGTTGACATTTTGTAAACATCAAAACAAGTTGGGTCGGCCTGTTAAAACTATTTTCATTTATAATTGCTTATGATTACAAAAATAATATAACTACAAAGATAATCTAAATCTTTGAATAGAATGATTCAGAATGCCGGATGCATTATTATAGTGGCTGATATTGAACATGCATAAACCAACACAACACAAATCGGCTTACTACTAATGTGTAAATGGGTCAAAATTTGAAGTACGGATATGTTTTTCCTTTGTAGGCACTCAACATATTCGAGTCTAGTCTTCGAAGAGGAAAGTTTGATGAATCACGTGTGTAAGTGTGGCTATGTTCCACCATTTTTTTCCAGTTATTTGGGTCAATATGATGATTTATCAACTAACCAGCAAGTG
Source organism: Artemisia argyi (assembly GCA_030686995.1). Classification (NCBI taxonomy): domain Eukaryota; kingdom Viridiplantae; phylum Streptophyta; class Magnoliopsida; order Asterales; family Asteraceae; genus Artemisia; species Artemisia argyi. The sequence goes on from CM060680.1 coordinate 65,124,017, forward strand.
AAATTGTTTCTCAGGTTGCCAGATGGAACTTTGATGAATATTACTAAAGTGTACCCCTTAGATGCTATTTATGATACTCCTGAAGATGTTCCTGATGATGTAAGTTCAAACTCTCATTAATTGATTCCAATATAACCCATACTTATAATGCTTAATTATGCAGGTAAAATCTAATAAACGCTACGCAGGGTCCTCAAAATGGACCATTAAGGTACCAGCTCATTAATTATGATTCGAGTTAACTGATTAATGTTTTGTCTTTCATATAGCTTATTCAATGTTTATGTTTTTGTAGGAAGTAGCTGAATCTGTGAAAGAGGACTTTGGTAGCATTGACATCCTTGTTCATTCCTTAGCCAATGGACCTGAGGTATATGTGCTTTGGATATTTTGTTATTTTTTAAGAAAAACTCCACACCATGCTCACTAATCGAAGTTAGTAATACCAAAAATGGCCAGTGTTAGAGATGCTAATGAAGCATGGTTTGCAGGTTACTAAACGCCTCAAAGACACATCAAGAAAGGGGTATCTTGCGGCCATCTCAGCATCAAGCTATTCTTTCATATCTTTGCTCCATTATTTTGTCCCGATGATGAACCCTGGTATCATTTTCATTGCATACTTCATCTTCGGTGGGGTTGTGGTGGGTTGAGTAACAGGTCAAGCAAGGTTATTTTTCATTAAGGGCGAATTGGGTAGAATTTGACCAAAAACACTTTTGTCCAATATTTTAAATTTTTACAAGTAGCGTCTCAAATATATACAATAGAGTCATAATATTTATAACCAAAAAATATACTTTGCGCATTCAGACCCACCATTTGACCTGTTTCCCTTTTATATTAACTGATGTCACATACCATTATGTACTCTACACCTTTTTCCTGATGGACTTGAACCTGAGGAGCACCTTAACTACGCCTTGATATGGCTAGGCCAAAGGCTTGTTGGGAGGCTTGTTTCACTTTTAGCTCCTTCATATTTTAACTATTGCAGGTGGTGCTACAATTTCTCTGAGCTTCAATGCTTCCGAAAGGGTCTATCCTGGGTAGTTACTTTTATTTGACATTTAAAGCTTGTTTTGCCTGGAATCATTTTTTAGACAATATTTAACTACGTGCTTTTTTGATGCAGATATGGTGGAGGTATGAGTTCAGCCAAGGCTGCTTTGGAGAGTGACACAAAAGTTAGTGTCTTCTTTTTTATGGAAAATACTGGCACAAATACTTCAAAAGTTTTTTTAATAAAAAGCTTTTGTAAAGAACCTTTCATCATAGTGGTGTTTAATTGGTTTCTAATAATTGTGACTTATTTTCGTTTAATGCACACAGATGTTGGCGTTTGAAACTGGAAGAAAATATGGAATCAGAGTTAACACTATATCTGCAGGTACTGCAATAACTTTGCATCTGTTTTACTCTATACGAACTATTACAAAACTCCTTGATAATACTGTATTGATCTATCTTGAGAATGGACCAGGACCACTAAAAAGTCGTGCTGCCATGGTGACTGGTCTTGTTGAGAAGTTTATTGATTATTCATTTGAGAATGCACCGCTGCAGAAAGAACTTTTCGCAGGTCAGTGTGAATCTCCCGCTGGAACTATAGACCGGTTTCTTTTTTGGAAACCTTGTCAGTTGTAAGTTTTTGGTACGGGTCGACCAATGTTTTTGTCTAAAACATTAGAAAATGTCCTTTGAATATGTATTATTATATAGTTTATAATTTATATGTGTTACCAACTGTGAAGGTAAACTTATCGCATTTCTAATAAGAATCAAATTCTTGAAGGACCGAATCAAACACACTTTTGGAACTTAACCGCATTTTGAATGACAGTAGAGGTTTTTTGTTAATAACCCTCTCTATGATAAGCAATTAATGTGTCAAAAGTGGTTACAAAGACTATTGTTCTTATTATCAAAACAAACTGGAAAATTTTAAGGACCTAACTTTACTAGTAAAGTACACTTTGGCGAACTTTCGATCCTACTGACTAGTTAGAGAATAAGATATAAACAAAAGCAACTCATTTATAAGTAAACAGGTCGAAATTTTTTTGACAATAGCCCCGGTTGACTTTCTGGTCTCCTATAGATTGCCATCTTAGTCGTCTTATATTTGATTGTGAGTGACTCTGTGTATCAGTTTTGCATTAACATCCTGAAAATCAATGTATATAAACAGAGGAGGTGGGAAATGCTGCTGCTTTTCTGGCTTCACCACTCGCTTCAGCCATCACTGGGACAGTAATGTTCGTAGACAACGGTCTGAATATAATGGGAATTGGACTTGATAGCCCTGTCTTTAAATCGGACATCCCAAAAGACTACAAAAGGTAAGGTGGAAAGCAAGCACACTGTTCTTACGGGTTTTCAAATAAAACTTCTGTTGCCTTGTTCAAAGAGGCTTCATTTGGCATCGTAGTTAGACTTCAGAATGAGTATTGTAGTTGTCTGACCAACCGCCACTGATTTCAATTTTTAATCGTTGTTGAGCATTTCAAGCTCCCATGATATAGCAAAGATGAGGGCTATCAATGTTTGTTTGAGAATTGCTCTCTTTGATGACTCAGTTTTTCGCCCTTGTTTGTTTATGCATTGTGATTTAAGTAGTTTAAATATACACTTATTCTGAACTTTGCCTTTCTCATATAGAAAAAGATGCAAGTAGAGTTGCCTGTTTGTTCATAATACCTATATTCGTCAACACATCAGATTTTCAAATGGGAGTACCCTCACTGAATTGCATATCTGAATCTATTGTGGAGGCATAACTAAAAAGTGATTACGCGAATGATCTAAATAATTTAAGTCACACAGATATTAGACTGCAAAAATAAGTTGAAATTTCGGTTTGATCTTACGGTGAGCCACATATACACCTTAAGTCAGGTCGCTATGCCATTACCAATCATCATATACCTTTTCGGAGTTGAGCAAAAATTGGTTAAGAACCAACTTTGATAGTTTGATGTTCCATTATTTTCTCACAACCACTTGAATGATATAAATTCCTACAAACATCCATAATGGTCTCCCAAGTTATGGATTTGCTACAGCTTCGATTTGTTGGCTCTTAGATGAAATTTCATTACTAATGGCATGGCATGTATTGCATTCTCTATTACGTAAAAATATTCAGAATGTTGCACCATCATCTTCATAGCATAGCATTACAACTTGTGTCAAAGAAAACAGTAGTGCCAAAAAAAACCTGCTTCTTAATACTCGGTACAACGTTGGTACAATCCAAAAGATAGTAACATATCCCTCACTAAAGATATTTTTTCAAACCAATGGGGAAAAAGTAGCTCACTTCTTCCCGCCACCGGAGACATTAAATTTGAAAAATATAATATCGCCATCTTGAACCACATAAGTCTTCCCTTCCTGCTTGTACTTCCCAGCAGCCTAAAAACACAAACACCAACATTTTCACGCACTTCAGTTTGAGAATATCCTCATTATGAAAAATTAGTTACGGTGGTAAATGGCCATCCATTACTTACGTATGGTTCAGTTCAGGTAATAATTAATTCTAAACAGATCAAACTGGTAAAATAGAAGGAATAAAAGAGCTTACAAGCAAACAAGTTAAATGATCAAACAAATTATATGGCCCAAAGTGTTAAAATTGCTTGCATAGAAAACCTTTCAAATAAAACTATTCAAAGATTTATCACAACCATACTTGACACCCTTTATATACCAATTATGAGCATCTGGTTGAATAAAAAAAGGTGTTATGTGTGAAACCCACCGACCCATAATACAACTTTACACACTGTGATTTGTTACACACCCCACCCACTTTACCACTTATTAGAAATAAGACTGGTAAAGCATTACTTGGTTCTTGGAAAGTTGAAAGAGAAGTCAGTCGCCACACAACAATATACTAACAAAATTTAAGTTTGCAAACTTACTGAAGCTTCTTTTTAATATGTGGAAAGTGGACACCGGATTATTGAACATTTTAAAATCTGAGTCACAAATGGAGATTGGAAGCATACCTTTACAGCAGATTCACTTCCATGCTCTTTAAGATCCTCAAACTTCATTACCTGCCACATATCAATTCAAGTCTCAGATCTTCAACATAGACACCAAATAGATTCAGAATCACAACCCTAGGATGCCTGATACAAAATTTCAGGCTTCTAAATAACATTAGTGATATGTATGGGTGACACCTCAAAAACAATACCGAAAACAAAGACACATTTGTAAAAAACTCAACCTCTTATTAAAAAAAAAATAATATAGTAAACAGAAAGTACAAAGTTGACCAAAATCAAAAGTTTGAATTGACAATTTAGAAGAATAAATAAAGTTGAGGAAACTCTTAGAGCAAGTAAGGACCTCAGCACAAATAAATCCTCTTTCAAAATCAGTATGAATTGCTCCTGCAGCTTGAGGAGCTTTGCTTTGCTTTCGAATTTGCCAGCATTTCACCTACATGAGACCACGCCACGTAAGCTTTAGATTATATACATGACTAAACAAGGTTGCGAAAATCGCTAGGCTGTAGCTGGGTGGCTGAGTACCGCCTAGCGATTAATTGGTTAGGCGGGGATTAATCAGATTGTATTTTTTATATATAAAATTATAAAATTTTGAAACTATATGCCCCATTTAGCCCATTTTTTCCCGATTTGGCCGATTTATGCCTGATTTGGCCGATTTCTATCCGTAACCGAGTTGGCCGATTTATCCATTTTTGTCTGATTTGACTGATTTATGCCCGATTTGGCCGATTTTTATCCGATTAATCGGGTATGTTGACCGATTTTTTACCAAACCGATTAATAAGGCCGATTAGTGAAAAACACATTACCTCATCAGGGCCAGCAGTGAAAAAGTATATGAGGTTAATAGCAGAAAACCCAGTCTTTATAATCTTTGGAAGAGCGCTGTGGCACACAAACAATTAATCAGATAATCAGTTGGTTTCAATTATACATCTTCAGAAATTCGAAAAGTATTTCACCACTGGATTTATTAGGATTCAGGACCAGTACTTTATCGGCTAGATCTTAAAAAAAAATGTTAGAAAAGTACGTAAATATATATCAATGAGCAAATATGAATTGCAATCTGACCACAAACAACTGATAATATATATGCAAATATTGATTAAATAACTACTCAGGTGCATGAACAATGTAATATTCAAGACAATTTGAATTGAACTGACCTTTGAATCATGTTCTCTTCACAGTATTTTGCTGCTTCATCTTCAGGCAAATCAGCCAGATTTCTCTCCAAGGCACAGCTAAAAGGGATAATTGGCTCACCCCCATGCTCTTGCACCCTACAAAACACTTCTAACTTCAAAATTCTAGCCTAGATTTCGCAAACAGTGAGAAATAGGTTGATGCAGGCATTATTGAACCTTATTTATAGGCTTTCAATCTACAATTAAATCACTATAAAATCAAGTATTGCAAACCTTGAATTATATGACATATGTATATATATATATATATATATATATATATATATATGACATATATATATATATATATATATATATATATATATATATATATATATATATATATATATATATATATATATATATATATATATACATATATATATATATATATATATATATCTATACTTATATATATATATATCTATACTTTAGATATTATTTAATAATAGTTCTGAATTCTCTATGTATAAATACTACAAATTAAACATAAAATAGTTATAACCTTGAAGCAGATTGAAGAAGATTTGTGTTTTTGAAGATTACAGATATAAAATAGGTTAGTATTATCTATTTCCAGTCCATAATGGAATAATAAAAACACAACACCATACCATGGAACAAATATCAATCAAATGGAAGAAAGCACATTTCTTCAAGAATGGCCCACTCCATCACATACGACAACACAAAACTCCCTAAACTTACTTTCTGATGAATATACCTCAAAAGAATGTAACAAGTTAATAAAGCATACCAGGCATGAATCTTGGGAAGAAACTTGTTCTTTTTCCTAGAGTAATCTTTCTCGTTCATATTCACCTGCACAAAAAAGTATCCTGCTTTTAATGCCAAAGCCAGTTTCAACAAATACTGAAGTATAAATTGGAAAACCCAAACATCTTTAACAGCATAACATATCACCAACACATTCATGCACCAATGCACTTCACATTTCCATTCTCTATAAGCTTTCCTATAACGGTATAACCATCATCTCCAGCTAGAATGCTAGATGAATATCTAAAAATCACATCCTTCACTTAGGCCATCTCCTTTTCTCCATCACCAAATATGCAAAAAGAGCATCATTCAAGAGTACTCTCATTTCAAAAAGAAAAAGAAAAAAATTTATCTCTAACCATATACTCCAATACTCCTCACTCCAAAATTTATTATAAAAACTTTATATATCTTTAGATAATTCTTAATTAAATAAAATTTCCTTTTTAAAACTTATTTATATTAATAACCAACAGGTTTATAAATGATTAAAAAATCAGTTAAAAAGATGTATTATTGTATTAATATATTTGAGGAATGTATAGCGTTCCTCCATATTTGGAGCCAAGGTTGGATAAGCTGACATTTCATCATTTTACCTTTCTCTTTTTCTCAGTCTTGTTTTACACAACTCAAACTTCTAGACCCAGTAACTTATTTTCTCCTCAAACTCTCCTCTAGAACTTCAAAATATAGAGATTGAGTAGATTACCGAGATACCAATTCATTTCCCTTCTCTTTTTTTCTCAATCTTCTAAGACAAACTAATCAATAGTTGATTATGTTTCTATGAAAGAAAAAAGTGTGCGCGATCTGCCTCAGCTTATACATTTGTAGTCCAGTAGTGCGCTAGTCTAAATCTTTACCGTACTACCGTATGCATGTCCCTTCTGGTCATATTTCTACCAAATCATCCATTACACAGATTGCATTGTAAAAATATAGGAGTCAATAATAAAAAGTCAAGTATATAGACATCCCTATAATCTGGTGTTGACTCCCACAGACCAAGCCAATGGCAGTAATACCTTGGGCAAGAGTCACGAAATTGCGTATCCCTCAAAATTGCATCTCATCATATCAGTAACGCTCTACAGCATAGAAGCTTGAATGATCTAAACTTCAGTATGATCACATTGGCCATGATTATCATGTTGTCCTGCTCGTCTCAGTGCAGCCTGCAACTGTTGAACCTCATTTTGGTAGGCTGGTCCATTACGATCAAGGGGTGAGAAGTATATACATAACTAGTGCCCACGCATACATCTAACCGTAATAGACAGGCATACCAAGACGAGTGATACACAATTCCAAGCTGCATTGAAATGGGCAAAGCACCTGGTAGCTGCAGTCAATGCAGCTCATACTCCGGTTCAGGCAAGCCTCTATGCCGCAGAGCGTTACTGGCGAAAGAAGATGCAGCTTGATCTGTATTTTCAATTTTATGACTCACCAGTACATGTGTGTTACTCGATCTGGCAAAGCAAGCAGCCATACTATAGAGATTTCAAGTTTCCAAGTCAGATGTTTTTCAACCTATTAATCCATGCTATAATCCAAATTGTTGGTCTTTCGGTTATTTTTTCCAACATGTATCTATAACATTTATAAGTGATCACCTTACTTTGTTGTTGACGCAGTCATCTTACTAGTATTATATTTTGTAAAAAAGTAATATGGATAAGTAATAATTTGTGGACACATTTTGCAGTAGCTATACTCAACTATCGATGTTCCCTTTTTTTCCCTTGAACTTCAGAGATATATGCCCACTCAATCCAAATTAGCATAAACTTAGACCAATATAACTAAACCTACTTAATCATAGGAGTATATGCTATGATGAAAGGCACATATATCACAAAATCATGAAAAAAAAATGCTAGACATATACATTTCTCAAGAGCTAATTGTCATTGTACAATCATTTATCTTATGCCAATACGCCCCACCTTAAAAGAGGTTCTTGAACCTTAATGGACTACCTTCATTCCCTATTCAGTATGCATACATACACATCAAGAGAATCACAGACAATGGCACGGTATAAATCAGAATAAAAATAGACATTGAAAAGACAAAATGGTTTTACCAAATAAACAACGGGTTTTGCAGTGAGCAATTGAAAAACATTCAAGATTTCAATCTCAGCAGCTTTCCAGTCCCCCAACCGGATATCTTTTTCACTCTCGAGCCAGGCTTTGACCTGCAGTAAACCAGAGTCATCAATAATGCATTAGCCTTTAAGACTATATCTTTACAATATGAATTCACAAGTATTTCCATGAACTTAGCATATGCTGAATATATTAAGGTACCTTCAAACACAATTCATGTTCTACTTTCAACTGCTTGTCATTGCTCCTCTTCATGCTCTTTTCAAGATCTTCAATCCTTCTTTCCATAAACTCAATATCCTTTACAACAAAATAAATAATAATAAAATAAAATATAGCTAAAACTGGCTGTGAAATGCAGATATGAAATATAACGATAACACAATAATCCATACAGGAATTGAGAACACACCTTCAGTCGTAACTCTGCAGTAATAACTTCTAAATCTCTTACAGGGTCCACAGAGTCATCAACATGTATGATATCCGGGTCCTCAAATGCACCTACCATATGAAAATAAACTACAATAAACGTTCTGACACTTCAAATAACCATACAAAGCATAAACACGCAACAAAAAACTATGAGTAATCAACAGGTTGAATTATTTAGTATCTTGGGAGGTTCAGATATTGTTTCACTCCCTATTAATCTATGTCAGCTAAACAAGCATGCATGAATACATATATATACAAGTGCAAAACCATAGTCACATAAAACGCGGTACGCTTCGGTACGCGTACGCGGTTCTGGTACGCAATTCGCTCTTGATGACGAATTCGGTACGTGGGGGGTATACTCATTTCGGTACGCATGGGTACGTATCGGTACGGTGTACCATGTATTTGGTACGTTGTAACAAAAACATTAGTTAACAAAATTTATAAATTTCATAACATAAAGATAAACTTAAACATAACATGATAAAATTTAATAGAAAAACAAAACAACCAAAGCATTTCTAGTCTACTCGTTTCCTTTTTCCTTTGTCATTGTGAACGCTTCCATCATCAAGGTCTTTCCAAACCATTTCTTCAAGACGAGCACTAGAACCTTCTATATACACACTTTCAGGATTAATGTCCCATTTTTTGTTGGGGCCTGATTTATAGGAATTGGAAAAACGGGATTGAAGTCGTATATTGGAGTGAATAAACACAAGTTTATAGGCTCTATTGCAATTTAAGTGATTCCTCTTCACGTATATTGGAGTGAATAAACACAAGTTTATCGGCTCTATTGTACCAAGATAGATAATTCGTTGTCATCTCTGATTTGGTACGCTGAACCATTGCTTTTTGGACCGCTGAACCATTGCTTTTTGGTACGCTGAACCAACAGCGTATGGAACGCTGGTGTACCGCGTTTCGGTACACCCCGTACCAATTCGTGGTACTCTCCCTCTTGAGCGAATTATGTGACTGTGCAAAACTTTTCACAAGAAAGAAAATCTTACGTAAAACGTGGAAAATGCCATCAACTGCACGAATGTGAGACAAGAAATTGTTTCCAAGCCCTTGTCCTTCATGAGCACCTTTAACCAAACCAGCAATGTCGTGAATCTCTAAGAATGCAGAGACCTACCAAAATATACACAACGTTAACAGTTACCACAATCAATAAAACTCACTCACATCAGCTGTGAAACTAGAAAACATCATCAAATAATAGTAAATAAATTAATATAAAAGGGAAGCATATATATTACCTCACTCTTTGGCTTAAAAAGTTGACAGAGCCATTCAAAACGCTCATCAGGGATATTAACACGAGCCTCATTTGGTTCAATGGTACAAAAGGGAAAGTTCTCAGCGGGAATTGACAGCTTAGTAAGAGTATTGAACAGGGTAGATTTCCCTACATTCGGCAATCCAACCTGAAACCGATATTAACCAACAATATTATTCCATAATATTTTATCAACAAATCAACTTACAATCTAATCGCAATACAAATTAAACATCATAAAAACATTTCACAATTGAAAAATCAAATATCCTACTGAAACAGTCCATTTCATATAACAGAAAAGCCGGTGTTGTAAAACTCGGATTACACAGCCAAGTAATCTGCGACTAATCACTACAAGGTCAGTGACAGATGCGAGTTGAGCAAAATTGGCAAAAAATCGGTCTGGTCAAAACTCATCAAACTGGTCATCTCAGTCAAAACTCGGTGTTAACTCGGTTTGAAGTATTAGAACAATAGTGTCAATGTATCCAAAAATATTTCTAGGGTCCTATGAGCAATTTTATAACATATGAACATATAAGTCCAAAATTTATAATAGTAAAAATTCATATCCCAATAATCCCCACCTAGGCTAATTGTTCGATACAAGGTAGTCAACCACTCGAGTACCGCCTAGAGAATTTTACGGCCATGATAAAAGCAAATACGTCACATTAAATTAGGCCATGTAACTTTGTATATCTCCAAGTTCATAAAATCATACGGTACATTCATTAAAAATCACTTTCACTTACAAAACTAGTTTCGAAAACCGCGAAAAACACGAAGTTGATAATCTCATCATGTAGCACTTTCATCAACATCAAACTAAATTAACCTAAATTACATTTTTAAAAACTATATAACGCTTGAATTCATGATTTCTTTATATAATATTCAATCAGAAATCAGATTTAAGTAAACTCATTAGGTTACAAAACCGTATAAAACACGTAAACCGTGTTCAATTAGACTAAACTGATGACGTCATCATGTAGTACTACCAAAGTACCAATCATTCACATTCAATAATAATTGAATTAGGTCACAATACCGTATGGAACACGTATTACTCTCGGTTGAAACCGCGTTAAACTACAATCATTATCACATTCAATAAAACTAAACTAAGTCACAAAACTGTGAAGCGCGTTCAATTAGACTAAGCTGATGACATCATCATGTAGTACTCTCGATAAATAAAACTCAATTAGGTTACAAAACCGCATAAAATACAGTACACTTGATCAAAACTGCAAAATACATGTAATACTCTCGCGTTTGATTAGAATAAACTGATGACATCACCGTGCCACACTACAGATTATAATCGCATTCAATAAACTAAATTAGGTTATAAAACCATACACTCGATCGAAACCGCATTCAAGTAGACTAAACGAACGACATCATCATCATCATGTAGTTCATTTCATTCAAAATCGAGATTACATTTAATTTAAACTAAATTAGGTCACAAAACAGTATAGCTTAAAGTTCATCAGATTCGATAAAGCTAAATTAGGTTACAAAACACGCGGTACACTCGATCGTTACCGAGTTCGATTAGACTAAACTGATGATGACGTCATCATGCCGTACTATCAAAATGAAGCTAATAATTCCATACGAATTAGGTTATATAATACTAGTAATCAATTCAGCTTTATGAAAAGTAAATAAATAAATAAATAAAAAGTATAAAACGAAATAATAAGAAGGTTACTAACGATTCCGATCTTGAGATGAGAAGAGAAACGACCGAGGATAGGACGTTCGACTGGTGCTTCCTTCTTTGCAGCTTTTGGAGGCATTTTTTTTTTTTATGGAAAGAAGGAGGTGATAGTGGTGATGATGGTGGTGGTGAGACTGCGTTACTTGGGGGAAGATTTATTTAGGGTTTTTATTTTTATAAATGAGATGATCTTTTTGCAGCTCGGGTCCTTGTTAAACGCATAAAATGTTGACGATGATTCCTTCTCTTTCTTATATTTAAGGGCCGAGCATAATATAGTGACATATTGCGGACCGGACCGGACCGAATTGAACCGAAGGTACCTGACCGAACGTATTTTGGCCCGGTTCTTGGTTCATCTTTTTCTCATATTCGGTTTTGGTTTGATCTCGTCCGGTCTTATGCAAAACCAGCGATTATTATTTGTTTGACTGGACAGGACTGAACTGACGAACCGGACCGGACTGAACTAACCCGGACCTGGACCAGAGACTGTACTCGCACTATTGAACTTTTCGCAAAACGTCTTGGTAGTCACAACATTCCTTGTCATTTATATATAACTCACTTAAATGTAAATATATTTCATAACTTACTTACACACAACTCTCTCTCTTTTTTGTTCGGTGGTATGCGTCATTCAACCCATTCCTTTTTTTCCCCTTTCATGCGTGAAGAACACAATACGTAGCAAGGGATGATGCGTTGTGATAGGTATGTTCCACCTAAGACACCTGTTAAAAAAACCAACTAGAAGATGACGTATCCAAAGTCAAAAATCAAAACATGTTTTCATACATAAAAGCTAGTTTGGTTGTTGATTATCGAAATCATACTAAAAACATAATAGAATCATTGTCAATCAAATGTTTCGCGTGAGTGAATATCAATCAACTATAAAATCACTGCACCCAAAAAAAAATAGACTGGAGAATCATGAAATGAGGTCATTCTAAACCTTTAATTTGGTATTTTTGGTACAACAACAACAACATACCTAATCCGGTCAGGGCGGGATGATACGTGGGAATCGCACCAGGCTTTACCTCTCGAGGGATCTCGAGAAGCTTACAACCCCCACCAGGCAGTGTACCTAATCGTTGTAGTATAGTATAGTGACAAGTACAGGGGGATTGATCGTTCAGCTAGGAATAGTGTGGAAAAATCCTACTACACTTTTTCATGGAAAAATCCTTGAACCTAGGGTGTGTGCGGGGCATTTGATAGACAAAATCTTCATCCCCATCCGAGAATGTAATTAACCCTTCTATGAGTTTTTCATCGAGGTTGGTCAACCGTTTGAAAGGTTTTCCAAACACAACTTGGGTCAACTTTTCATCAATAAACTCTCCTAGATTCTCCATAACTATGAACTCAACAAGATAAACCAAGCTTCCTACAAACACATGCAATGGTATTGCCCTAGCAATAATGTTTTCTCCTTTGTATTCTAACTCATCTACCATGATTTTATTGTATTCATTACGCGAGATTATGTTTATTGGGAGAGATGAGTTAAGATAGGCGTTAAAGCTCTTAAATCCGATCTTACAAGGAAATTGCATGTTAAACGAACTATCACACTCAATCCTGGTTCTAGGGTCGACATAGCTAAGAGGATTTATTTATTCTTCCATCCTATTCTCATTAATCACATCACCATCATCAAGATCCTCATCGGAGTCTGAATAGTAAAAAGGGCTAGCCCTACGGTCATCATCATGATCAGACTCCTCTAACTCAGAATTATTGTCAAAGTGGTGGTTGGGCGAGAGGTTAGGTGGGTTCTCATTCTCAACTAAAGGGAGTGGGGCGGGCATTTGGAAAATCCTACGACGAAAAACACGAATAACGGGAATCAAACGATCAATGTTATTGTTATCCATCGAAATAGTTTACGAACAAAGGAAACAAAGAAATAAGATAGACTAAAGAAAACCTAAAAATAAAAATAAAATCGTACTAGAAAGGAATCTAGCAAGTAGACCTAATAAAAAGAAATTCTAACCTAGACAATAACTATTCCCCGGGCTGCGGCGCCAAAAACTTGATACGTGGGAATCGCACCAGGCTTTACCTCTCAAGGGATCTTGAGAAGCTTACAACCCCCACCAGGCAGTGTACCTGATCGTTGTAGTATAGTATAGTGACAAGTACCGGGGGATTGATCGTTCAGCTAGGAATAGTGTCGCTAGGATTAGAAAACCTAAATACTAGTTCTAAAGGTGAGGGATGATTCTTTTTGTATTTTTATATTTTTTAGAAAGCAATTAAAAATATCGGGTTTGAAGGATTTGGGCGGAATTAGTTGCTAGTCAACTAACCCAATACTAAAGATGCAATCAAAATAAAACACTAAAAATGAAAATAAACTAAATTATACTAAGGTTGTGAGCAATAAGTGGAGAAGTTGTGTTTACTTAGATTTCACTACTCCCTAGATATCTTTTACACGTTAATTACTTATTATAGTTGCATGGATGACGGATTGTATTCCTTAATACCATTCATGGGGTGGCGCACTTAACTCCCCAATCCTATGAGCTCTTATCTCCTCCTATGCCATGCCCAGCACAACCATAGAGATTATAAACAGTGGCTCATGCATTAAATACAACCAATAAAAACCTAGTGCACATCAGTTCATGTTTCCTAAGACGTTCAAGCATGTTACCATTTGGAGATCTGCCAGTTTTCTTAAGCCTAACATCGAATTCATTCATCCAATACAATTATAAACAAGTAATCAACGCATAATTAACATCTAGGTTTCATTAGATCCAAGCAAACACAAGATAGATCTAGCCTAGCATGATGGAATTAAGACAAGAACAAGATATAGACAACCAACACATAGACATATTGATTGAATTAAAAGAATACTTATCTCAATTACACATGAAAGGTATCAAGGGCTTAGAACCCTTGAAAAACCTGTAAAATTCGCACCAAGTTCGTACTTAGGGTTTCTCCAAAACTTCTCTTTTTTTAATGAAAAAATTAGAAAACTATATATAGGAAATAGGGTCTGACGGCGTCAAGACAAATCTTGTGACGCCGTCACCTCGCCGCCAAAATATTTCTCGGACTGCCTTGATCTACTTTTGACGCCGTCATGTGTTATGCATTTCCAGGCCGTCATGAATTTTACTCTTGACGCCCTACCTCGTGACGCCGTCAAATCTGTACTGGATCGTCATGGAAATTACTCTTGACGCCGTCAGGATGTTACTCTTGACGCCGTCACCTACTGTTCCCAGCAAGGAAAATTAAGACTTTGGCGTTTTCTTCACTTTTATGCTCCAAAAACGTCCGAATTGCTTCCTTTTCCAGATTTCTCTCCCAAAGTACCTAAAATCACAAAAGGAACGATTTAAGGCAATATTTGATCAAATAAATTCAATTCCGGACTTAAATGACCCCCTAAAAGTGGTTCATTTTTCGCCTCATCATAGGGCCGTGTACAATATTCCCTAACTCTATAGGATCCTACTTCACTCCTATGTCGAGCCGTTAGAAGCTCCTAACATGGGATCAATAGAATTCTCCTACGCATTAAATACAACCAAAAATCATAGTACACCTCTGATCATGTTTCTTAAGACGTACAAGCATGTCACCAATGGAAGTCTGCCAGTTTTCTTAAGCCTAACGTCGAATACAATCATCCGTAACAACTATAAACAAACAATCAACCCATAATTAACATCTAGGTTTCACTACATCTAAGCAAACACAAAAGAGATCTAGCCGAGCATGTTAAATTGAAGACAAGTGTAAGATATATTCAAGCAACACATAGACATATTGATTGAATTGAAAGAGTACTTATCTCAAATTGACATGAAAAATTTCAAAGGGATGAAACCCTTGAAAAAGCTGTAAAAATTCGGACCTAGGGTTTTGTTGGATAGATATACTCTGACCAAACTACTTTGTGGCTTGTAAGGTTTTAACAATCTTGAATAACTCAAAACAGTTAATATTGAAACAATGATATTACTTTGTAAAGTATGTGGAATCTACTAACACAAAGCTAAGAAGAACTTTGTTAATATTAAAACAACTCTTAAACCTGCCTCTCTAATTACAGGTTCACTAACAATCCCTAACTTTCTCTAAAATCGTTTTGTAAAACTCTAAGACTCTTAGAAACTTAGTATGACTTCGTACCTCTAATACCATCATAAGGCTCCTTATATAGATAACCTTAAGTCGGTTTACATTATCTACTTGAATGACAAGTAATTATCCCTAACTAATTCTAGAATATTCATACAATATTACATATTAATCCTTTAATCAATATTGCACTTAAGTCCTTGTTCTTCGAAGTACTTTGAATAATCTTCAATAAGTAGCAGTACTTTGACCTTGATCAGCATGTTGACTATTGAGCAGTACTTTGACATAGTAGTACTTTGACTTCATATCCCAACAATCCTCCCCTAACTTGAACTCCACTTGCTTGATTTCAAGTTTCTTTACTTTCTTGAATCTTCAAAATCTTTATCATTCAGGAAAATTGTTTCTTTTATCTCTTTTCAATCCTGTATGTCAAAGTGCTCTTGATCATCATCTTCTCAGCAACTCAGCAACATTTTGACAAAGTGTACATCAAATCTTTTAAAGTTTCATACTGTTCTCATCACTTCCAGATGTGTAAACTTCTGTGAGAGGTGAATCATTGAACTTTTAATGGATTTTGATGTCTCTTTACCAAAGCCATTAACTCTTGAGTAGCCAATGTTTAGGTTAGAACAACCATGGTACATTGATAACCATATGATTTTTAGCAAATTATCAGCTATCAACGGATTTGAGTAGTCTTTACCAATAGCCGTTTGCTTTTGGACTAGTTAGTTCTTTGATCTCAACCATGGTGAACTAATTACCATAAATGGTTTTTCCACAACCTTTACCATAAGCCATTCTCTTGTGGGCTAGCCAACTCTTCACTTTTACAGATATGGTGAGTTGAATACCATACAATTTTTAGTAAATTGTCAACTAAAAATGGATTTGATTATCACATTAGAGTCGTACCCTCATGATGAGTCAAACTCTTTCTTGTCTGTTAAACATGGTGAGTTGATTACCATTTGTTGTGCAGTACAAGTACTAATACCATGTTTTTCTCTTCAAATTCTTTTATTTACATCATCTTAAACATCAAAAACTTTTATTTTATTTTACAAAGGACTTATACTGGTTTTATGCTGCAAGCATTACTTTGATAAACTGTTTGTCTTGCAGTACTTTGAGAAAAATACTTATTATTCAAAACAAATCATACCAGTACTTGTGCAATTTTATTCTTCTGATTTAGTCCACCTGATAAATAGCTTAATCACCATAAAAGCTACTTCAGTTTCATCTTCAAGCTCCGTTCCATGATCCAACATCCTGAGCATAAGTTCTCTTATCAGAGGATATCTTCTTTCAGCTAACATGTGAATCATGGTACCATCTTCCATCTCCAGTGAATGAACTCCTGATGACTCAAAGAATCTCCATCTTGTTATCTCCCAGTTTTCTTGATCATTCCACAGAGTATCATTACTTGTTTTTTCTGTTTCCCAGATGGTTATTAAATCTCCAAGTAAGATTAATCCCACTCCTGTTGCTTCAATACTCTCATAGTATGTCTACACTTGCAAGTATAAATTGTATAGATCTTCTCTGTCAATTAAATGCAGAACATCCCATAACATATTAAACACTGTGAAGCTTTTATCTTCTCTGTTGAACATAAGATAGTTCCCTTCTTTTGATTCAACCACGGAGAATGAGATAATCTTTGATTTCTTTCCAGAGTCTTCTGTTTTCTTGTTCTCAAAATCAACCACTCTGAAATAATTCTTCAGTTCATCAATTGTGTCTTCATGTATCATTTTAAGTCTTTTTGACAATTGATCATCTTGAACTGCTTTCTTCCTTTTCAACTTTCTTTTCTCAGCTTGTTCTTTCCTTATATCTTCTAACTTCTTTCCCTTATCAACATCCATGGGTACAAAACTTTCTAAATCTTTCTTAATAGACTCTTGTACTTCATCCCATAGAGCTTTTACTTCTGGATATCTTAATTTTTGTAGATTCTTGAATCCTCTTCTCTTCAAGAAACTAATCATCCAATTTCTTTCTTGAGCAATAGTCATAGGTTTTCTTGTTACAGAAACTGACTTATTTACTTCTTCCAAGTACTCCGCATTATACACAGCTTGTTGTTGTCTAGCAATTTCTTCATTCTTTGCTACCTCTATTTCTCTCAGCTGTGCAAAAGTAAACTTCTTCTTTTTCTTCTTAATCTTCTTTTGCTTCATGATCCCTTTACCTTTGTCTTTGGGATCTAATTCTTCAGATTCAGAAGAAGATTCAGAGACTTGTTGTGCAGGCTCAGAAATATGTATACCTCCTGAAGGTCTATCCAAATTGAGCATAATCTGAGCTATAGTCTCACCATCACTTGTTGTATGCTTCTTGACTTCTTCTTGTTGTATAGGATTGGAAGGACCAGCTTCATCTTCAAAAGTCTTTGTAGAAGGTCCAGCTGTAGAAGTTCCAATATCCATAGCAGCATTACCTTGTACATCAGTACTTTCAGCAACAGTACTTTGAACATTAGTTCCTTCTAAATCAATTTCATCTGTATCTCCACTTTTAACAGCATCATCCTCAACTTCAAGATTAACTTGTTCTGTCTCATCACTTTTCCTCTCAATGATATCTTCATAATTAGTATCTTGTTGAGCAATGTTCTTTGCCTCAGCATAATGCCATAGATGAGCATCTTCAGAATATTGAATTCCAGCATCATCTTCATTCAAATTATCTTCCTGATTCCTCCCCAATTTGAAAGATGATGACTTCTTATGACTCTTCTTAGACTTAGAAGCTTTCTTTGTTGATTTAGACCTTTTTTTTTAGCTGTTTCTTTTCTTTCACATACAGCCTAAAATTCTTCACAAGTGGCTACACAAACCTCTTTAACCTTCTGAACTTGTTTCTCAACCTTTTAATTTCTGCAGTCTGATCAGCCATAGCTTTCTTCATTCTCCCTAACTCTCTAGTCAAGGCATAATTATCCAAAGGACCCTCAATTCCCTCATCTTCTCCAGGTGTTTGAAACCCACATGTGGAAGTATAATCATTGGGAGAAGGTACTGGAGTATACTCTGAAGCAGTACCTTGCAGAGAA
The DNA here is from genome assembly GCA_030686995.1 of Artemisia argyi. Lineage (NCBI taxonomy): Eukaryota > Viridiplantae > Streptophyta > Magnoliopsida > Asterales > Asteraceae > Artemisia > Artemisia argyi. The sequence goes on from CM060680.1 coordinate 65,142,806, forward strand.
GTACTTTGTGGAGAAGTTCCTTTAGCAGAAATAGATTTTTCCCTAGAAACAGATACTGAGGGAGTTCTTTCACTTAAATCATCAGGTTTTGGTGAAGCAATTGGTGGTGTAGGTGTATGTACTGATGCAGAATGCTCAGAATGATCAGATTGGTCAGCATTATCAGAATTAGCAGAACCGCTAGCTTCAACAACATCATCCCTAACAGCCTGTGCTACCTCTAACATATAAGCATTAAGAGGTGTATTGTTACCCGAAAAATTAACTCCCTTGTGAGACATAAAGGTAAACACCTTTGGTGGCATCCTAACTGTAGGTATATAATCTTGAGGTTTTTGAATCCCATCAAGTGGATTCTCTAAGAGAAGTTGAACAAATCTAGGATACATCAGAAAAGGTGATCCAACCTTAATATGTGCAATCATACCATCAAGGATCATATAAGAGAAGTCAAATGGTTGATTGGTAACTAGGCCAACTAATGCAGAAGCTATGGCATGCCCAAATTGATCCCAAGCAGTACTTTTGGGACTTAAGCAATGAAGCAAAACATGAATAAGATACTTCCAATGAGGACTTACCATTGCTTTCTGAAAAGTAATCCTGTTCAAAGGACCTTCATACCCAATATCTCTCATAGCATCCCAAACTTCTTGTTTAGCAAACAAAACAGAGCCTCCCTCATCATCAAACAGCAAAACCTCCCTGATTGTGGCCTCAGTAACACGGATGGCTCTCCTAGCAACTGTAGCGTGAATAACATCCTCTCCATCTTCTATCTCATCCCTAGCCGTAGCCCAAAACGCTTGTATCCAAGGTCCAATAATTTCTGGGTTTACCAAAAGCGAGTAATTGATGGTGGTTCCGGTGAGAAAATCAATGATTCCATGAAAGTCAATGTTCCTCTGTGTTTTCTCAGGGTTTGCAATCATATTGTGTTTGGTGATGGTGGGTCGGTGTGCCATTGCGATTATGTTTTGAGAGAAGAATGGTAATCGTTAATGAACTTGGTGGATTTGATGAATGATAGCCGTGAATGTATACGGGTGTATAAATATGAAAAAGATATGAGTAAAAAGGGATAAGATACAAAGAATCACAGTGAATTAATTATTTTACCATTATTTTTGGAAGTTATCTTCCCCATATCTTTCGAAAGTTTGTTACCCGCATTTTTGACCGTTGGAGCAGTATCCTGACACGTCAGCGTACCCTTTAGAACACCAAGCAGTAATTTCCATAGAACATGGAGCAGTACTTTCAGTTTGTAAAGTAAAGCAGTGCGTTGAGCAAAGTACTTTCCTATCAAAATATCTTTAGCGTTTACTATTTGACCAAAATATCTTTGAAAGTCAACCCGAGATAATTAATATCTTTCCAAATTATTTCCCAAAACTACCAAGGCAAGTAGAATTAAATGAGCTTCATTAATTCCCCTTATTACTTATCTTTCCTATAAAAGAAACTTTCCACCTATACATCTCTTTCATCAACACTTGTAATACTCTGCCAAAAACCCTAGTGAACAACATGAGTCACTTCCCTTTGGTGTACATCTCTTCTGATTCAGATGGCTCCACAGATTCAGAGATCATCTAATATTCTGACTCTGACTTTGATGATGATGCAGGATGGAGTGGGTACTTTCCTCTGAATGTATCAACCTCCACCATCACTGATGCAGCAAGCACTACCAATCCAAAACCTAAGAAAAAAGTGTATGTCCCTGCTCCTAGTTCTTCTTTGGCAAATGAACTTCCACATGCCTTGACCCAAGCCCTTGAATCAGCCATAAAGAATATGAAGTGGCCTGTCCCAAGAAAAGAGAGACCTCCCAAACAAGTACTTGGCCTGGCTTGCCCAAGGAAGCAAGCTTCTTTTGATGACAAAAGAAAGACTGCTCAAAAGGGAAAGCAAGGTTATCATGGTAAAGGAAAAAGGCCAATGGAGTAGGGTGTGTTGGGTAGGGTAGGTAGGTGTGGTGTAGGGTGTTTGTGGTAGTTCTCTGTGTGTCCAGTTTGTGTCTTATGTCATGGTTGTCTGTATCTCTTGGACTTATGAATGTATCCTCTGAATAACAATGAATAAAAATCTTTTCCTTTGAATGATACATGTAGCCTCCCCTCAATTAATGACTAACAACTAATGCCTCCCCTAAAAAATAGCTTAATTATTAATCATACAAATACTCACAACTAAAAAAGTAAATCTTGAAACATCAAAGCCCTTTGTGAGTAGATCTGCTACATTATCATCTGTATGGACTTTGACTACATTGATAAGCCTATACTCATAGCAATCTCTGATAAAATGATGTCTGATTTGAATGTGCTTTGTTTTGGAATGATAGATTGGATTCTTCACAATACAAATGGTACTCTCATTATCAATGTTGATAGGAGTATTCTTGAAGTTGAATCCATAATCCAAAAGCTGATTTTGCAACCAAAGTACTTGTGCACAGCAACTTGCAGCAGCTACATACTCTGCTTCAGTGGAAGATGTTGCTGCAATTGTTTGCTTTTTGCATTGCCATGAGACTAATCTACTTCCAAGATACTGACACCCTCCAATTGTAGATCTTCTGTCATAGTTGTCACCAGCATAATCACTATCTGAAAAGGCTTGTAGATGAAAAGGGGACTCCCTAGGATACCACAACCCTAGCTTAGGTTGTTGCCTAAGGTACCTAAAGATCCTCTTGACAGCATTCAAATGTGATACCTTGGGTTAAACTTGATGTCTTGCACATAAACACACAGCAAAAGTAATGTCAGGCCTAGATGCAGTTAAGTACATTAGACATCCAATCATAGACCTGTATAATTTGACATCAACATCTTCTCCTTCTTCATCTTTTCCCAAAGGCTTGTTAGGATCAACAGGTGTGGATGTTGGCTTGGCAGTAGTGAAGTTAAATCCCTTAAGAATATCTGCAACATACTTATCTTGACTTATAAATATTCCACTGCTTGATTGTTACACTTGAAGTCCCAAGAAGAATGTTAATTCTCCCATTGAACTCATCTGAAATTCTTTTTGCCTAAGATCTTCAAATTCCTTCACCATAGATTGCTTAGTAGCACCAAAAATAATATCATCTACATAAACTTGGACAAGCATGATATCCTTCTTATCTCTTTTGATAAACAAAGTCTTGTCAATAGCACCTCTCCTGTAACCATGTTGTAATAGGAAATTGGAGAGTCGTTCATACCATGCTCTTGGGGCTTGATGAAGGCCATATAGAGCCTTGATAACCTTGTAGACTTTGTTTGGATGTGCAGGATCTTCAAAACCAGGATGTTGTTTAACATAAACTTCCTCTGTGATAGTGCCATATAGAAAAACACTTTTAACATTCATCTGATATACAGGAAATCCCATATAAGATGCAAAAGCCAAAAATAGCCTTATGGCTTCAATCCTTGCCACAGGAGCAAATACTTCATCATAGTCTACTCCTTCTTCTTGTCTATATCCTTGAGCAACTAACCTTGCTTTATTCTTGATTACATTCCCTCTCTCATCTCTTTTAACTCTGAAAACCCATTTTGTTCCAATTAACCTTTTACCATCAGGTAAATCACATAGTACCCATACTTCTTGAAATTTAAACTTTAAGAGTTCTTCTTGCATAGCTTCAACCCAATTTTCCTAAGCTAATGCTTGTTTTATTGTCTTAGGTTCTTCTTGAGACAAAAAGCAAGCAAATAAACACAATTTCTGATCCTTATGATTCACCCTGTTCTGCTTGTAAATAAAGCTAAGTAAAAAAGTATGTTGTTGAGACATATTCTTAGTTTTAGTTCTTGTAAGTACTCCTGAATTTGAAGGTCCAATTATCTTACTGACAGGATGATCTTTGTGAATTATAGAGTAGGAGTTGGTGATACTTCAAGATTATCTTCCAAATTTGTGACATCAGGGTCTTCATTAGAATCTGAGATAATGCCTTCTTGTTCCAACTCATCATCAGTATCTTCTAAGGCAGGCATTCTTCCAATTTGAAGTATCTAAAACTTGAGAAGTACTTTCAAATGGATCAGCAGTACTTTGGGGCACAGTACTATCAGTGCCTTTAGCCTTCTTCTTTTCTGCTTCATAAGCTCTCCTTTGATCATCTTCATAGGATTTTGCAATTGTTTCTTGAAGGAGCATCCTATTAAGTTCATCTTGGATAGCTTGGTCTTCATTAGATACTGCAATATTTGGTGGAACAGTACTTTATGGATCAACAGTACCTTGAGGTGCAGCAGTACTTTTCTTCTCATCATTGGGTGCTTCATCAGAATCATCTTCAGATCTTATGTTAATTCAATGAACAATGTATTGTAACTCTTCTTCATTAAGAACAACTTGATTTTCTTCCCTAACAGGTACATAGTTCATAGATGAAGACATTAAATCAAGATCAAACATCCAATCAGGACCTTTACCTTTTTGATTTTCTTGTTCTTCTAGAAATTCAACATGAAGACATTCTTGAACCTTCTTGGTAGCCCTGTTGTACACTCTGAATCCTTTGCTATTTGTACAATAACCCAATAAGTATCCTTCTTCTGATTTATCATCAAATTTTCCCAAATTATCAGCAATGTTTAAGATAGCCAGGGGACATCCAAAAGGTTTCATAAACTTTATGTTTGGCTTCTTTCCCATGAGTAACTCATAAGGTGTCTTCATCTGAGGTTTTGTCACTGAGATCTCTATTTAGCACATAACATGCAGCACTTACAGCTTCAGCCCAGAATGGAACAGGTAATTTGGAGTCTGCAAGCATTGTCCTTGCTGCTTCTATCAAAGTTCTGTTCTTCCTTTCTGCAACTCCATTTTGCTGAGGAGTTCTAGCAATACTGAATTCTCTTTTAATTCCTTTCTTAGCACAAAAGTCATCCATAAGCTGATTCTTGAATTCAGTCCCATTATCACATCTAATTCCTCTAACCTTGAGTCTTAACTGATTTTCAAGTGCTATTATAAGATCATGAATAACATCAAAATTTTCATCTTTGAATCCCAAGAAAAAGACCCAGCTAAATCTGCTACAATCATCTGTTATAACCAAACAATACTTCTTCTTGTTTAAGCTAACAACTGAAACAGGTCCATATGCAGCAACTCCAAAGGCTCCCTAATTGTTCTTTCTTCAATCTTCTTACATGAAGCCTTGTGTTGTTTACCCTTCTTGCAAGCCAAACATGAATGGTCAAGTTTGAATGTTTTAGAAGGTAAACCTTTAACTAAATTTCCTTTGACCAGCTTATTGATGTTTTTGAAATTTACATGCCCTAGCCTTCTGTGCCATAGATGTGCTTCCTCCATTGTTGCTCTTGCAATCAAGCATGTTGCCCTTTCAGCAGAATTGATGTTCTTCAAATCTATGCTATACACATCATTGGTTCTTGGTGCTCTCAGCGTCACCAAGTTTTCATCTTCTAATCTAAACTCAGGGGAGAGATTAAGACATTCTGTGTCAAGAAACAATACAGGGTACTTCTTGTCACAGATCTGAGAGACTGACAAAAGGTTGAATTTAAGCTCCTTCACATATCTGACATTCTCAAAATCAATAGATCATGCCTTAATGGTTCCTTTGCCAGTGATTCTCCCTCCATCAGGATCATTCCCAAATGCAACTCTTCCTCTAAAATAAGCCTTAAAATCTGACAAGAGCTCCTTTTCTCCTGTCATACTTCCAGAGCAACCACTATCCACAATAAGATGATCTTTAAGCTCCTCTGCTGGGTTGCCCTGCATAAAAATGAAAAGGGTTAGTTTCTTTTAGGAACCCAAGCCATTACTGACTTGTGTTCCCCTTGTGGAGTAACATACTTAAATTCTTTGAGTATGTAATCACCCCCTTTTTCATCCTTATTATCTGAAAGTACTTTGTCACTCTCAACAGTACTTTCTTTCTTAACCCATTTAGTTGTAACTTTTGGTGTTGGGTTCTGTGTTCTAGCAGCTTTCTTTTCGTTGTAAGGCCTTCTAGGTTTGTAAGAATTGAATATCTTAGGTCTTACACTTGAGTATGTGCTAGCAGTACCTTGATTGAGAAACTTCCTAACAGTACTTTGAGGAAGTACTGCTTGACCAGTGCTTTGTGAAGGTACTGTGGATTTGGAGAATGGTCTTTTCTTATGAGGGTACCTATAGTCTTTTGAGAAATTACTATGGTTAACCCTATTTGTGTAATTCCAAACTGGTTTATTCTCTCTGTGCTTATGGGTTGTAGATGTGGTCTTTGGGTATTTGCTTAAGTATTCTGAGTGATAATCACAGTCCTTGATCAAATGATGAGGACTATAACATACAAAGCATAACTTGGACCCATCATCCCAAATCTATTCCCAAAAGGTTTTCTATGATAAGCAGTATTTTGAAAAGAGTTTCTTGTAGGTACTGCTGAATGATCAGCAGTACTTTGAGAAGTTTTTGGAAGAACTGCTTGTTTTGAAAAATCTTTTTCACATTCAGAAACCTTATTATCATCCCTAGGTGCTTCAACAGATTCTCCTAAAGGCTCAGGATTTGATTGACCTTTAAGCTTTTTCCTAAACTCTAGGTTATCTACCCCATAACAAGAGACATCTGTCCTAGGTGGTTGAAAACTGCCTGGGGTGGAGGAACTTCATTGTAACTTTTGTTTTTCTTAAACTCAGGAGGTGTTGAACAAGGTGATTCCTCATCACTAGATATGTTTCCTTCTAAACTTATGAATTCTTCATCACTAGTTGAGGTTTCCTGAGAAAGATTTAATTCTTGGTTCCTAGATGAAAGTACTTCTGAATCATAACCTAGGCCAGTTTTAATGTTTGCTGTTCTCTGTTTCTCAACAAAACTAACAAGTGACAGACCTGATTCTTTCCAAACAGCAAGTTTTTCTAGCAACTTATCTCTTTCTTTTGTGACCTTTTCTAATTCAGAAACTTTACATCCTAACTTCCACTCACTTAGCTTTAATTGATAATCTTGTTGTTCATATTTTTCAGCCCAAGATACTTCATTATTCTCATGTGTGATTATCTTAGCTTCCATGGATTCTAAAGTCAATTGATAACCAGCTATCTCAGACCTAGCCCTTCTATAGTTATCTCTTTATGTTTCATATTCTTTAAGCATCTTTTGATAAGAGTTATTACATTTGGAACATACCTCAGAGATAGTGGATGAACTTGGTGAAGTAGCCATCATAGCAAGCTGAACAGTTTCTTCTTCACATTCCATGCTCCAATCAAAGCTTCCTAGACCATCTCTTGACTCCAAAGCTTCATATCCAGGTTCCTCATCAAAAGTTGTGCTCCAATCAATCTCTTCCAGTGCAACCATAGAATAGGTTACTGGTTCATCATCAAATTCTTTACTCCAATCAACTTCTGACAGATCTTCTTGAGCAATCAAGGCTTGTGACTTTGGCTCAGCAATAGGGACTTCTTTTCTTTCAACCTTGGGTTTAGGTTGTTCAATCATCCTGTTTGCTTGATACTTTGCAAACTTACATTCCCTTGCAAAGTGACAAGTCCTTTGACAGTTAAAGCATTCAATCTTGGACTTCTCAAATGCTATACCTTGCTTAGCCTTGAAATCAATACCTCTTCCTGTCTTGTTCATAAACTTCTTGATCCTTGCAGCAATCATGGCAACCTGCCATCTTATGTCAATTTCTTCCATAGCATCATCATCAATTTGCAAAAGATCTTCTTGATAAGTAACAGGTAGAGTAGCTTGTTGAGCAAAGAATGTACACAAAACATCATCTGAATTGGGGGTATGTGATGAAGTGGCAGAGATCAAAGTTGTACATGGATTTTGTGTTTCTACAACAGTACTTTGGACAGGATGAGCAGTACTTTTAGTGGAAGTACTACTTCTGTTTTCAGAGGAGACAAAAGCAATGTTGTGAGAACTTGAACCTTTATTACCCTTCATCTCATGCTCATACACCTTTAGATTATTGTAAAGATCATCAAAGTCCATAGTGTCCAATCCAGGTTGTCCTCTAATCATGGTAGCTACCACATGCCATGCAGAAGGCAAACTCCTTAATAATTTCAAATTAGCATCTTCAACTGTTGCCTCAGCTCCATATAACTCTAACATGCTGAGTAGATTTTGATATCTATCATAAGCAGAGTCAAGACTTTCTCTTTCACAAACAATGAAGGTTTCAAACTGTTGCTTCAACAGGTTCCTGTGCATCTTCTTGGAAGCATCATTACCTCTAAATCTTGTTTTAATAGCAACCCATAGTTGTTTTGCATCCTTGGCATCATGAAACTTCAATAAGTGACCATTAGGAATGGCAGAGAGCAGTATATTGAGATCCTTATCTTGATTTCTTTTGGTAGCAGCTGGTAAGGTTGGCTTAGGTGGTGTTGGTTGTCCAGGGATCTCCAATGGTTCATCAATTTGCATATTACCATTGACAATCACATCCCATAGTGCATGGTCTGTGATGGAAATGTACTGCCTCATCTTCATGGCCCATAAATCATATTCTCCCTTCTTGACAATAGGAATTCTGACAGCAGTGATGGATGGAGCAGGTGCAACATCTGTCGACATCTTTAAGGGTTTGTTTGTAGAATTGGTTTAATAGGTTTTCTTCTTAATCAGAGTCTCTAACACAAGCTCTGATACCACTTGTTGGATCGATATACTCTGACCAAACTACTTTGTAGCTTGTAAGGTTTTAACAATCTTGAATAACTCAAAACAGTTAATATTGAAACAATTATATTACTTTGTAAAGTATGCAGAATCTACTAACACAAAGCTAAGAAGAACTTTGTTAATATTAAAACAACTCTTAAACCTGCCTCTCTAATTACAGGTTCACTAACAATCCCTAACTTTCTCTAAAATCGTTTTGTAAAACTCTAAGACTCTTAGAAACTTTGTATGACTTCGTACCTCTAATACCATCATAAGGCTCCTTATATAGATAACCTTAAGTCGGTTTACATTATCTACTTGAACGACAAGTAATTATCCCTAACTAATTCTAGAATATTCATACAATATTACATATTAATCCTTTAATCAATATTGCACTTAAGTCCTTGTTCTTCGAAGTACTTTGAATAATCTTCAATAAGTAGCAGTACTTTGACCTTGATCAGCATGTTGACTATTGAGCAATACTTTGACATAGCAGTACTTTGACTTCATATCCCAACAGGTTTTCCCTCAAAGTTGCACCCTAATGAATGAAAATTGAAAAACTATATATAGATTATACAGGATGATGGCGTCAAGAAGAAATATGTGACGTCCATCAACTCGCCGCCCATAATGAAATCGGATTGCCTAGATCTAGTTTAGACGCCGTCATGTGTAATTTTGTTCTGGGCCGTCACTAACATATGGACCATGACGGCCTTGGGTAACGACCGTCATGTCCTTAGTACAAAACTTTCTGGATCATCACGTGTATCATCCACTTCCACCTCTTGTATTACTCTTGACGCCGTTACTTGGAAACTCTTGACGCCGTCAGGTACTGTTCCCAGCAAGGAAAATTAAGACTTTGCCGTTTTCTTCACTTTTATGCTCCAAAAACGTCCAAAATGCTTCCTTTTCCAGATTTCACTCCAAAAGTACCTAAAATGACAAAAGGAACGATTTAGGGCAATATTTGATCAAATAAATTTGAATCCGGGCTAAAATGACCCTCTAAAAACGGTTCATTTTTCGCCTCATCACGGCGTATGAAGGAGGTGAAATGTAGACTGATCGTACCCCTATCCCAGGATAAACCTGGAGGTAAATAGACTGCAGGAAGACCTCCGGTTGGTGTGTGGAGTGGGAACCCAGAGGGAAGTAGACGAAAATAATAGGGCCAAACAAAATAAAGCAAACAAGCAGACAAGCATACAGAGTAATAGAAACATATAAGCGCTAACAAAACAACAAGCATAGAAGCATATAAGCAAACAAAGCAAAAGGCCGCAGACCAAAACCAACGCCACAAAAGGAACCAGAAAAGAAAGAGAACAAAACGAGCAAACAAGCCAACAGAGCAGACAGGCCAAGGAAAAGAAGAAGCGCTAAAAATACATAGGGATAAGAGCAATGCAATCAAGAGCAAAACCACCAAGGTAAACGCAAGCCTAAAAGGTGAGGGGGACACAAGACCAAGGCCAAAAAAAGCAAAGACCAAAGAAAGGCAACGCAAGGAGTCTAAAACTAAGGCAAAGCAAAAAGGGAAAGCAAATGGAACAAGCAAAGGGGTCTAAAGCCTAAAGGCAAAGCAAAGGCAAAACTAAAGAACAAGCAGAAGGCACAACAAAGCTCCTAGAGCCTAAAGGGAAACAAGCTAAGGGACCCTAACAACAGCAAACCTAGCCCAAAACTAACCAGAAATTCTAATCCTATCTCTCCACGCCTTCCTATCTGAGGTCATGTCCTCGGACAAGTGAAGCTCCTCCATGCCGGGCTTAAGTCTATTCTCCCATCTAAGTTTAGGTCTACCCCTCGTTCTCAGACCATCGACTATAAGCGTCTCTACTCTCCTTACTGGCGTTATTTGTGGTCTTCTCCTGACATAACCGAACCACCTCAACCTTCCTTCTCTCATCTTTGAGATGATAGATTCTACTTCAAGTACAGATCTAAACACCCCGTTCAAAATCATGTCATACATGGTTTTACCACAAGTCCACCTAAGCATTCTTAGTTCCACTACTTCCAACCTATTTTCTTGAGCTTTTGTGATAGGCCAACACTCGACCTGTACAGTAAAGCATGTCTGGCTGCCACCCTATAAAATTTACCCTTTAACTTTAAGGGTACTTTCCTATCACATAGAACTCCTGACGCCGTTCTCCATTTCGCCCAGCTCTCCCAATACGGTGGGTCGTCGTCTATCCTCCCTGAGTTGTGAATCACCGAACCTAAATATATAAAAGACTCCTAGGTGAGAGGATCTGGTCTCCGATAGAAACTTCCTTATCTTCGTTGTGACCGATCTCAATCCTACCAAAAGTACATCTCAAGTATTCAGTCTTCTCCCTGCCTACTCGAAGACCATTGTCTTCGAGGGCCTCCCTCCTATGCTCAAGTCTGTTGTTTAACCCGTCTGCCGACTCTGCCACCAACACAATATCGTCTACGAATATCATGCTCCAAGGGATGCCCTCTTGGATCCCTCGTGATAGCTCATCAAGAATAAAGGCGAATAGATAAGGGCTAATAGCTGATCCCTAGTGTAGTCCAACTTTCACGGGGGAAAACTCAGAGGTTCCCACTATGGACCGTACACGAGTCTTCGACCCCTCGTACATATCCTCTATGACTCTTAAGTAGACGAAAATAATTGGGCCAAACAAAATAAAGCAAACAAGCATACAGAGTAATAGAAACATATAAGCGCTAACGAAACAACAAGCATATAAGCATGTAAGCAAACAAAGCAAAAGACAGAACAACACAGACCCCTCGTACATTTCAATAAAATTTGGTACCAAACCATAATTTTATTGAAATGACAAAAGAACTTGTGATTGCAAGTGTTTGGTGGTCAAAAGTTGATGTAGGACCAAAGTTGAAAAAAAAAGAATAAAGGATTGTTTTTGGAAGATATTATTTGAATTAGAATTAAATTAGGATTTATCTCAAGTCTAGTTATATTTTAGGTTTATTTTGTTTGTTTGATTATGATTATTATTCAATTAGGAAATTTTGTTTGAGTCATTTTAGGATTTCCAGGTATATTAAACCGCAACCCAACACATTGTAATGCACATTTTCACATTATTCAATCAAGTTTACGTGTTTCATGTTTTATCTTCTTCTTCTTTTTTCCTATTTGTGAAGTCATGAAACTACCAGGTAACCTGCATTTGCAAGTTTTTCTGCTTCTCAACGTTTGTTGTGAACTTAAACCTTCCGTTATCTTACTTCAGGTGGTAATCAGAGCCATTTTCAATTTGGGTCTCTCCCAAATTGACATCAGGTCACCATTTTCCATCTCTATCTTTAATCATTTCGAGTTTCCCCCGATTGTTCTTTATATTCCTTTTCTTCGTTTAGTGTATTGTTCTGTTTAAAAAATAATGTTCACCGTACTATTCATTGCATTGTTCACGAAAAAAATTTAAGTGATCATGCCTGATAATACCGCACTTTTGCAAACCTTACAAGCGATTCAACAACAATTGCAATAACATACATAATAGTTGCAACAACAATCACAACAACAAATAGAGGGAAAAAAATCTTGAGGCACTTAAGAATATGAATATTCGGGAACAACCAAAACATGAACACCACCTTTATAAGCCCTCAAGTGACGAAGATGAAGAAGCTGATCAAGTTGATCCCGCGAATCATCAAAGAAACCATACTCCCAGGATAAAGGTGGACATATTAACTTTTTCGCAGTCATTAAACATTCAACTCTTTCTTGATTAGGTTTCTCAAACAGAAAAGTATTTTGAACTCATGAACATTTTTGAAGATTTCTAAGTCAAATATGTTGCTTACAAGTCGAATGGAGTTGCCTCATCTTGGTGGGAAAACCTTCAAACAGGTTGTTGATGTTAACGTAAGCAACCGATCCGCACATGGCAAAAGATAAAGAAACTAATGTTTGCGCGGTTTCTTCCGGTTGATTACGAACAAACGCTATATTCTTTATATCAAAACTATCGTCAAACCTCTCGTACCGTCACCGAATATGCTAAAGAATTCATAAGACTTGCATCTTGTAATCAATTAAAAGAGAATTTGATGCCCAACAAGTTGTGAGATTCAAAAATGGCCTTCGATATGATATTCAAGCCATAGTATCCCTTCAAAGTACATGGACTCTGGATGAAGCTCTTCGCATAGCCTTGAAAGTTGAACAAACAATCAACAAGCAGGAAAAATGGTAGCTCCATGAAAATAAATAAATAAATAAAAATAAAAAAGTTATTAGCCAATTAGGAGGTGCCAAGCAAATCATTGAGAAATGTTAAATCTTTTTTGTTTATCATCTATTCTCATCCTTTTAATTTTACATGTTAGTATGTCACATATGGAACAACTTTCTCAAACTATTTTAATTGTATGACATTCAGTATTGAAGGTGTGAATTAAAAAATAATAATACTAATAAGTAAGAAAATTTATCATTATATCATTTTAATAAGTTTACTTTTTTTTTTTTTTTTTAGCTATTGTTAATTTTACTTTACTATATCATTTTAGCTAATGGCTATTTACATCCAATCAAACTACCAAAGTTTTCAAAGTGGATCAAACTATTGGATTTTTCTAAGACTCATCACAGCCCATTGCACATGTTAGGCTCTAGTGAGAAAGTGACTGCGGTCATAAGTCACATGACCACATTGTTTCCATTATTTTTCCTTGTTTACTTTTTAATATAAAACAAAGGATAATAGCTTTAACTTTTCCAAATACATACATTTAACCAATGTTTTGAAAACCGGGTTGACCCGGGTCACTCAAAACCCGGCGGGTCAAACCGGTTAACCCGGTTTTAGAAACCCGGGTTGTTTTGACCCGTTTTTTCGGCCGGAACCGGTCGAACCGGTTAACCCGTCCGAGTCGACCCGGGTTTCAAAACCTTGCATTTAACCGAATATATGGTATAGTATTACTTATTTTATATGTCAAAAAGTCCATTGAAATAATTGAATAGATAATGTATTTTCTGTTTAGATTATTTAGAAAGGGCTGCTTTTAGACTTAAATATACGTGGTCTAACTGAGGTATCTAGTGACCGTTTTTAACTTCTTCTTTAAGAACCTCAAATGAGGTTTGAACACTATACATTTTGTCTCGCCTAAAATGAATCCTTTAGTTACACCATGCCCGACCCGAGTCCCCACGCCCGCTTTTCTTCACCCCTCTTGTAAGTTAAGGTGCCTAAACACTAGGCTGTTAATATAATACTTGCTGTATTCTATATAATACTACGAAGAGTCTTTGAAAGAAGTTTGCCGCGTATAAAGTAAACATTATGAAAGAAAAAAGAGTAAAAAAGACATGAACTAATAATCAAATCAAACATATTCATTAGCCTCATACCAGTACACTAAGTAATTTACACAGCAAAAACTGGACATGAATTGGGTTAAATAGAGGACCAAAAAACCAAATAATAACACTCACAAACCAGGCTAACAATCATACAACCAACCCTCAGCTACTACTACTGTTATACATGATTTTTTGAATTACCGACACATGAATGTTCAGAACATGACTCTTATCACCAAACAATCCTATTCTTCCAAAGCTTGCGACACTGTTGTTCAATGTTGAATTCAAGGACACATTTAAAACCTGTTTTTCGCCACTAGCGATGTAAAAGTGAGAGGGGGTCACCTTCATGGAAACTCCATAAGGAGCGTTCCAGCCAACACTATAAGACTCGTTTCCACCTATGTTGGTCAGGGTTCTTTGGATGGTTCGTGACTGGTTCAGTTTTGCAAGTGTGATGGAAGGTAAGTTTAAGTCTGCGCCGTTAACCATTGTGGCCCCACAATTTGTGCCCGTGTAATTTAGGACTACTGGCGCTGACCCGTTTATGCCACATAGGAAGGACATATAGTCTTCATAGCCTGCATATATACATGATATTTTGTTAAAAAGCATTTTAAGAAACAATTAAGTTTAAGGGTAAAGTCTCTAATATGATAAACGTACTTTCGAATTTCGTTTAAATATGAGTAGGTCTGTTGATGTGTCAACACTTGGAAATCACCAAAATACCCTTCGCACATCACGAAAATTATTCATATTGAGATGAAATTTGAGAGTACGTTTATCATATTCGCAGTTAAGAAATTTTAAAATTAATACATAACACCAAACCGATCATGTTATGCATACAAGACTTCACCCTTAATTTAATCAACATTGGCCTTTTTCACACCAACTTTTCTTAAATTACCACCTGATCTATGAAAAATTTGACTTACCCAAATCAAGAATCAATCCCGGATCTAATGCTGCAGTGGCATTTACAAAACCACTTCCCATATCAAAAGGAGTTGCTGGAGACTGGTTTATATCAGGATTAGCATACGCCCGTTGTGCCATTATGGGACCCCCATCTTTATCATGGAGAGAAGCAGTTGTTGACAGTGCAGAACCAATTGCTGAAGGACTAAAAAATGGATATTTTTGCTTAATTAATGCTGCAAGACCAGCAACATGAGGAGCTGCCATGCTCGTTCCGGACATCATTGCAAAATCCTCACCTTAAAACATATCCAAACATTAATCAGTATTACAAATATTAGTTGCACTAAAACTAGAGGTGGCAAGATGGGATGGTTGTGTAACGTGTCCATACAGGTTCAGTTGACTAAACCGGACGAAGTACAATGACAAAATGAGAAAAATTAAAAAGTACGCTGTTTGAACCTTGTGAGATAAAACACAATCCAAATCAACCCATTCATATTTAAATGGGTTAAAATAGACCTCCAAGGCTCTAACTACATCAATGAAGGACGTTAATTTATGACATGGTTGTCAATAAAATAACCATAATATTTTGACCCTTATGACACCAACTACAACCGATTAAAGACTAAAATTTATGTCATGCTTATCTATAAACAAAGTTATTACCAAGAAATTCCACCGATTCTGTGCCACCCGAACTCCAAGCAGCCCAAATAGAATTTCCAGGTGCAACTAGATTTGGTTTCAATATGTCCGCATCTTGAAAGGAATTGTCTTGTGGGTCGGGTCCTCTAGCGGAATAATACATTATTTTTGGAGCGCTGTTACTAAAATTTGCTTCTACTCCGCCTCCAATGCATGCAATGGCTCCAAATTTGACGATCTTTTTTGAAACAGGATCTCTTTCTAATGAAGAATTGTAGTACTGAAGTAATATCTGCAAAGATTTAATTGAGCCTCTTGTGAATATTCACGTGTATAAAACTCATGCCAAAAACATAACATAAAGAAAGCATTTGGTTCCTTTTACAGCATCCAGTTTCGAATACCGACGGGGACATGATGGGTTGGCTCGCAAACACTTTTTTGTCTATTTCTTAAATTTCTCTCTATATATATAATGCATCAAATGTGAACAGATTATGATACTTGTCTACTAATTTAAATAAAATAAAAAATAATAGGGTGCTATAAATACACTTGAGACGACTTTCAACTCGTTTGACTAGTTCCTTTTTTAACGAACTTTTTAATTTAACCATTTGACCTATTAAATATAAAATATAGCCCAATTATAACCCATTCATAAGTAAATGCAACAATTTTTCTGAGGCACCTCTACACAATTTTTTATCCATTTACTTTAACTTGATAGATGGTTAATTAATGAAATAAAAATAACAAAATAGCAACTCAATCTTCAAGAGTTTGTTAACACTTGATATACTCTGAACACATTTTTAATAATTTAAACTTCTTAGCTAACTTTTAAATTATTACCCTTTTGACCCCTTTCCAATATAACTTAGCCCAATGTAACCTGTTCCCACTCTAACTGCGGTTTAATAAAATAAAAAGATACTTACAGAACAAATCTATTATAATCCTATTATATCGATTATAAGTGATCCAAATAACAGTAACATGCTAAGTTTTAAAAAAAGTAATTATAAAAGGTTGTAACACTCTTGAAGGATACTACTGACCTTGGAATCATTAGCAGAAGGAATAATTATACCAGGCAAACTCATGGGAACAGGATTGAGCTGAAAGCCAATAATAAAAGGATCCATTGAGAACACAATACCAGCTGCACTCAGATTCCTAGCTGTCTGCACAGCAGTATTTATAGTCGATTGCCCGAGCACAAATTTTATAGAGTAGCTACAAATTAAAAGATTCCCTTGAACAACGGTCTGATTCAAGCTACTGGCGTCTTGGCATTCGTTCACATAATCATCATTTGGTGGCTCTGAATCATTCAGTGCATCTGTTGCAGAGACCAAAGTGTAACCTTTATCTGTTCCCGCTGCAAAGTTAAAGGAGGTATGTTATGCATGGCATTTAAAAACTACTCGTATTGAATAGTTAGAATCAGATTATTAATTGTAACTTGTAACAGAACATGATGCAGGCAAACAATAAGTGTTTAAATGTGCCTCTATTGTTTTGTAACACTAATGTTGATTTTTTTAGTGATTCATAGTAAACTGACCAAAAAGTGTTAAAAGTGTCTAAATTCTACTAAATGTTTTGCAAAATTTAAAATTCTGCTAAATGTCAGTAGTAACTGAAAAAAAATTCATCTTAAGAATAGAAACATCAAGAAAGAAAACTAAAAATGATTAATATCTAAAAGTGATTATTTGCATCTTAAAGTCACGATAATCAGATTACCTGTTTTATATCACACACCCAAACAGCCCAAAATTGGGAAAATAAAAGCAGACAAAACAGCTATATAATTCAATTATTAAAACATACGTGCAAGTCCAACTCCTGAAATGGTGAGATTGTTGCCGAGTACGATAGAGTTACTATACTTCCGATCGTGTGCAGCTGCACCCACTGTAAAAATCCATGGACTGAAGGAAGATACACTCTTGGGTGAGGGTCCAGTGTTGCCTGCGGCTTGCACCACAAAAATACCGGATTTAAATGCTGATAGCAAGGCCATGTCTATAGGATTAAAGTACGTTGCAATTCCGGGAGGACGTCTGTTCGGAGTAATTGATAAGCTTATTACATCCACTCCATCCTGAGCTGCCTGTCAAATATAAAAAAATTGATATTTTAGAAACGGCAAATGAGTCATTTTTTAGTACGGGTCAGCTTGACCTGCAACATAATTGCTCCATTTTTACAAGAACTTATTGATAAATAATGCACTAATTGGCTGAAAATAACTATAAACACTTTTAGAAAAATACTACTTGATTGGTGAACATCATCCTGTTAAACAGGAAACCGTAAGTTTTAATAATGTGACCTTCCTGATTTCCTTATATGATTAAACAGTTGTCTAACTAACATACAACATTAATGGAAGATAAAATAAATAAATAAATGTTGGAAGTTTTAATCCATTAATCTTTGTATATCGTTAGTTTAGTTTTACTGCAACATAAAAGTCCACTTAGAAAAGGCCTAGTCTGTTAATTATGGGCCTGATTAATAAGGGACGGTTATTAGTTATTTAGTTAGGATTGTAACGTTTAGGTTTTTAGTTTGTGTCGTTTACTTTTATTGAATCAGTATGCCTCTTCATGAAAGCATCGATTCATCTATTATAAATAGGTCTAGGATTCTGTAAACAATTGGTAACCCATTCGATTATTCAATATCAGTTATAAGGGTTCAAACCCCCATCTTCCTTGTTTCTTTTTTATTGATTCATTGAATGATGTTTGCATGAAGTTTGTTTGATCATATAAGATCCTGGAAAGTAACAAGACCTGTGCAAATCGATTACATAGTTTTAACAATAAATAAATAAAGTGAAATATTCTAAGGTCATAAATGTCAGTTGCAATTCATGTGCAATTTAGTTAAGCACCATACCTGGTCAATGGCAGCAACAACATCAGCAGCAAAGCCACCAAAGCTTTTGTACAACGCCTTGTAAACAGCAAGGCTGAAAAGAGAATGCCCACAACAGTATATAAGAAAAGCAAATATGCCATAAAAAGAATAAGATCCTTATATTGCAAAACTTTTAGATTCTTAGAATTTCTAGCAATAAATAAGATTTTGGCAGAAAGACAAAGTTAAATGCAAGAAAATAATACATGAAAGCAAATATTACTTACTGTGAACGAGGAGCCATTCCACTGGCATTACCATAGTGATGCCCGGCTACTATAACTGGAATACCATGGTTTCCCGCAGCAATAGAAGCTGTGTGCCTGCAACATTTTTTTTTAAGTATTTGAGTTTAGTGAAACAGAATATTATACAGTTTGCAAATGAATGACCCTAATATCAATTTATCTTAGCTAAAATAATATATGTTGGTTTCTTAGTGTTGCATCACAACCACGTAAAATAAGTCAACGTTTGCAAGGGTACTGACATGTCATCCACCACTTGTCACCTTGTAACTCGTACATATAACCTTAAATCAAAGGTTCTAGAAGTTTTAGGGTCCTTATGAGTAATAGCAAAGTGGTTACCCGAATAGACATTTGACAGAAGTTAATTGGCTTTTTTATGCAATTATCCCCATTAAAAAGTACAATTTTAAATCAAACTGAATTTCCTGAGCTATATAGCCCAAAAAGATTTACTACCAAATCATGCCCATGTACAAAAAGACAAAATTACTCACGTCCCATGGCCATCACCATCAAATGGTGAAGCATAATCTTGAGAGGCATTGAAAATTCCTCGTGTAATAGCAGATGCTGCAAAATGACGGGCCCCAACAAGTTTCCGGTTACAGGATCCTGATGGAAAGTCTCGAGTGACTTCACAAACACCCGTGAAATGATCGGGAACCGGATAACTATTTTCAGAAAGACTGTCAGCAAAGCTTACATGGGTTGGATCAATTCCGGTGTCAATTAACCCGATTACAACTCCTTGGCCAGCTGCCGCGTACCCACCTTCTTGGAGCCATGCCCCTTGAGGTAACCCCAAGAACTGTGGGGTGTGTGTTGTTGCAGTTCTAACGGAATAATCCAGGACCACGTTTGCTACTTCTTTTCGACCCGACAACTTGTGTGCCTTCACATGCAAAAGAAAAAGGTACCAATGTAATATTTGAAAAGTTTTCTTGGTCAAAATACTAGTCTTTGAATGAGGACGGTACTGATTCTTAACATCCTTTTTAGAGATACATGAAATGGTGGTTATACTTCCCGTTAACAAGTTAAGATGGGTAAAATCATAAATAGGATGACTGGCTAACAATACACATTACAAATTATACCTGTTGAGGAGTAACAAGAACAGCGAATCCGTTAACTAAGTAGTGATAGCTGTATAGTTTTATATATTTCTCCCCTTTTAGAACCCGCCTCAATAGTGAATCATGAACTCGTGCAATACGGGAACCATAATGGTGGTGTTTGCTCGTGATGTTACTGAAACTAGATTTGGGAAAAAAAATATAAGACGGCATAAGTAAATGCACTAAATACGGAGATAACCCAAAAACGTTAAATATCCAACATAATGGAAGCGGAACTTTTTGCTCAAACATAATTAAGTGTACTTTTGCTCCTTGTCAGTTGTTAAGAGTCTTGTTTAATTCTATCCTAGATGATTTCTAAAATTAGGCTTTACATGATTTTATTTTTGCTCGACTATTTACTCCATACAAGAAAATAAATCCAACAATGCCTTCCCATCAGAAAAGTTAAAAGCCAACACCAATATTAAAGTTGAAAAGCAGCCCACTTTAATACCCACAAGTCAAAGTGCATACCAATAATTCATCACACCCATACTTTCATCAATTAATAACAGAACTATTTTGTCATCATATATTGCGGGTAAAGTATGAAGCACTACAATGATGCATTCTAAATATAGCATATAGAATTTGTATACGTACTACTCCGTATAACTTATAATTTTTCAATCTAGCAATATACTTGCATTTCCTTTTACCAACATAACTCATATCCTACGAGCCTATGACGGATTACAATACCTGAATGGTACTATTATTGTGATAATTCAATAATGCGTCCATAAAATACTTAAATATCTTGCTAAACCAACTAATTAACCCCACAAAACTTCAAAAAAAGCGTAACTACATTAAACTTAAACAAAGCAAATGCATATAAAAAAATATTTACAAACTAGTAACAAAATTGACAAAAAGAATACCAAATCAAATTCAATAATTCATCAACAATTTAACAATAAACACCAAAAAATGCAAAATTCTTTGGCTCATGCTTATATGAACTATAACAAATACTTTTCTTACTATAAAACTCGTAAAGTATTAAGTAACCCACTAATCACTACAATTAACTTAAACTAAATCGATTCTAATACGATATACTTACACAAACTAACAACAAGACTAACTGCAAAATCATATCCAAACATCACTAAAAAAAGCCTAAAAATGCATAATTTCCACCTTAAAAAACTAAAAAAAACATAATTACAATAACCTTAAACAAAACCAATGCAAATCAAAATTTCCAACAAATTAGTACCCAAAAAACAACTAAAAAAAGCATAATTATCACCTTGGATTATCAAGTGTATTAGCTCCACCACCAGAACTCAACCCATGAACCCCAAAAACCTCATTCACTTTCTTACCTCTATTCACCTTATAATAACCACCACTACTAAAAACATAAGGAGCTTGTCTAAGTGTCACAATATACACACCAGCATCACTACTACTACTATTAACCTCTTCACACCAAACACACCCAATAATCAAAACCCCAAACACCACCATTAACTTGACAATGCCCATCATTTTCCCTCAATTTTCTTCAGCAAGATTTTGTTTCTGACAAAACCCATTTGGAATCCATGAAAAGAAGAGCAAAAAAGTTGGGTTTTGATGAGAGAGAAAAATGTGTGCAGAAAAGGGGTTTTGTTTAGTTTAGTTTTAGCATTCAGGGTGTTGTGTTGTGTCTGTGTTTTTGTGTATTGGGTGGTGTGCACATGAATGTTTTAATATGTTTTTAGTACAGTAAAAGAATTTTTATCTGTTGATTTTTGAGTAAATTGCAAAAACAGTCCCTGTGATAATTAGGGCCGAGCATAATAGACCGTCGGACTAGACCGGACCGGATCGAGAAACATAACCGAATTAGACTGACAGGACTTGACAGAACCGAGTGTATTTTGGTCCGGTCCTCGGTCTAGTCTTTTTCTCATATTCGGTCATCCAGTTTGGTTCAGTCTTACACAAAACCGGACATTATGTTTTGTTGGACCGGACTGAACCGATGAACCGACGAACCGGACCCGGACCTAACATTTCGATCCGGTCTCGTTCCGGTGTTTTAGGACAAGTCAGTTTTCGGTCAGGCCTGGTTTTAGTCAGTCCGGTTTGGTTTTCGGATCATGCTTAGCCCTACTGTAATTTAGTCAAATTGTAGGCGTAACAGTTTTTGTGAGCAACTTTAATATGCAATTATCGTTCATCTCACGAACTCTCACATGTTCTAAAATCAAAACTTAAGGTGATCATATGCAAAAGATAATTTTTAACTATGGTCTAAGAAATAGAAAAAAGAAATCTAAGATCACAGTTAGAATGATTTTGGTTTATTAAAAAGTTAGCTCTTTCTGTTAATGGACTCACTAAGCAACAACTAGAAACAAAATGTTTAAACATCGGGTGTTTTTTGAACATCTCATTATCTTTTACGTAAACTAGAATGGTACCCGCGCAATGCGGCGGCGCGTACCGTGTGATTATATTTTGCGTTATTTTGTTACACGCTTAGTTGTCTTCATACTTTATAAGTAGAGATATTAGAGATAGTTAAGCCACATAATTTTAGTTTGAACAAGCAACCGTTTCCTAATAAACTTCCTAATCAACTTGCTTCATAATAAATTAATTTTAAAATCTTTCTATAATAAGCAAGAAAAAAATATGAATTTTAAGTCTTTCTAATTATAAAATAGTGTCAAATGCATTATAATGTAATGCAGTATAGATTAGCATTACTTTTTTTTTTAGCCTTGATATATGAACCTAATTAAACGAACCTAAAAGGTGACCTACCTTATAAATGACTTGTGCAACTGTACAAATCATTTATTTGGTAGGTCACTTTTTATGTCCATTTAATTAGACACGTTTATCATTTTCCTTCTTTTATCAAGTCCTATGACACCAAAGGACATCCCCTAGCTTCATATGTTTTATGTCACGAACGATAATTGCACACAAAAGTAACTCACAAAAGCTTGCAGAAAGTGCGGCAGCAACTTGGCCAAACCACAAGGATAGTTTTTGTAATTTACTCATTTTTATAAAAATGTTTTAAGTGGTGGAAACAATAACGTTTTTTTGCTTTTGGAATTTTATTGACTGGTGTTTGTTTGGACTTTGGATTTGAAGGCCTACACCGCCCCACTTTTTTTAACGTTTGTTTGCGGATAATGTAGTTTGTCCTTGTATTACTTGTGACTTATAACGGAAATGAGACATAGTTTTATACACTCCCGTGACACATTCATGATTTAATGTTTTTTGACATTTTTCGGACTTACTATAAGAAATTTACGTATTGAAAATGATAGAATGTCGATCGTGCTTCCCTACATCACAGCCACTCGGGCCGTTCATGATACAACACATGGCAAATATGTGAAGGATTTTGAATTTATTGGTCGACATAGTACCCTGTAAGTTGTAATGCATGTGAGAAATTAGTCATGTGTCGGTTACTTAATGGGTCCAGCCGTCCAGCGGTCCAACATGTCAGAGCTGAAGTCGTGAAGACAAATAACTACTTATCAATTAAGGAAAGTCCAAAAACGAAGTCTTGATGAAAGAATTTGTCTTGCGGTAACTCTACAGTTGTGAGTAGCGTGTCAATAGAGTCAGGTTGACCCGATCTGAACCCGAACCTGATAAGCCTTATAGGGTCGGGTTTAATCAGGTTGAAAAATTTTATCTTGTTGATTTGACCTGAACCCGACAACCCGATGTTGTTATAGGGTCGGGTTAGAGTTGAGATATTTATCTTATCAGGTTATCGGGTCAAACTGATAAGACCCGAAAAATATTATTTATATTTTTTCAATATAAGTTAGAAGCCCAGCCGTATTTACATTCGACTATTCATTTACCAAAACTGACTAGTAAAATAATCTTAAACCCTAACATTAGGATGATCTTATTTTTGTTATTAGTTTTCATTCTTATACATTGTCATTTTACTTAACATCACACTAACACCTTCCGTTCACACAAAATTAGTTTTGCTCTTACAACTCGTATAACTTGGTGTATATAACATCCTGCATATGTATATTTGTTGGTCTTCTCAAACTAGAAACTGATAAGTCGTCTGATTTCCTTGACGACTTAACTAAAATAATGTTTAATTTTTATAATGGTGTAGTTCATTAACTTTTTGCATACATCATATATCTTTGATGCATTGTTGTATTTGTAAATTGGATTGTACATTTATAATTAAACTAATTATTATCGGGTCAACCCGTACCTTGTTAGCCCCGAACCCGGTTAAACCCAAGCTGATATAACCCAAACCCGATAACCCAAACTCTTATAGGGTCGAGTTGCGGGTCATATTTTCAAAAGCCAAAACCTAATTCAACCCGACCCGATAACCCCCTAGTTGAGAGTTGGAATGCAAGGTGTACAACATCAAGGAAAAAAGGTGAAGGTTTGCCATTGGCAAAAGCCCAAAAAGCCCTTTCAACGCATAGCTTTGCTAGACGGCAAGCGAGACAATTGTACGCCTTCTTTTATTTTTATGTGTTTTTGTTTGTGATTTGTGATGTATGCGTGGGTGTAGAGGATATCTTTAAATGAAGAAAAATATTAAGGATAAGTGAGAGGAGATGGTGCAAACTTTTCGGACAAAGCAATGCAAGATAGAAAAATTGACGTGACTGTGTGACAAATTTGGTAAAAGCACTTCCACACCTTTCGCCCTTAAAGTACTTTATAGTTAAAAGTTGAGGTTCTTTCAATTGTTTATACATTCTAATAGACTAGACGATTACTCGCGCATAGCGACGACAGTGAATATTAGCGTTAATTTATGTGTTCAATTTTTTTTTTTTTTTTTTTTTTTTTTTTTTTTTTTTTTTAATGTATATATGGGTGTAAAGTAAGTGAGAGTGAAGAAAGTTAGTGGTTTAAACTGCAATTAATTATTTAAATATAAAATATATTACGTTGCCTTTCATATATGGGAGTATTTTTATTTAAATATAAAATATATTACTCATCTTTTAAGTTTTTAAATTTTAAGCAAATGTATTTTCTTTTTATATATTATAAATATTCGTACAATACAACAACAATACTCGATCTTATTTACCATCATCCTCTCTAATTTATAAATAAACTTTACCATATTTCATCTACTATCAAGTGGATACTAAAAAATTTACAATACATATTTAAAGAGACTAACACTACGTTTCTAAATTTTACTTTTGAAAGAAGAGAAAAGAAGTGAAAAAACTCAAAATAAATTCATGTTCATGAGTATTTTTAGAAGAGAAGAGAAAGAGATCGAGAGGAAATTTGGTCAATGTTCTCTCCAAAATCTTCTTTTCAAAACTGAGATGATTTTAAGATAAATTAATTAAGGAAACTTATAATTAATTTAATTATTTTAATATAATAAAGTGTTAAGTTTGAGGAATATTTTTTCCCTGTTTTTTGTCTTTTCTAAAGCGATTCGTATAACATGAGTCTGTTTGACCCGTACCCGTTTAAGCCGTGCTTGTTTGGACCCGTGGCCCGAGGCTGCCTGACCCGCCCGTTTTGCCACCGCTACTTAAAACTATTATTATTCATCTAGAACCTCTTAATAAATATATGATACAAAAATGTCCTAGAAACTATAAAAAGAATATATAACTTTTTAGATGCAAAATTTCACAAGGAAAATAATTAGGAGACCTAATTTGTGTGCCTAAACTCATGTCTAAACATATGTGCCTGATGGTTTGTGAAAAAGTGGTCCCTGGCTCCAGCCATCAAAATGATGTCACGTAGGTTTAGGCACAACTTTTAGGCTTCTCAATCACTACTCATTTCACAATATATGAATAACAATAAGAGTATATATAGTACGATATAAGTCAAGGACTCAAGATGGTTATCCAATAAACAAATTCACATTAAACAACATAAAATGTATGAGTTGTGGTTTAGTAACATCGTTCATCAAGAAATATTTTAAATCCTCTAGTAGAATGAGGAGAGAGTTTTGATGTGAAGATTTTCATTGCTTGTAAGTAAGCTACCATCGGATAGGGAATAAGTAGTTTAACACTACGATTGATACGCTCTTGTAAGATGATTGTTAATGTTTTGGTTTTGAGGTTGTTAGATCCATTCTCTTCTGAATTCCTAAAACCCATACTCTATAAAGTATCAACATCTGTAAAAGGATTTAGATTGATGCAATTTTGAATGTGCGTTTTGTAGATATTATTTATACTTTTTATCAAGGTTGCAAAAATCGTAAATCGCTAGTCTGGCGACCAACCCCTTGTAGATTTTAATCGGTATAGGTGGGATTAATCGATTAATCGGATTGGCATTTTTTGCAAGTTTTGGGTATTTCTAGCGAGTTTTGGGTATTCTCGGCAAATCTTGTAATAGATATAAACAGTGACTATAAGTGATTAAAACTAGTTTACGGCAAGTTTTGCGAATTTCCATTAACATTTGCAAGTTTCTAGCAAGTTTGACCATCGTTGACCACGGTTGACCGATTTACACAAATCAAAAAGGTTAGTGGCCCAACAGTGCCTATGCGATGATTAATCGGCCTTATAGGGCTTTTTTTGCAACATTTCTTTTTATGGACCGGTTCTTATACGTAATTTATGAACATGGGCGCAGCTACAAAGGGGCGGGGAGGGGCGCCCGACCCCCAAAATTTTTTTTTGCGATGTAGGGGGTATATAGTTTTCGTGTAGAAAAAATTCGATATATTCGGTTTCGACCCTCCAAAATTTCGGTATGACCCGGAAAATAGTGTTAGGAAAAAAAAATTTAAATCCCGACCCTCACTGAAATTTTTTTAGCTTCGCCACTGTTTATGAATATACACTCATTCATACTATATACTATGGGGCATGGACTCGAGGTCCGTGTCCGGTTAAAAAAATAATTTTTCAATAAAAAAACAATAAATTTTATTAGTAAAAAAAAAAACTTACAAAACATACCCTGGACTTTTTAAAATTTACGATTTTTTTTATATAACAAACTTTGTTTGTTAAATAACTAACAGATATCTGGTAATTTTGTGAATAAAAAAAATACTGGCAAAAAGCCTTTTCGATAACGAACAGAACAAGTCCAATATTGATATGTTTTTGACGTACGCACGGTTTTATAAAAAATGTTGAAGTTTAGTATATATATATATATTTTTTTAAGTAAAAAGAACTTTCAAAATGCGCCCTTAACTTTTCAAATAACTTTAAAAATTATCCTAAATTTTTTTAAAAGGGCAAATTACCTGAAAATGTATTTAATTTGCCACTTTTTACCATTGTATGCAGCCATCTTTTTTTTTTCCTATTGTGTGACTAAACTTTTGAATTTGGTACATTGTGTGTATTTTGTGACCATTTTACCCTTACATTTTCAAAATTTCGAACGGTAAAATGGTCATTTTAGAATGCTAAAAAGTCACAAAATACACACAATGTACCAAATTCGAAAGTTTAGTCACACAATAAGAAAAAAAAAAAAAAAAGATTGCTACATATAATGGTAAAAAGTGGCAAGTTAAATACATTTTCAGGTAATTTGCCCTTTTTAAAACTATAAGGGCCAACACAACCACACAAAGACGTCCGTTCACTTACGGCTCAAGTTCTTTTCCGGTGATGTCAAGAATCTGATTAATCCATCGAAATTGATCAAAAGTACCCGCCGCAACGCGGCGGGCGCGAATACCTTGTTTCAATGATAGGAGCACATTTGATTACCTAAAGCATGTGGTAATCCGTTAAAATAGCATATGTGGAGTCTTAACAAAAGATGAATGGAGAGACTCGATTTGATTTTTTTTATATAGATTAATATTTATAATGCTCGTGCACGCGCGAGTTTTTTTTAAAATATTTGAATTATATATTTTTATTTATTAAAAAACAAATAATTTAATCTTTGTTTTATTTGACTAGTTATAATACCTGTGCACGCACAGGGTTTTTAAAATTTAGTTTTGATTATGTATTATTATCGATTAAGAAATGAACCACTTAACATGTTTCAAATAGTTTTACTTAGTGGACAAAAAATAAAAAAGTCAAATGTATATATGTTATAATCTACCTATTATTTTAGGAGAATGATTTTGGATTAAAAATTATATTTACGATGTGTTTTGTAATTGTAGTATTTCTTTTACTTATATTTTCGTTAATATATGTAGCATATTTAGATAGCTTTAAAGATTGATTCATTTCCTTGATTATGAATAACCATCATACCATGTTTACTAATGTACATTTTTGTTTGAAAATTTGTATTTTCATAAGTTTGTGTTATTTACTTCTCATGTTTGATCATAAAATTACCAAATTAACATAGATGCTTACACTATAGCTTCTTTATTATATAAAGAGAAATAAAAAAAGATGTAATGGGTAGAACTCAAATTTAATATTACGTTTATTTATAATGTATAAGAATAATTTTTCTCTAAACCAGAACTATATAAGGAAATTATTATTACTTGTATAAGTAAATTATAAATGCATAAAAAAAATTAAAGAGTACACCTGCAAGTCTTTTAGGATTGTTTGAATTCTTACCGACCTTTCACTTTAATGCAACTTTCTTCACAATTGGCCTAAATCATCAAGGTAAAACACACCCATATTTTAGACCGTTGGTTGACACCCATAGTGTTATCAATGACAACAAACACCTGCTAAGTTTTATTAATTCATTCAAAGACAAATTACACTCAATTCCTACCATAAAATTCCCCATATAGGCACTAAAACACATCTTTGGTACATTAACCTTCCATGACAATCATGTATTGATACTTAATCCTCCTCTAAGAAGCGCACACAACAAATTGCATTACACTTTAGTGTGTGCGATAAGTTTATAAAACTGCAAAAACTACTAACATGTTGCATTATAGTGAGGATAACAACAAAGTTAGTCATAACATCAAATCAGAAAACTTCATATTAGAACTAAAGGGGTGTTTGGTTATGCTTATTAAAGATGCTTATTGGCTTATTCAATTACCATAACACAATAAGCTTATGATAAAGCTGTAAGCTTTTTTTAAAAGCTTAGTAAAAAATCCCTGAACTCCTAACTAATTCTATCATAGCTTAGTGTGTTTATAGTAAAAACACAAATAAGTGTAGAAACTTTCAATAAACATTAAAAAAAAAAATAATAAAAAAAAATAATAATAATAAAAATAAAAATTACTAAAAGTTGGTGTGTATAACAAAAAAGTTAAACCATAAAAAAAGTTACTAAAAATTATTAGCTAGATAAGGCATGAGCCAAAGTGCTGTTGAAGTCTCTTTCGGATTCTATTCAGAAGAAAAAGGGGTTTACACATAAATTATAAGTATAGAATAATGGTTGTATCTCACATCTGTGATTACCAAGTCAATAACATTATCGCAGTATAGTAACGACCTGATTAAAAACTATATATTCTTGCTGAATAATTCTCATATACATACTTTTAATTCTTTTACAATGACCAACTTTTATTTTTTATTTTTTATTTATTTATTTATTTTTTTAACTATCACGTCAATGAAAAAAGTAAGGTTATCACCTATGTAGTTTTTCTTTTTTTGATTTAGGAGGTGATTCTTATCAAATAAGGATTGTGATGCGTGCATTTTTTTTATAATTTAAGGAAAACACATTTTATATTAAAGAATGACTATCTAACCGATGTGTTTTTGTTTGTTTTTTTTAATAATTAGCTTTATATAACGTTTTTAACTGACAGAGATGTTGAGTTTGAGGTTAATGTTGTTGTTTAAATTTAATTATTGATATCATGTTGTACAAAATGTGCGAGTTTAGTGGCACATAATAAGCGTTGATGAAGTTAAAATATGCTCCATAAAGTTTTTAAAATGTTTTTATGGATATCCATATATAAATTTTAAATAAAAATTTCATAAGTTTTTGTTATAAGTAGAATAGCCTATATTTATTTTCATATCACAGTAACTCATGTTTACCATTTGATATTTATATTTCCGTTACTAATAATTTAACCGTATTTCAAACTCGTGTACGCATAAATTAAACTTTTAAATAGTAATATGAGTCCTTATTTAAAAAAATATTCTAATTGATGAAAGTTTAAAACTAACATTAGTTTAAAAAATATTTAACGTATATTAAAACTAATTCTCATATTTACTAAATTCATTTTAATGGATGAAAGTTAAAAAACTAATATTATTTTAAACAAAGTTAACATTCTAAGTATAGGAGGTATAAAGTGTAGGGGGTTATTTGTTTATTGTCTAAAGTTATCAAAAAACATGGAGACATATAATTTTACACTTAACTCTAATATATTAAAAATTCAACCACTAAGGTTTTATTAATTACCTCCTCGTTTCTTAAGTTTTTATTTTCATAAATTTGACACCTATATTTTATGTGTTTTTTTTATCAATCAAATTATTCACCAAATTTATTAAAGTTTGACCAAAATCAATTCAATTTTGACTTTTTATTAGCCAATCATATTGCTTGATTTCGCTTATGTGGCAAAATCGAGTTCTCCTATTGGTCCAATTTTTTTTTAATGAGAAGGGTTTTGCAAAAACACTCCGAAATGATGTAATTCTTGTATTATATAAAAGATTTATGATGTTTAATTAAAGTTTTTTCATTATTAAAGATAATTATTTAAAATTTTTAATCCTATTATTAATTTCATCTTATCTATATTTTTTGTATTTATCTTTTACTAGTGTTATGATAAATATAAAATGTTACATAATAAGAAAATAATCTTTTTTTTAAATACAATTATTACTAAATAAGGTATGAATTGATTTTTTTTAAATGAAAAATTCCCAATAGGGTTTTGTTTTATTATATAAAAGATATTCAATAATAATTTATACAAAAGTTTTAAATCTTTAAATGTTTATAGATACGAATTGAAGTCATTTAGTCGACATTAAGTAATTAAACTTAATCTTTAGGTATAGTATATAGTCTTAGACAAGAAATTAGTAGGACTTTGAACAAGAGAACTTTACCAAGAACTTTGCGTGGGGCGTTTGAATAAAGCTTAATCCTCTTAACAATATTAGGCCTCAAAGGATGATTATCGATTTTTCTATCCAAGATTGTGGCAGTGGCATGATCCGACCCCACAAATTCCCATTCTACTACATCGTCATCTTGTAATCTAAAACAATCAATTGATATCCCATCACTACGGCTTGAGGAGGCCGTTAGTGAATTATCATTGTTGTTGTTACATGAAGAATCACTATAAAGATCAAAAGTAGAGGATTATGACTCTGAAAATTATATGGGATAACTGATAGGTGTGGGGGAGTAAACAAATAAATTAACCCTATACTAAACATGGATTCGTTTAACTAGTGAGAATTTTATATATTTCTTCAAGATTAAAATTGTGTCAAGTTATATGTAATCATCATCAATTACTGTTAAGAAGAATAGGGAGAAGGTGACTAGTGGTGCAAAAGTGAAGAGGGTGGGATTTAGTGTTGCTGCTACTGCTAGGCCCTATACGGAGGAGTCTACTTCAGTGATACCCACTAGGGTGAGGGTGGAGTCTAGTGGTAAGGAGCAGAACTAAGATTCTGGATGAGGAAGCAATTAGGACCTAAAAGACTTTAATAGAACTCATTAGGCCAAGGAAGGCTGCTGCTACTAGGATGATGACTACTGTTGATAGTGGGTAGGGGACTAGCATGGTTGATGAAACTAGGTCAAGGACCGTTAGGGAGAGGGTTGCCATTGGTTCAATGGGGGAAGGGGCTAGCAGTATGGCAGAGGAATCAGTGTGCAGGATCTCTAGCAACATTTTGGAGGATTTCCAGGTGGAAGACGTTGATTAGAAAATGCTACCATGACAAATATATTTTCACATTGCAAGTACATTAGTATATGTCTCACTGGATACAATATTGTTAAATGATAGTTTGGCTAATGTAAAGAGGTTGTTATGCATTTTTTAGTGTTTCGAGGAGAGTTTGCTATAGTCTCACTCATGCTTTAATTTGACTTATATGGTTCTTTTATTCATCTCTGCTACTCGTTGATTAGGATTGTATTTTGATGTTTTGTTGCCTTCAAATGTGCCCTTTTTATATTTGATGGTGGGAATAATGTAGTCTAAAGAGTTTTAGCCAACCATAAAACGAACGGCGATGGGGGCAAATTGCCTTGGGTGACTTCGAGAGTCACGCGCGACTCCTTGTCCAAGCTTCAATCTCACGCGCTACTCACACACTTCAAGAAATTTAAGGTGGACTGTTCACTAAATTGTTTTTGAAAAAATCGTGGGCCCCATGTGTTTTTCTAACCATTGATATTTTAAATAATAATAATAATAATAATAATAATAATAATAATAAAAATAATAATAATAATAATAAATAAAATTATATACTACCCCATTTTTTACTTATTAATACCTACCAATTCATCATTTTTTAAACACAAACTCGCCATTTTATACTCTTACACTCTCAACTCTTTTTACTTTATCATTTTATAAAAAAAAATGTCTCGAGAAAACACTAAACGTACCCAATGAAGAAATGCCCAAAGCAATCCCCCGACACCTGAAAGAACGTTTAATCTAGGAAATCTCTCGTCAAACCAACAAATCAACTTACGACCACAATCATTCCATTTTAACCAACCATACTATAACCCATACTCACAACAACAAGCTTTTAACCAGTTCTCATAGCAATACCAACAAGACGCGTTTAGCCGATTCTCGTCACAACAAAACGCATTCCCATTTGATAACCCCAACTACATGTCACAAACTCAAATGGGTGGTTCGTTATCACAACATCATACGCACCAACCCATGTCTCCCGTTTCCTCATTTCGAAATGAAGATTTGTACGAACCTCATTTCCGGACTCTTTTTATCAAAACACCGCTCGTGAAGAATCTCTCGTTAAAGTCACGGCCCCAAAACCGCCACCGGTCACAGTGGAGCCGAAAAGACGCCAAAAGAGGGTAGCTCAAACCGAAGAGCCACCCCGGATAAATACATGGACCAAAGAGGAAGAAATTGCGTTGTGGAAAGGTTGAATTCATGTATCCGAAGATAGTACCACTGGTAACGCGAGCAGGGAGAATGGATTTTGGAATGAGGTATTCGCGTACATAGAGAGCAAAACAAAAATGGATCGCCTAACGTATGATATGGTTTGCGGGAAATGGAAGATGGTGCGTCCGAACGTGGCTCGGTTTTGTGGAGTGTTCAATAACGTCAAGCGTATGAATCCGATGAATGCAGCCGGCAACTCTTAACTAAGAAGTTGAATACGGAGTAAAGTTCACGCTTCGTCATTGTTTAGAGGAGTTAAAAGATAGTCAGAAATGGAATGATATTGAAGTTCCGAACTTTTTACCAAATGAAAAAAAAAAAAAAAAAAAAAAAAAAAAAAAAAAAAAAAGTCCAAGAGATACAAGTCATCTGGGTCTAGTTCATTCAACCTAGAGACTGTAGATGCTAGTATTAACTTGAATGATGATGCTGGAGACGATGAGGAAGATGAGATGCAGGAAGCTCTACAACCAATGGGTAGGGACATAGCAGAACAAGGAATCATTGGCTAGGATGATGATATCGAAGTTGGCACAGCAGAACGAACGTGCCATGGAATTGGAGATGAAAGAACGGGCTGAATATATGGCATTCAAAAAGAAGGAGGTGGAAGTCTAAGAATATAAAACAAGGCAAAAAGACTTAATGTTCTATATGCAGTTATATGAACACTTGACTAGGGAAGCACGCAGAGTCACGGATAAGGGCGGGGATCAAAGTGAAGTGGGGTTTGGACTTTTAGTTTTAATTTCGAAGCATACGTAATGTTTTAATTTTGTACGTTTGCGTTTTTAATGTTCGAAGTTTATATAATGCTTTAATTTCGTATGTTTGTGTTTTTAGTTTCGTACGTTTATGTTTTTATAGTTGTACGATTACATTTTTAATTTTGTAAGTAATTAAAAAAAAATGGGAGTTATGGTGACCATGTCCACAAAAACGTTATTGAGAGTGAGGGAAAGTGAGAGGAGAGAGAAAGCTGATGTCGGGTTGACTTGACCTGAACCCGACAACTCGATATTGTTATAGGGTCGGGTAGGGTTGAGATATTTATCTTATCGGGCTATCGGGTCAATCCTATAAGACCCGAAAAATATTATTTATATTTTTTCAATATAAGTTAGAAGCCCAACCATATTTACATTCGGCAATTCATTTACCAAAACTGACTAGTACAGTAATCCTAAATCCTAAATCCTAAAAATAGCATGATCTTATTTTTGTTATTATTTTTCATTCTTATAAATTGTCATTTTACTTAACATCACACTAACACCTTCCATTCACACAAAATTAGTTTTATTCTTATAACTCGTATAACTTGGTGTATATAACATCATGCATATGTATATTTGTTGGTCTTCTCAAATTAGAAACTAACGAGCTGGGGCACCCGCGCTTGGCTGCGGGATTGTTGTGTTAAATATAAACTCGAAATAAAATCATAGATTTTTTTTTTAGTAAGGACTAAATTTGAAAAAAATCGCTAACGGGGGACTAACGATAGAATTTACAGCTAACCGAGGGACTAAAAGTGTAAATTTCTTAGGAACAGTACAGGGCACTATTTGGTACTGTTTGGCACTGTAGCAGTACTATTATGCACTGTTTGGTACTGTAGCAAATGAATTTTCAGTCCCTTAACGTGGCATCCTGTTGCAAAGTTGGTCTCTACACATGTTAGATAACGACCGTTAAGTACTATTAAGGACTAACTTCGCACTTGACCACCAACCTCAGGGGCTAAAATGGGGCAACGACGAAACTTGCGTGAGCACTGTTGCTACAGTGCACCTCACGCTTTTTAGAATATATATAAATAAGACGTCTGACTTCCTTGCCTACTTAAATAAACTAATGTTTAATTTTTATAATGGTGTAATTTTTTTACATACATCATTTATCTTCGATGCATTGCTGTATTTGTAAATTGGATTGTGCATTTATATTTAAACTAAATAGTAATATTATTATCGGGTCAACCCGTACCCGGTTAGACCCGACCTGATATAACCCAAACCCGATAACCCAAACTCTTATAGGGTCGAGTTGCGGGTCAAATTTTCAAAAGCCAAAACCTGATTCACCCTGACCGATAACACTCTAGTTGAGAGTTAGAATGCAAGGTGTGCAACATCAAGGAAAAAAGTGAAGGTTTGCAATTGGCAAAAGCCCAAAAAGCCCTTTTAACGCATAGCTTTGCTAGACAGCAAGCGAGACAATTGTACGCCTTCTTTTATTTTTACGTTTTTTGTTTGTGATTTGTGATGTATGCGTGAGTATAGAGGATATCTTTAAATGAAGAAAAATATTAAGGAGAAGTGAGAGAAGATGGTGCCAACTTTTCGGACAAAGTAATGCAAGATAGAAAAATTGACGTGACTGTGTGATAAACTTGGCAAAAGCCCTTCCGCACCTTCCGCCCATAAAGTACTTTATATTTAAAAGTTGAGGTTCTTTCAATTGTTTATACATTCTAATAGACTAGACGATTACACGCGCATAACGGCTACAGTGAATATGCGTTAATTGTGTGTTCAATTTTTTTTTTTTTTTTTTTTTTTTTCTTTTTTTTTTTTAATTTTTTAATGTATATATGGTTGTAAAGTAAGTAAGAGTGAAGAAAGTTAGTGGTTTAAATTGCAATTAATCATTTAAATACAAAATATATTATGTTGCCTTTTATATATTAGAGTACTTTTATCTTACTCTTCTTTTAAGTTTTTAAATTTAGACAAATGTGTTTTCTTTTTATATCTTATAAATATTCATATAGTAGAACAATAATACTTGATCTTGTTTACCGTCGTTTTCTTTAATTTATAAATAAACTTTACCATATTTCATCTACTATCAAGTGGATACTAAAAAATTTACGATGTAGTCTAACACTGTGTTTCTAAATTTTACTTTTGAAAGAAAAGAAAAGAAGTGAAAAAAATCAAAACAAATTCATGTTCCTGAGTAATTTTAGGAGAGAAGAGAAAGAGATCGAGAGGAATTTCGGTCAATGTTCTCTCCTAAATCTTCTTTTCAAAAAATGAGATGATTTTAAGAGAAATTAATTAAAGAAACTTATAATTAATACAAATGACTTAAATGCACTAACATATAACATAAATTTTACATGTAAGAATGATTTCATTTCTCTCTTCTTCTTTTCATCACTTCTCTTCTTTTCTTTTATTTCACAAAACTAGGAATAGAGCATAAGAGAGTATGTATTCTTATACCCATCACCTTATAAAGATAGCCGAAAGTAAGCTAAACATAATCATATACCATCTCAAAAAATCTAAATCATATCTAATATGTTCAGTTAAATTTTCTTCAAACTAATAAAAAGGAAGTAATAACTAAGTATGCATGAGGGTAAATTCACACTTTTTACCCAAAAAGAATCGAACTTTACCTTTTTGGCATTTTAATGATTGAAGAAACACTAAGATTGTTCTTCTCTCTTTATGTTGTGTGCTTTTGCTAGATAATCGGGAAAAGATATTTGTTTGCCCAAGTTTTTTATTTGTTTATTAACTAATATATAGTGTAATATGATCAATAAAGCTACTTTGTTATAGAGTATGTTAACAAAATGATCATGAAGTTTGACGAGTTTTATATCATTATTTGATAGATAATACATCTTTTGTAAAATGTAGGCAGCATCCAATGTACAAAGAAAATTTTCATCTATTTATCAATGTATGATCCAGAACACAGGTCCTCAAGATTTAGCTTTAACAACCCGTAAACATAGCTACATTAAACACTTAAGATTACATTACACAAAATAACAGTTTATAATATCCGTGTTCGATATGATACAGAAAAAGTAACAGGCAGAATATTGAACAAACTATTCACGGAATTGAACCATGATTCTTCGCGGAAGCTTTTTTTTATATAAACACAAGTATATGTACCGTTATTGAGTAAGAGGAACACATTCAAGCTCGATTTCTAGCACACCCTTTTCAACGTTTTGGAGTTTAAGAGAAATTTCTTGCTTCACGACTCCTTTTGCCACTGTGATGACACCATCTTTGACCAATGTATTGTCTTTGTTTGTTACCCATTTTTCGAGTTGCATTGATGGCAAATCAAGGTTGGATTTCTCAGATGCTTTGGCAGCAGATACTAACGGTTTAATATCAATTTCAGCATCGCCCATAAAATCATCAGCTTTAAATGTGTCCCTGTCATAAACAATCTGCAACATGATATATATCAATACACAAACTTATAATCATGTTCATTAAAACTTAAATGTTCATATTGCTGTATTTTGAGTATTTAAAAGAAAATTGGCAAACTTGAGGGTCGGGCTAAAAGTCAAAATGGATTAGGGTCAAATGGGTATTTTTTGTGGAGTCTAAACGGGTTAGGCCCGTTTGGGTTGACCCAAAACACTTTTGGTCTATTTTATTATTTCTTTTTTGAAATGACTAATAGATAGGTAATGCATAAAAATGTTCAAGAAAATTTCAATAATCTAAATATTTCTAATAAATGCGTTAAAAAGCACTTGGGGGGTGATTTTCATCCATTTTGACCGATCTCTGTTTAGTGGTTAAGCCAAACTTTTATCTCAACCACAAATCGACCCGTTCATAAATGGGTCAACAATGTAAACTTTTTACTTACCACTTTCAAAGGAGGAATGCTATCAGGAATTGATAACATTAGCTTTTCATTCCAGACAGGATTAAGGTTGCTCTTTATAACCCGTGTTTTCACCGACTGCATCATAAGTACGAAACTCTTAGTTTTAACTAGATTAACTAACTTTAACCATCTATAAAACTTTAAATATGTTATGACCAAATAATTTCCGTTGAGGTGTGAGGCTTACCTGGTTGCCCAACGAGAGGATAACATAAGGATCACTGGTTATCATATCTCGGACAGCTAAGTTGGTGCCTTTGACCACATTGACCTTTATCAGACCAATAAATTCAACCATACCTGCCTATACACAAGATTCCAGTCATATACATTAATAATGCTCTGAATGCATTTTGTGGTCAAACATATAACATTTTGATAGCGTAACTTTGTTAGAAATGACATTTTATTTTACTGGTTTAGCATAAGCATCAATCAAACTAATATCATTAAGTTAAAAATGATATCTATTTGTATACTAAAAAATTGTTTTCAGCTTATTAAAACTTTTGAAAGGATATTGTATATAACATCCTAAAATTCTACAGCATGAAGTAGAGGCAGCATTCGACCTACCTACTCATAAAAGGTCGACTTGGGTTATGTTTTATCTCTAACGGGCCAAAGAAATAGAAGAGAGGAGTGGCTTACAAAAAGGTCAATCCGGGCCAAAGTGTACTTTATCATATTTTGAAGCACCAACTATTTCAGAAAACATAATGTAATTTGGACTGAAAGTGTTTGGGGGTTAACCCAACCAGACCACGGATAAAAATTACCGGTTTTAACCCGTTACCCAACCCGCATGACCAGCCCATTTGGCC
Source organism: Artemisia argyi (assembly GCA_030686995.1). NCBI lineage: Eukaryota > Viridiplantae > Streptophyta > Magnoliopsida > Asterales > Asteraceae > Artemisia > Artemisia argyi. The sequence goes on from CM060680.1 coordinate 65,181,250, forward strand.
ACCTCGAGCACAAAGCAATTACCATTGAGGTACTTGTCCTAGGATTAGCAGTAGTAGTAACAGCAGCAGACGCATTAGTATTAGCATTGGCAGCAACAGCCTTATTTTCAGTATCTTTTCTTCGCCAGCTATTGCGAAATGCTTGACCAATACTATGCCTACGGATGTTCGAGTTTTTCTTCTCCATAATAGCGCCAGCAACGTTTGTAGAAGCACGCTGCAAGTTTGATGGTGATGGGAGAAGACATATCTGTTTATTTGCATCCATAAATTCTTTTTTCTCATATTTTCTCCTGGTTATGCATCAGTTAATATTCAATAACTAATAATCAGATATAATGACTATTCAACTTTTTACTAATTAAGGCAACCCAACTGTTGTAACTACTTTAAAAGCCACCCAAGTATGCATCTAGTTTTGTTTATATCAAATCTGAAAACAATATAAAATAAAATAAAAATATGTTAAATAACAAAGAAGAAAATTCTACATTACCTTAGTTAACTGCTCATTAAGGTCTTACTTTAAATAACAGAAAAAGTAATCGAACTCAATTTACTTTTAACTTTTTAATAATGTTATATGTTTATCTGAGCCTGTTTTTTGACGGAGTTGGTATAACGGAACCAGATAAATAGTTGGGTGACCTATAATGAAGTTTCAATAGTTAGGCGGACTTGTTGAAAAATGTTGCATAGTGGGTGGCCTTGATGTGATCGGTCAAAAAAGATTAAATGATGAAATAGTTGGTTTATTATTCTTTACCTGATAAACTCAAGACGCTCCTCTATAGAAGAATCAGATTTTGGTTTTCTACAGTTATCGGGTATCGAAGCTTCGTATTTTGAATTCACCATGGCATTTCCGCCACATTTTATTACAAGATCAACTTCTTCATGTTTCCATTCATCTAAATTAACTGATAATACCTGTGACAATCTGACTAGAGTTCATCCACTGATTTTATTTTCCCTTTTATAATCCAAGTTGTTATCAAGATTTAAACAAGTAAAGAAAGGAATGATTACCGTACTTTTGATATATGAACACCAAGGCTTCTATGTGCTCCTGAACACCTGATGCAGATAAATGCTCCAAAACTTACTGATCTGTTCATTCAAACAAAATGAAATTTCACTTTCAATATATAATATGAAGATAATAATCGCATATATTACTTGATGAAGTCCTCAAATTACACTTCTAGAGGAATCAGTTACTTAACAGAAAAGAAATAGGCAGCATAGCATACTAACAGATGGTCAATGACGGATGCAAAGAAATTTATGAATAAAGTGGATTTATTTAAAGTGAAAACAAACATCCGAAGCTTAGCACTTACACCCATTTTGGATCTTGAGTTCCACATTCTGCACAGTACATGTTACCGCATTCAGAGATAAAACTTGTCAGCTTTTGTTGTGCGTCTAATCAGTGAAAACGAGATTGCATCAGGAACAGTCAATTAGAATCTGAGTGGTATAACTTATTGTAAACCACAAGGCATGTCACTAGAAACAAATAGGTAGAAGCACAATATTAAAATAGCCATATTGCTGATTTAAACAAGTCAATTTTTCACAAACAATGACAACAAGCAGATCAGTAGTCATGGTGCACAAAGAATGAAATCATACTGTCAGATTGAGGGCGTCCAAATAAGCAGCGCCCATTTTCTCTATTTTCTAAACATAAGAGGTCATACAGAGAAGATCCTGAGATGATAAATTAATAATCATAACATTAAGTGTCACATCAAAGTAAAGAAGTATAAATCAGAATGCAGGAATGATACAGATAACAGAAAATACTTTTGACTAACATCACAACGGATTGTGTCAAAGAATAGTCTCCATAAAAGTCAGGGGACCTAAATTTTGTAAAAATCTACTCGTAATATATAGGACTGTGACTTTAAGCGTGGAAAAAAAAAAAAAAAAAAAAAAAAAAAAAAAAAAAAAAAAAAAAAAGGTGGCGTTAAGATCTTGGGTATCTAACTGATGCAAGCTCCAATAAATGACCTATTAAAGAACATACATACTCCTAGATTTCAACATTTTAGTATAGCTATTTTCCATAAAAAGTGCATCTGGTTTCTTTAACACTTCAAACAAATCTCAGAACATACTCCTAGAGCTAAAATGTGTGTGCAGTCGGTGCAGACATGCCTTTGATCATAAGTCAGACTTAATTTCACTCTTTGTTTCTTTTTATAAAACAAAGAAGACCTGCATAGAATCACTAAAAAACCCATCGACCATAACCGTATAATAATGGCAATCTTGAATATAGTACTAACCCGTCCATCGAGACAGCTTATTATTTACTTTTAAGAGTCAACTGATATGTTTTCAATAAAATAGTTGATATAAGAATTAACAAATGTGTTGCTTAGAAATAACATCTTTCACTAGATAGATATATTACAAACATATTGGACTTGCAAACTAGAAAACTCTCGTTATTAAATTGTTGAACCCATGCAATCATTTTTTATCACGAACAAACCATAATTCTTGTAAAGATGCAACAGCAAACACTACAACTTGCAAAAACAAACTTTGCACAAACCATAAAATAATAACTTCAAAAGAAAGCAATCATACTTGTTGAATTTTGGCAGCTTTCAACATTTTCTTTACGTTGAGTGTTCCTCCCTTCCTGTTTACCACCATAACCTATAATCCAAAAGTCACAAAATCCTCCATATAACATCACAATTCAAATACACAAATTTTACCAACATTTCCATAAATTAACCATATCATGACCTCAAATCATCATACAAACCATAAAAAAATAAATAAAACACACACACACACACCACGAATAATTCAATTATCACCTGATACATTTTCTCCATGTTGAGTGTTTTTCCCTTCATGCTTGCAATCATCTCCTGTAATTGCAAAGCCACAAAATCCTCCACATTAACATCACATATACACCAATCTAAAAAAAACAACATGAACAATGACTCGAATTATGAAAACGTACTTGCAGTAATTTGGCAGTTTTCTACATTTTCTTTACGCTGAGTGTTTTTTCCTTCATTTTTGCCACCATGACCTATGTTCCAAAAGGCACATAATATTCCCTATCATATCACTATTGAAATACACAAATCCTACCACTGGTTCCAAAAATTAACCCACAATCTACAAACAAACAAAACAGCACAAATAACTCGATTATCACCGATAAATTTTCTCCTTGCTGAGTGTTTTTTCCATCATGTTTGCAGGCATAACCTATAATTCGGAAATTACAAAATCCACCAGTTTATAGCTTACTTTTAAACACAAACTTTGCCAACAACATTTTCATAAACTAACCATACCATAACCTCAAAAAATACATAAACCACGATCTAATAAAAAAAACAAAAACAACATGAATAACGACTCGAATCATGAAACATACTTGCTGAATAATTTTGGCAGTTTTCTACATTTTCTTTACGTTGAGTGTTCTTCCCTTCCTGTTTACCACCGGAACCTATAATCCAAAAGCCACAAAATCCTTCATTTCATATCACAATTTAAACACATAAATTTCACGGTTTTCACCAACAATATTTCCTCAAATTAACCATATCATAACTGTAAAACATCACATAAACCCCTCAAACATCACATAAACCACAGTATACAAAATAACAACAATAGTATTTTGTAATTAACTCGAATCACTCGATCTTACCTGATACATTTTCAGAATCTGGTTTCTTTTGTGTTGTAGACATCTGTACCTCAAAAGTCAAAGATCATCAAACGTCCTACACATCTGCAAGTATCATCATAATACATATCAATTTCATAAGCAGTAAACATTATGTAAAACCATATTCATCCGCATTAACATTATAAATCATAATATCCATAATTTAACAAGAATGAATCACATACATAACCATTACATATATAAGCCCTAAAGATCATATTAAAACTGTCCGCATTTCCCCCACATTGATCAATCACATATATAATCACAATTTGCATCCACATTTACATAATAACATCCAAAATCAATCACATATACATAGAATCATTTCATTAGCCCTAAACATCACATAAAGTTATATACATAAAAAAATACTAATTTGACCAAAACTAATAACATAATTCGCCATTTCATAAGCCCTAAAATGGTATAAAACCATAATCACATGCATTAACATCATAATAATGAGAATTTGAGAATGACCTGATACATTATCAGAATTCGTTGTAGACATTTATGGCTCAGAAATCAAAATGCAGCTATTAATTCCCCAACAATTTGTGTTTATAAAACTTTGCAAATTTTATACGTTTGTGAATTAATTAATTATATAAAACCTAGATTTTTTTGATAGATTTGTGTAAATTGTTGTTGTTGTTGGTGAATAAATGAGAGGGAAAGAGACAGGGGTTACAGTTTTTGATACAACATTTTATAACGTGTCGACTGACTTACATTTTCACTCCTTTACCTTTTGCTTAGTTGTTATTTTGCTTTCTATAATTTTTTTTTTTTTTTTTTTTTTTTTTTTTTTTTTTAACTATTGTTTTTTTTTTTTTTTTTTTGAACAAGTAGGGTTGGATCAGTTGGAAAACCCATTGCCTCTTAACTTAGAGGTCAAGGGTTCGATCCTCACTCCCTACAAAAGGCCGGAGGTCCTTTTCTACTTTAAGTAAAACCGGAAGCAACCTCTCTACCTTAGGTAGGGGTATGGTTGTCTACATCTCAACCTCCCCCATACATCGTGGAAGACGGTATTGGGACCCATAACCCGTGGAAGGCGGTATTGGGAGTTACTTTTTTTTTTTAGCAAGATGCTAGAATTACAAGGAAACAAGATAAGGGTTTTTAAGCCAATCGATCCAAGGAAACAAGATAAGGGTTTTTAAGCCAATCGATCCAAGTGAACGATGCTTTACATCTAGACTTACACCAAGTATACGAATAAGAAACAATATTATCAAAAATGACTCCCTTCAAAAGGCCTTCATTTTCAAAAAAGGGTCTTGTTGCGAAAATTCCATAGAACCCACCACATGACATATATGACACCTTCCAACACCGCTTTCAAGTTACCTGGAAGACGAGCCGAGTTTATCCACCCTAACCAATCGGTGTACGACGAGAGGCCAATGTATGGGATATTCCACCAACGAGCAATCTTCCTATAAATCTGATCCGCCACACTACATGAGAAAAATAAGTGTGCGGAATTTTCCACCCCGCTCTCGCATAAAGGGCAAGAAATAGACGCAATATCGATACCTCGACGAGACATGCTGAATCTTAAAGGCAGAGCATCCATCTTAACCTTCCAAGCTGTGATGTTAACTTTGATAGGGAGGCACTTGATCCATCTCGTTTTGGACGCTGCAACATTAGTCCTAGACTTGTCAATATCTTGCCTTACCGAAGCCACAGAAAAGACCCCATCCTTGTTTAAAGACCACACGAACCTGTCATTCTGAGGAGATAAAGTGATGTTACTGACTAAATTAGTTATGGCCAAAAATTGTTCTTGTTCTGCACCACCCCTTGCACACCGACGAAAGGAAGCATCGAACCTAGAGGCTTGAATTTTGTCTTGAATGGATGCATCTTTGTTGTTATCTAGGGCAAACACACGCGGAAACACGTCTTTAAGGATCCCGACATCACACCACCTATCTTTCCAGAACTTAGTATTGCCGCCATCTCCAATTTTCAGATTTAGGAACTCAAAGAAATCAAACCCTTTTTCTTTAAGTACGTCAATTTCTTTAACAATGGATAGCCAACATGAATTATGACCTCTACGAATAGCATTACCTATGCTGCCATCGTCCCCGTGAATAGCTCGGATGACCCGCGACCATAGCGAGTTTTTATTGACGAAAAACCTCCACACCCATTTTAACATGAGGGCGCGATTTAACGCATAAAGACTCGCCACACCAAGACCCCCCACTTCCTTTGCTGCCATAACAGTGCTCCATTTAATCCACGAAGTTTTTTTACTTTTAGGATCCCGACCATTGAAAAAATCTCTACGAATATTTTCTAGATCCTGTAACACCCGAATTGGTGTTTTATAAATGGACATGTGAAAAATAGGAATGGAGCCAAGCACCGACTTCAGTAATGTAAATCTACCCCCAATGGAAAGGGTTTTCATCTTCCACTTGGAAAGCCTATTTTTAACATTCTCAATCACCGCCTACCATGCGTTAATCCGATGCATGTTACCTCCCACGACGGTACCTAAATATTTGAAAGGGGACCGTAGGACCAAGCAACCTAATTTATTAGCAGTTAGATTAACTTTTGTAATATTCACATGCACCCCCATTATTTTACTCTTACTCATGTTTATTTTAAGACCCAAAGCTTGACGAAAACACTCCAAAACACAAGTAATAATGTCAATATTCCTCTCACTCCATCTACCAATGAACACTGCATCATTCGCGAAGAACAAATGTGATATATTCAAAGAATCATTGAGATTGATGCCTTTAAACATACCAACATCTATCACTCGCTGAAAAGAGATGTGTAGTGTTTCCATGATAAGAATAAACAAAAACGGAGAAAGAGAATCACCTTGTTTGAGCCCTTTAAAAAACGGGAATTCTGTTGTAGGACTACCGTTGATAAGAATGGAACCTCTTGAAGATTTAAGACAACTCTGAATCCAAAATCTCCATTTACTACCGAACCCAAACTTATCCAAAACATCGTCCAAGAAATCCCACTTGACCGAGTCATAAGCTTTCTCAAAATCGACTTTAAAAATGAACGCCTTCTTATTCTTCAATGTGCACCATTTGATAATTTCATCTAAGATAAAAGGACCATCCATGATTTGTCTCCCCGCAATAAACGCGGACTGAACTTCATGGATAAGAGTGTCAAGGATCGGCGCTAATCTATTTGCTAAGATTTTAGTAATAATCTTATACAAACTACCAATAAGGCTAATAGGTCTAAAGTCATTAACCATATTAGCATTAGGACATTTCGGAATGAGAGTTATAAGAGAGGAATTGCAGCCATTTGAGAATTCCCCATGCGTAAAGAAAAAGTTAACTGCCATGAACACATCATTCTCAATAACGTCCCAGAAATGGTGATAAAATCCGAAAGTAAATCCATCCGGCCCAGGAGCTTTTTCTATACCACATTCCCACACTGCCCGTTTAACCTCTTCTCGAGTAACATCAGCTTCTATTACCTCTTGTTGTTCCTGATTAAGAGAGCGTGGAAAAGCTGTGTCAAGATGAATGCGATTACTTGTTGGACGGGAAAATCTATTCTCAAAATGATTAAGAAATTCCGTCTTTACTTGGTCCGGCTTGTCAATCCACGACCCATCTTTCATGACCCCGCGGATACTCATCTCCTTTCTCTTCTTATTTATAATACCATGGAAAAACCGTGAGTTTTCATCGCCTTCAATAGACCACTTTAATTTAGCCTTCTGAATATTCTCTGTCGCTATGAGTTTATGAATATCATGTATGGAATTAATCACCTCCAACCTTTTAAAAACGATATCATCAGTCCCATTACCTTTATTGATTTCCGTGTCCAGTCTTCTGAGGTCGTATAGAAGATTGTTCAAATCAGCCTTTGCCTGGTGTGAGTGACCTGCTCTCCAATCCCGAATTTTAGACTTAAGGAATTTCAATTTATTCGTGAACTTACGCATATCATTTGAAGAGTCATCAGGGGCTGACTTCCAAGTATCTCGAATGAACTCCCTGAATCCCTCCAATTCCAGCCAATGATAATAGAATTTAAAGGGAATAGGGCCATAATCCACAACAGACTCGCGGAGTAAAATAGGGCAATGGTCAGAAACGAACCGATCCAACGTAATAGCATTGAGATTGGGAAATAAATTATTAAGATTTTCAGAAATGAGAAAGCGGTCCAACTTACTCATCTTCGTTGCAGATTTGGAGCACCAAGTGAAAACGTTCCCACCTAAAGGAACGTCAATAAGTCCAGCATTGGATATGAACGAATTGAAAGCATCCGCATCACGAATATTGAAAACCGAACCGAAACGTTCCGATGGAAATCGTACCTCATTAAAATCTCCCATCATGATGACTTCCCCTTCCCAATTGTTAATCAAAGAGCACAAGTATTCCCACAGCATACATTTCTCGCGTTTCTCTTGGAGAGCATACACCACCACAAGGAGAATGGTCGTATTAGTTTTTAACCATACTCCTTTAATAATGACGAAATAATCTGACACGGTAGACTCTTTCTTACGAAAACAACTAGGGTCCCAAGCACATAAAATACCACCTGAGTTCCCGACCGACTCACTATGAACAAACTCAAAAGCTAGATTTCCCCAACAAGACTTAACAGTGCGCACCTCCATAATTTCCATTTTGGTTTCTTGTAAAGACAAAATGTTAACTTTGTGTTTAATACATAACTCCCGAACCCAATCTTTTTTGGTCTTTTGAGCGAGACCTTGGATATTTAAAGAAATACAATTCATTGATGAACTCACATTTCCCCGCTCCGGCGGGATTGAGTATGTTTTTGTTGTTGTATTGTTTCTCACATTTTGTTTGACTTATTTACGGGGTTTGTGTCCACCACCAAACAAATAAAAACCTAGTAAATCCTTCACTTTTTAATTAAGAAGATTGGCGTGATCACATTAGGATTGTTGGATCAAAAATGTAGATTGGCAGGGATACCTCAATCCTGTGTACCATAATGGTACCCATCAACCCTACCCATCAAAGGTTTGATGCCTGTGAAATACCTCCACTCAATTCCCAACCATGCTGTGGAATGGATTCGAACTCACGTCCTTTGGATCACGACATCATATGGCTGGGCCAGGCTTCTAAGGTAGCTGGTGGCCAACTGCGCTAGGCAGCTGGTTACATCACATCAGGATTGTTTGTACCAAGTGTAAATTGAACTTGAAAGCTCTCACATTTAATGATGATTATGTTAACCTTTTGGATTGCATGACTTAGGGTGTTTGGTATTGCGATGTTTATAAAATGCAAATAACCATAAATTCACACTTTAACTATAGACGTATATGAGGGTGCGTGAGATGTATATTCGTACAGAGCCTCCAAATTATAAAGACCTCAAAATGTTATATAATATGTATATATAATCTATAAAATTGACTACAAGTATTTGATTTAAGAATATGCATCTAAAAATGCAGGCAATAGCACTTTTAAAACATTTGTTTCTTTACAAAAAAATTTACCTTCTATTATAGGCCTCATTTTTGTTGTTAAAATGAATTCTGCACAGGGCCTTCATAAACTTAAAGATGACACTAACCTTAAGAGAAACAAAATTATAGTTTAAATAAGCAAATTGAGACATGTTTCTTCAAAATGTAGCTCATCAAATGTAAAGATTGTTTTAAAAATACAATCACAAACACCCTTTAAATGGAACTGAAGCAATTGAGCTAGTATACTATATAAACCAAAATATCACGGGTTCAGATCTTTGTCCACGTGTTTTTTTAATAATAATATTACGCGATTTAAACCACCATTAAATGGCTTAGTGGTAAATTTCCTGGCTTTCAAACAGGAGGCAAGAGTTCAAACATCACTAGGTGTGTATATTTTAGGATGGCCAGGAAAAGGCTGGAAACGTCCCTGGATTAACCCGGTAGACCACGTACATCTGAGTCATTGAGACGGTTGATTGTTGCCATCTAAAAATTGGCTTCCGTTTATTTTCAATATCACTCACATACAAAAACTAAAAACAAAGAATAAAAGATGTATTTTTAAAAGCCAAAACAGCATCCCTTTAAAACAAAAGTCAGGGGACTAAAGATGTACTGTAACATATATTTTCATGGGAAGCAAAGCAAAAACGAAACACTTGTGGAAGAAGTTTGACTTCGGGAATCAAAATCATTAGAAAATCATAATCAAATTTTGACCTAACCATTTTTTATTTCCTAACCTTCGGGAATCAAAATCATTAGAAAATCATAATCAAAATGTATTTTATTTTATTTCCTAACCATTTTTTTTTTTTTTCTTTCTTTTGATCTATCACAAATATTGCTTTTTGGTTGTCACAAATAGGTTCAACGTTCGTACCAACTCTATGTGATTCCAATCGCAATCAGTTTTGTTTCTGTAACTCTTTTGGGTAAAAGCTGAAGTCATATGGTACTAAAGTTAATAATGCATAAAAAAAAAAAAAAAAAAAAAAAAAAAAAAAAAAAAAAACAAACAAACAAACTTGAATGTGAGATCACAAAAAGTGTCGGTGAGAGTGGAAACTTTAATAGTTGATGGGAAAAGGGTAGACCAAACTTAGGTGGGAGGATATATTTCAGCAAAACTTGGAGGGGCTTCTATTGTCTGAGGACATAACCTCTTACACGAATGCGTGAAGAGCAAGAATTAGAATACGCGGCTAGAAGGTCTATGTCGGTTATGCTATATATGTTATTTTGAGTAGTCGTGGTACTTATCTACCCATGCGTTTTAGTTTTATTAAACCTTTTAACCCCGCGTTTTAGAAATAGAGAGCCATAAATAGTCTCTCATATATGCTTTTTACGAGATCTCACTAGTCTAACGTTTAAATAATTACCTTTATTTTTAGGTCTAGAGCCTCATAGCTATACACCCATATGTGAATTTCGTTACACCCTTAGACCAAGAGGTGTGGGTTCGTTGTTTTCCCTCGTCGTCCGACGTGGAGTTCGCCGGAGCTCGCCACCACACCGTAGCATGCTCGCCGTGGCTCGTTGTTGAGCAGCTCGTCGTCTGCGTGACGAGGGAAACCAACCTGCAACATCCGTCTTTTTTTTTTTTCTTTTTTTTTTCCTCTTTAATGGGTTTTATTGTTTTTATAGTATACATTATCATACAACTTTGCACACACTTCACTTTCTAAAAAATTCACAATGGCAACTCGTTGCTCTATTGATGAAGAATTCTGGCTAGCCGAGATGTGGCAAAACGTTAGCGAATTCCATGCCAACGAAGGACCTTTTTGGCAAGTTGTAACAGAAAAGTTCAATGAACAATCAGACGGTCCTTTGCGTAGCAAAAGCCAGCTAACGGGTAAGTGGGCAAGAATGAACTCTGATTGCCAAAAGTTTCATGAAATTTTCTTGAATTTGCAGCCTACACGTGAGCCAGATGTTCGTGTTGAAGATGCGTTGAACGTTTACAAAGAACGCAATGGTGGGAGAGATTTCAAATATTTTCAAGTTTGGTTGATTTTGAAGAGCAACACAACAGATTTATGAATTAATGGCATTTGTATTCCTGTATCGTGTGTTGTTTTATGTTAAGTATTTCTGTTTCGTTTGTGATGTTATGTCAGTGTAAGTTTCAGTTTGAATAAAAGGCTTAACGGCTAGTTTCTCCAATAAAATTATCTAACGGCTAGTTTCAGTATAAATACCATCTTTACGCAACTTCTTATTATCAAACAACTGAAACTAAATTCCACACACACACTATGACTAACCAACCAGCTGAGGTGCAAAGAAGAATACTTACCCGATTGCGCAATGAACAAGAAAATGAACTTAAGTTGATTAACAACTTGTTTGGTGAGATAGCGCGTATTATTCGACAGAGGGAGTCTCGTGCTCCAGAGGTCGAAAGGTTACGTAAGCTGCCTCAAGACCATCCAATAGTAATGGTAGGTCTACAAACCCTTATAAGAAATGATGAAACAGATGTGGAACTTCAAGTCGCATTGAAAATGGTCAGAGAACAAGTATTGCAAGTTTGGGAAGAAAAATCACAACTCATCGATAATTACAAGTCGATATAAATTCTTGAAGATGTTTTTGGTTGATTTTATCCGTTTCGTTATTTTCGTATTGTTAGGACCCCTGATCTTATATCTCACACAAGTTATATATAGAAAAATAGAAGAGATAAGTAGAGAGAGAGAGATGGATACTTCTAGTGAGAGAAAGGAAAGATGTATTATATTTAGAGAGAGAAACACATAGAATTACACATAGAAGCACCACCTCCAAATGGGAGCATTTGGAGGTTTATATAGTTAAGATAAAGAGATGGGCCGGGCTTGGGCTTTTGAAATGAGCTAGACCTAAACTTATACAATATTAGATTAAACCAAGCCCGTTTACCCTTAACTAAACTACAAGACTATTACAACATTATTACAAGACTCGTTGATACAATAATGATCGTCACTTCTATTTCTAACAATCTCCCCCTAAGGGGCGATCATTGAGATCTCTCTTTGATTCCATTGATGATCAACACTTCCAATGCTAACAATCTCCCCCTAAGGGTGATCATTGAGATCTCTCTTATGTGACCTCGATCTTTGTTCTTTGAAGCTTGTTCTCTTTGAACTTTGAGTCTTGTTGTGTAATAGTTTTGCTAGTTTCTTTGTTCCTTCATGCTTTGTGATATTTGATGATTGACTTTTCATCGTTCTTTGTTACTTTGTGATGTGGAGTTATCTGCCTTTCGTCACTTCTGCGTCTGTGGTGGTTGTTTGCCATTCCAACATGCTCATACATCTTTGGACTTTGATATTCATATGCACGTAGTTCCCTTTCTTTCACTTTGATCTTTAGTCTTTATACTTTGTAGATTCTTCTTTTTGGCGTAGAATCTTTCTTTGAACTTTGTGTTGTATAGATCTTTGAGGGAGCTTTCTTTAACTTCCAGATGTATGTATGAGCATGCGGAATCTGTCGCCATGGAGATGATGTATAGCTGCATGAAAACAGTTAGCAATAAATCAACCGGTACATACAGGTTTGAATTAGAGATCGTCAACAGCATAGTGTGAAGACTCCTTCTAACCCTTACCAAGGCCGTTCCCATGTCAGATACTCTCGAGAGAGCTTACAAGACCTACTAAGTAGCTCAATGACTGGGTGAGTCGCTGGGGATCACTCCACGACTGTAGACCGTTTGAAACCACCGCGAACACTAAGCGTAACCCATAAGAAGTTACCGAAGTGACATGCTGTCAGGGCTGCTTGATGTTGACCCTGGCAGGAATTTCCATTCAATCATTGAGAATCACAAAAGTGAATCCTCTCATAAATGTTCTGGCAGATTGCTAAGATCTGCGTAGGACTCTTAAGTTTACATCTGGCGTCCTTAATGTTGAACAACCAGTGTAGAAATATCATGTGTTCCTATGAGATCTTTTGATGAATCTCGGGGCTCTAGACTCGATAAGTGCACATTTGGTTTCCTATGCGGAGATTAGGGAGAGGTCTCCTGCTTCAATATCAACCATCTATAAGAGACAGGTCGATAGATTACACCGGTTCCCCGTGAGAATGAAACAAGCTCTTTTAAGAGAACTTGAGTGGTTAAGAAGGTTTAGTGCAGTGCGTCACTGGGTCCATGACGTCTTTGTCTTCAATACCGGTGTCACCTTAGTAACAACCAGTAGCATATGAGTTGAACCCGGTGTCTGCCCTAAGGTTGAACATATGGAGGGCTATTTCTTTTCACCCTTTTTCATAACTTTTCTTTTTAATTCTTCAACCCCTTCTTTCTCCTTTCTCATTTTCTCATTTTTTCAATCATACCTAAGGACTTCTAATTCTAATCTATTGGATTTGTCCTTGGGTAGATCCCTCCGGCTCTGGCGGATCATAGGACGGTTTTTCCTAACCTTAGTCACCTTATGACTCCATGACTATCCTATTATTGCCATGAAACCATTTATTGAAAATCTCTCAAAGTGTTTATGATAATAAAACACATTGTTGTTACCACTTTGAGAGTTTTACATTTCATTTGAAGGACTCCCCCTTCACATGTGCTCATGTAATTTTTAAGAAATTTGCACATGCGGGAGAAGTTTGCACTTTTTGAATTGATCCACTTTCAGTGAACATGACCGATTCGAGACACGCTTACATCACTAGTTAGACTAGCTTGAAGTTATTACCTGTCCTGGTCAAGTCCAAAGAAAGTCTCTCGATACGGTACATTCTACTCAGACAAGTCCTATTCGAGACACGCTTACATCACGAGTTAGACTAGCTTGAAATTATTACCCGTCCAGGACAAGTCTTTTCGATTACTGACATTTTAAGCTTCGTCAATTCATTGGTACTTTCTGAGTCGAGCTCTTTTGAGATTCAGCCACAATCTTTACACATTTTAATCATGTCTTCTCCCCCTTAAAAATAGCATAACATGATATTTTTTATATCAACTGATTAAGAAAAAGCTTTTGGAGAGAAGGACAGATTTTGCATGAATTTGGAACATTTTTGTTTTTATACTCCCCCTTAATGATAGTATATTTTAAAATCAATTAAGGGTTTAGAGGGAGTTATCTTGAGCACTCATTTTGAGAGATTTTGAGAAATCTTTTGAACAATCTTGAAAAAGTGCTCAAGAATTCTGTTTGAAAACGAGTTTATGCTTGAAATCTTTTTCGTTTGTTTAAACTCGAACTTTTTGAAAAAGATTTCTTCTTTGAACATACGAGTCCTTGATTTGAAAATAATCAGAAGTCATCGTTTAGGTACGGGTTTCGTACTGAAGTATACGAAAGCCATTGTGAAGAAACTTTTGAGAAACGACATGTTTTAGAAAAACATTAAAAAGAACTCCCGCTCAAGCATCTGTACATGTCCGTATCATTGTTGAATGACATTTCTAGAAACGTACAGAATATTGATTTATACGAGAGACATGTCGTGAGAAGAATATTTTTGGATTTTTGATTTTATATTGTTTTTGTATTTTTTGAAAAATTTTATATTTTTGTATTTTATTTTTGTTGGTTTTTCAAATTTTGTATTTTGTTTTTGTTTTTATAAAAGAAAAGGAAAATAAAAAGTAGAATATTAGAACTTACAGAATTTGAGCCCTCTGATGAACTGGGTTCTGAGATAGTTGAAGCACCTGCAATCGAAGACGAAGAGGTTTCACAAATAACAGTGTTAGAAGTATATGAATCATCACTCTGCGGGTGTTGACTATCAACGGTAGTAGTGGTTTCTACTTCTTTATCCAGACGATTATCACTATTATTTGTCTTGGTGCAACTATAAAAAATCTTTCCAGTAGGAATCCATCTAAGACCAACTGTTTTAAAAACTTTTCCCGTAGGAATCCACCTAAAGTAAGATCTAGACGTAGTTTTCTTATCAGATGCAACGGAAGACTTAGATTTTGAAAAACTACATCCTTTAGATATCCACCTATTAGGTTTCTTATCCATTTTCTTGTAGTCAACAGGTTTGTTTCTATTTGGTATCTTAGAGGAGTGTGCATTGACACTTGATTTTTCTTTTTTGAGAAAGTGAGCAATACATGCATCGTGATTAGCTGAAAAAACACATATTTGACATGTAGGACAGACAAATTCAACACTCTTGTTTAACACAGCAATTTTAATTTTGTCACTACAGTCTTTGGAGAATTGGTTGTTGTTCGATGAGACTTTGGAATTCTTTGTGTTGCATTCTACGTTCCTAGTATTCTCTTTTGTGCCACTACTCTTATATGCAAGCCAATCCCTAATAGTTTGAAGATAGTTCCTAGGTAATGGTTTACTACTACTAGCAGTGCTTTGGAATCTTGTAGAATTCATCACACTAGGTTTTGCGCCTAAAATTCCATTTTTACGACGTTGTGCCTTTTTCCTAGCTTCTTCTAGATGGTGATTTTGGACCATGTCATTAGAACCAACAGATTCCTTAACAGATTTTGTAGTCACATTAGTTGTACTATTCCTAGAAGAGCCAGGTGCACTCACATTTGTGTTTCTTTCAACAACCAATTTTCGTTTTTCAACAATCTTTTCCATTTCCTTTTTCATGAGCAAGGGTTGTGGAGTGACTGGTTTTGACAAATCCTTTTTCTCATCGACTTTTGGAGCAAACTGTGAAATTGACATTTTTGGTTTTTGAACCGTGTTTGAAACATTTGGTTTCTCCGAAGTCGATGGATTTGCAAACTTAGTTTCCACACCTTTCCCTTTTAAACTTACAAGCTGAGCTCTCAAAAGATCATTTTGCTCTTTCATGTCCTTGTAGGCATGCTCATACGACAATTTGTCATACTTGCATTCCTTTGATTTTCGATCAAGTTGTTTGAAAAATGACATGTTTTCTTTTTCAAGTTTTACAAGAGCATTTTCATATTTGGAAACAATTTCAGATGTCTCAGCTCGCAATCTTTCATTGTCTTGAACCGAATATGTTTGTAAAATGATGGACATTATATCAGTAGTCATGACAGCTTCGAAGAGAGAATCATTTAGGTTTTCCAAAACATTTATTTGCTCAAAAGATTCATTAGCCTTCTTTATCAGGGATTTGTGATCCATGACGAAGTCAGCTGTTTCTTTCAAAAATGCTTGTTCAAAATGAATGACTCTCACATTAATGGCATTGATTGGAGGAGCAAAGTCTTTTTCAAGAATCTTTTTCAGCTGTAAATGAACTGTGGAATTCCAATTGCTTTCATTCAGTCTCATTTTAGATTCTAAAAGCGTTTGAAGTTGCCCAACTCTTGTTTTAAGATCATCAAGATATCCTCTGGCAGCACTTGTGTTAAAAGTGGTGTTTGAAGACATCTGTTCCATGTTTGAAAGCGATTTGGAAGCAACTACTTTCTTAGAAAACATTTTCGAGAATGGTCGTTTTATGGAAAACACAAATGGTTCTTTTTGTGGAACAAAAGTAATACCCGAAAGTTTGTTCAATTTGTTGTAATCAATGGGTTTCAAATCCTTTTGTTTCATTTTAATAATGCTCTCTTCGACATGTTCTATCGTTTGCACAGAATCCCGAATGACGGGAGGATCATGTTTGGTGTAAATAAGATTACCATTATACAAAACATTCTGTTCTTCCTGAGCTTTCTTGAGATTACAAGGATTGTTGTTACCAAGAGCCATTTTGTGTTTTGTATGGTAAATCGGATTAGTTTGGTTTGAAATCATTTTCATTGTTTGACTTGACTGACCCGACTTGACCACTAATTCTTCTAGATGTGCAATCATGTGTTCTGATTCTACGATTTCTTCCAAAAGTTTATCTTCTTTCATTGCAAAGTCCTTTTTCAACTCATCCCGTTCTTTTTCAAGATTGGTATAAGCTGTTTTTTGTTTTGAAAGTTGGTTTGTTAATTCAGAAATTTCTTGTTTTAAAGAGTTAATGGTTTTTGTTGAACTTATTTCGAGATTAGCAAACTTGTTTTTCCATTCCCTATCTTTAACAAGTAACTTCTTATAACCAATTTCAAATTCTGACTCGCGTTCTTTGTGAATTTGAAAACTTTTTGCATTTTCCTTGTATCTCTCAAGCTCAGTGGTCAATTTCTCATTCGCGGCCTTAACATCGCGATTGACCTTTTTCACTTTCTCGATTTCAATACCACAATTATTTAATAATGATTCAAATAAAGCACGTGTTTCCTCATCATTCTCAGCATGCTGTGAAACGAAGCCTCCATTATGATTCACATCTGGAGTTGCTGAAGGAGTATTGCTACTACTTGGCGTGTCCAGGAATGTATCATAAGTGGGTGCTTGCTTCTCAAAATTCTGTTCCTCATGAGGAGACAGATTAGCATTATTACCATAATTTGGTATCTCATGGAATGGATCTGAATCATAAGTAGGAGGAAGATCAGAATCACTGTTTGATGTTGTTGCCTGATGATTTGCCATAAAGAGGTAGTTTCCATTGATAGGTTCCACGTCCATCGATGGAAAGAAAGTTTTGAGAGGTTCCATGAACGGGAAGCTTAATTAAAATGCTTTTATAGTTTTCCGAGAGAGATCGACGTTTCCCTCCAAAATTAAATTCCCAGAATTTTGAAAACACCTAGAAATGCAATTCTAAGGTTACAGAAAAAATTTGAGTTTGAAAAATTTGGACGCCAAATTTCACCAAATTTTTTTGAATTTTGCCCTAAAAATTTGAATTTTGGGGCAAAATTTTCACCGTTAAATCAAAATTTGAATTTCGCGTAAAAATTGAACGTTTAGTCTCCTGTAAAAATTAAATTTTACTCAACTTTTCCCGCCAATTTTATTTTTTTTATTTATTATTTTTTTATTTTTAAAGAAAGATAGGATAACTTGTGTAGATGAATGGATCTTTTAGAAGGTATAGATTTAGCCAAATCTCGAAAACTTGCACAAATATGTGATTGCGAAACCTTATACTTGAGATTGCGAAAATTGTCACTTGAGATTTCGAAAATATTGGGATTGCGAAATACACGTTCTCGAAACTTAGTGATTGCGAAACTTTGTGATTTCGAAACTTATGATATTTTCGAAAACCTTGAGATTTCGAAAACTGATGATGTTTTCGAAACTATAAAAGTTTGCGAAAATTTGTGATTTCGAAAATTAAGATATTTTCGAAAACACAAAGTCACTAACACACTTTCGAAATTTATCCAAAAGTCGAAGTACTTTTCTTTCTTATACAAGAGAGAAAAGACTGAGTTCACGATCCGGAATTCGTTATGAAGCAAATCCTTGAGATTTCGAAACTTGGACAGTAAGTAGATTGCGAAACTAGGCAGAGTTTTTGTTTGTAATAAAAAGCAATCCAAAAACACGTTTTTAATCCAAGATTCTTGTACAACTATCCTTAAAATGATGAAATCTTAAAGAAAGTTGCAAACTTGAACCACTTTTCAAAATTTTTTAGAGATTTCGAAATATAGTACAATATGAAAAACGTGAGTTTTTGATGAAAAAGTTTGAGATTTTTTGTTTATTATGATTTGTAACACAATTTTGTAAGCAAAGATGTGTTAAAAACCAAGAAATAAACAAGAAAGTACAAAAATTTAAAAAAAAAACGAGATGAACAACAAGGTTTTGAATCAATTTTTAACAAAAAACCACCTACTACACCTTCTTCCGGCGAATGATACCACTTGTTAGGACCATTGATCTTATATCTCACACAAGTTATATATAGAAAAATAGAAGAGATAAGTAGAGAGAGAGATGAAGAAAAGAGATGGATACTTCTAGTGAGAGAAAGGAAAGATGTATTATATTTAGAGAGAGAAACACATAGAATTACACATAGAAGCACCACCTCCAAATGGGAGCATTTGGAAATTTATATAGTTAAGATAAAGAGATGGGCCGGGCTTGGGCTTTTAAAATGAGCTAGACCTAAACTTATACAATATTAGATTAAACCAAGCCCGTTTACCCTTAACTAAACTACAAGACTATTACAACATTATTACAAGACTCGTTGATACAATAATGATCGTCACTTCTATTTCTAACACGTATCGTATTTTTTTTCTTCATATCGTATGGTTTTTTTCTTCGTATTGTATCTTTTTTATTTGAATGAATTAAAAATTAGTATGTTGTATTATTTTGTATAATTTGTTAAATGAATTTTGTTTATTTATTGAAATGAATTTAAAAAAAAAAAGTTGTAAGTGGTGGACCTCAAATGAGTAAGTTGAGGTTAGTTATTAGTGAGAAGGGGTTAGTTGTGAAGAGGTGTTGGGATGATGTGGCACCCGTGAGCCCCAAATGAGGAGGTGAAGCCTCATTACCACACCTCTCCCTCTTAGGACCAACGATAACTTTATGTCTTTGCAATTGTTGATTTTTATTTTATTTTATTTATTTATTATTTATTATTATTTTTATGTATAATTGATAGTGTGACCTTTTAAATCCAAATTCAAAAGTTTGTTTATAAAATATCACAAAACTTATATTACAATTTTACAACTCATCCAAGCACTCATCAAGTGTTATTGTGAAATGTCATTTTTATATTCTAGCAGAAGAACTTCACTTATACACCACGAAACAGATTTAAAAACATCATTTACTAATGCATCATCTATTAACGTGTTTAGCCAAATGTATTAGTTTAGGGTCAGGGACGGAGCCAGAAACAAATATGATCGGGTGCACAAATTTTTTTGAACCGTAATATAATAGCAACAATTATTTTAACAACAATAGAGAATTATTTAGCATATAATTTTAGCAACGAAATTGTTAACAAAGTTGCAAATTTTTTAGGAACAAAAAAATTAGTTGCTATTTCTACAATTGACCATAAATATTTTTTTGCTAATTTAGCAACGACTAAAGCAATTTCATTCATTCTCAAATTAGTACCGGTCGAATTAACATCAATTGGTGTTAGTTGTTAATTCGACCTGTGCTAATTTTACATTGCAACGAAATTTGCATAGTCATTGCTAAATTAACAACAAATATTTATGGTCATTTGTAAAAATATCAATTAACTTTTTTGTTGCTAAAAAAAATAGCAACTTTGTTAATAATTTCGTTGCTAAAATTAGATGCTAAATGCACAATTTAGCAACAATTTGTCTATGGTTGTTAAAATAATTGTTGTTAATGACATTTTTTTCTACTATTGTTTAATCCTTGGGCTTTTGTGTTTTAATTTATTAAACTTATTTTATTATTGGGCTTTTGTTATATTGGGTTTTTACAAAATTTTATATTTATTTTTTATTTGTAAGTATACTAACTAAATAATACTAGAGACGCATTTTGATGCACCGGGTGCATCTAAGATACATTTAGGAAAAATCGACAAGTTTTTCAAAAAATAACACTATATCGAAAAAATCCATGGGGTGCACGTGCACCCGCGGGCACCCTGACTCCGTCCCTGTTTAGGGCTAAGCCGAAGATGTACCATTAACTTTGCAATTTCTTTCTCCCAAACTAACGGCAAAATGAGATAAACAACCGATATTTGAAATTTCGGTTTTTCAATTGACATTTTTTTTTTTTTTTTTTGGCCCAACCTGTTGAAACAACTAAAAAAATTTCTGTTCCCTCATGTTATGGGATTTAATAAGTTTTATGAGCAAATAGGTAATTCATATATTTGTTTAAAGATATAAACAATCTAAGCGAAAGTTATAGGAAAATTATGTATGAAATATACGCATGATACATGCGTATATTTAGAAAAATACTTTACTTTTTCTAAATATACGCATGATACAACTCTTGATGGTAGCAAAAGGGTTGTTAATAGTATCTATCAAAGGGTTAGATATAATTTTTCAATTAAACAGTTGTAAGTTCAATGATATGTAGTATATTCTATCGGGTTTTGCTAACAGCAACCATTAGGGTTGTGGTTAAGAGGATATATTTTTTTTTTTTTTTACAATTTGATGTAATAGACTATTTCAACCAATCAGAATTAAGTGTTAGTTATGCATCCATTTTTTTCGGAATTATTTCCGCAATTTTAGTGATTTTCATCCAATCATGATAATTCATTAATGACATTGTAATAATAATCACTTGCTTAAACACAGCCTTTAAGGCTGTTGTTAGCAAAACCCCTATCTATATTTATGTAAAAAAATATATAGTTTTTCATATCCTGCGTATGTATCATCCTTAAAATAATTAAATAAGGGAAAATAACAAATTAACTAATTTTACAAACATTTTTCACCAAATACCCAAAAAAAAAAAAAAAATGTACATATAAAATCGATAAGATTTGATTAGCAAGGTAAAACCTTGCTAATTTTTGAAAAATCACAAAGTTGACTAGCAAGGTTAAACCTTGCGGATTTTTGAAAAATGCTATATTCCTTCTTTTCTGTTGGTTTCTACGCTTAGCTCGAACACGAAGTTGTAGATCTCCTTTCTCCTTAAGTGGCCTCTTCAATCAACCAATAAGGAGTTGGTATGAGAAAGTTATGGCTAAAATACCACAACAACTTCGTCATAAATGACGTTAACATGAATTCTTCATTCGTGCTTCGTTTCATTGTTTAATTCTTTCACGAGCCATCCTTTATCAATTTATAACTCTTAATTCATCATCACATAAGTATTCCTTCATCTAAAACCTACTATGGATAGCCTTAATCATCATTTGATATCTTTTACTTCGTCTAACATCATTTCCTCAATTTTTCTTCCACAGTTTCCTCGAATGCATCCATAAAACCTAAAATATATAATCTATTAAGTACCAAAAGTTCATATAAGCAAGCAATAAATAAGCATGAAATTGACCATAACACGTGTACGTATATGTATGAAATGCGCATTTTATACATACATATACACGTGTTATCGTCACTTTTATGCTTAATTATTGTTTGCTTATATGAACTTTTAGTACTTAACAGATTATAGTTATGATTTTAGGTTCTCTGGATGCATTCGTGGAAATTATGGATGAAAAGTTGAGGAAATAATGCGAAACAAAGGAAAAGATATCAAATGATGATCAAGGCGAAATGAATTGAGGAAATCAAGTCTATATTAGGTTCTATATGAAGAAATACTTACGAAATTGTGAAATCAAGTCTATACTCTATAGTGGGTTATGTATGAAGAAATACTTATGAAATTGTGAAATCAAGTCTATAGTGGGTTATGTATAAAGAAATACTTATGAAATTGTGAAATCAAGCCTATACTGGGTTATGTATGAAGAAATACTTATGAAATGGTGAATTAAGAGTTATAAGTCGATAAAGGATGGCTCGTGAAAGAATCAAAGATGAAACGAAGCATGAGTGAAGAATTCGTGTTAATGTGACGTATGATAAAGCTGTTGTGGTATTTTGGCAATAACTTCCTCATACATACTCTTTTTTGGGAGATTCAAAAAGTCACCTAACGAGAAAAGGAAGATCTACAACTTTCATGTTTTTAGTTAAGCGTGAAAACCGAAAAAAGAAATATAGCCTTTTTCAAAAATCTGCAAGATTTGACATGCTAGTCAGCCTTGCGATTTTTCAAAAAAGTAGCAAGGTTTGACCTTGCTAGTCAAATCTTTTGGATTTGATGGGTATAATGTGTGCGTGTTTTTGTTTTTTTAATTAAAAATTGGGTATTTGGTAAAAGAAAAATGTTTATAGAATGGTTATTTTTGACATTTTTTCTTAAAATAATTGCGACATGGCAAATTGTATACATGGATACATGAATACATCACCTTTTCAAATACTCCGTAGGAAAAAAAAGAACATAAAATGTCATCATAACCGTCTCAACCAACTATCCAAACGTATAAAAACCCTTGTAGACAGTTAGTAGTTATTTTTAAACTTGTAAATGACCGTTTGAATTCTGTCAAATAACAAAACCAACAACACTTAACGTGCATTTCAAAACAATCCCTCTTTATTTCTTCAGTTAGTGAATCAAGATTGTGTGTTTGTGCGCGTTCAAAGAAATAGAATCATGCCCACAAAATTTAATCCTCTGAAATCGTCAAAAGGTGTAAAGTCATGTACGTTCGGAGAATCTAGTAAAGGGTTTCGTGTAACGGATGATATGGAATGGATAAATGAGATTGAAGAATGTCCTGTTTATCGTCCTTCATTGGAGGATTTTGAAGATCCATTAGTGTATATTCAGAAAATTGCACCCGAAGCGTCTAGATATGGTATAGTATTATTCATAAGCGTCAAGATAAACGGTTCTTGAGGGTGTTTTTGGGATTTTTAAAGGTTTTTGGCTTTGCTTATATAAGTTCTTATCTGCTTATTTTTCGTAGTAAAAATATACAGTATTAATTATTTGGATAAAAACTTCAAAAAAATAAGCAGGTTGGTACGTAATTCTTTTTGTAAAGTAGATAAGTACTAAAAAAATAAGCAATCCCAGACAAAACTGCTTATCTGATTATTGGCGAAAGAAGTAGGATTATATAAATAAGCAATTTGAACTTGTTTATACGAAACAACTTATACGCTAAAAAGTGGTAAATAACATTTGATAAACAGTTCGGCAATATGCATAATGTATTCATCTCATGGTTCTTAGAATTTACTTAAATGTTCACAGGAGTATGCAAGATCATTCCTCCATTAGTTTTAAGCACGCCAACAGGTGTTGTAATAAAGAAGGAGAAACCAGGTTTCAGATTCACACCAAAAGTGCAGCCGCTTCGGCTTGCTAGATGGACTACGAATGACAAGAACACATTCTACATCAGCGGAAAGTAAATATTTTGTTATGTCATCTTTATCTTAGGTGCTTTGGTTAGATGTGACCAAATGGGTGGGTTGAGTAATGGGTTAAAACGAGAATTTTTACTGGTAAAACTGATTTGGTCGGATTGGTTTCCAAAAGTCTTAAGATTTTAAAAGTATAGTTACTAGTAATACAGTTCAAATGTTGTTAAAATACAAGTGACTAGTAATACAGTTCTGTACTTTGGCATGGTTCCTTTTTAGCTATATATTCTATGTACCCGTTTGACTCATATGATTCGTTCATAAGTAAATGGGTTGAAATTGTCACATCTATTTGCTACCTTATGTTATATAAGACCAACTCGATATTCACTTAAGCCTTTGTTTCAGAAGCTACACACTTCATGATTTCGAGGTCATGGCAAACAAGGTTTCTGCTAATAAGTACTGTTTATCTGGATGTCTTCCATCTGCGTACATTGAAAAGGAATTTTGGGTGGAGATCACACATGGTAAAAAGGGAACGGTTGAATATGGAGTGAATGTCGATGGCAGTGCATTCTCATCTTCCCCTAATGACCATTTTGGAAGTAGCAAATGGAATTTAAATGTACCATAGTTATCCCTCACTAGTCTGTTTAATTTTACAGCATTTTTTCTTGTCCTTAATTTTATGGCCTTTTGGTTTCAGAAACTTGCGAGGCTGCCAGGATCAGCACTTCGTTTGGTGGAAAATGCTATTCCAGTAATGTGATCGTTTTCTTTATAAACTCTTGCTCAAATATATTGCACATTTCTGCATATTTGACCAAATTCTTTGCTATTGACTCCTTTCAGGGAGTGACTGATCCCATGATGTATATTGGAATGCTTTTCAGTATGTTTGCTTGGCATGTAGAAGATAACTATCTGTATAGGTAAACTATAACTTAACGTCTGTCGATATAGGCTCTATTTTATCTCAATGGGTCGAATCAAAGAAATTAGCTAAAAGGAGAATGGGTCAACAGGTTAAACGGTTTGAAAGCCATCTAAAGTCTATTAATTATAGTAAAACAGATTCATCATTCATAAAAGAATTTAAAACTGACCAAATATGTCTACTAACTTTACCCGGACCAGTCCCTTTCAACCTGCACTTAAAAATCACTCATTTCAACCTATGCCCTTTTGATCTGTTACCTATCCCGTCTGGCATGCACTGATACACATGATGTTAGTAGTTTAGTTACATGTCGTCTTTTTCCAGCATTAATTATCATCACTGTGGGGCACCAAAAACATGGTATGGAGTTCCTGGTACTGCTGCTCATGAGTTTGAGAAAGTTATAGAGCATCATATTTACACTAAGGAAGTTTTATCCACTGATGGAGCAAATGGAGCGTTCAAGATGCTTGCAGAGAAAACGACCATGTTTCCTCCGAAGATTTTGTTGCAGAATCATGTCCCGGTTTATAAAGTTGTGCAATTACCGGGGGATTTTGTCGTCACCTTTCCTAGAGCATATCATGCTGGTTTCAGTCACGGTACTACTACCTTATTAGTTGATGTTTGACTTTAGAGGTCAAACTTATTAGTTTTGAAACACAAACTTTGATAGAAGTTCTGCAAAACAAATTGTTCACAAGCACATTCTTGTGAAGAACTTGTTAATGTGTTTGTAGAATTCTTTTCAAATTTTGATGATTGTTAAAGTATTCTTGGAATTAACTAGAGTTGGTTTGACCTCAAAAGTGAAACCTTGTTTCTTCTTTTGTAAGCGGAAGTAAATAGAGATTAATATCTTGAGTCATTTACTAACGAGTGGGTCGATTCAATTGTTTATTTACTTCAAACGGGTCTCTCTTTCTTTCTTTTTTTTTTTTTTTTTTTTTTTTTTTTTTTTTTTTTTTTTGACTAAGAGGAAAAGGGTTGAATGGATTAAACGGGGTGGAAGTCACACAAAGTCTTTGTAATTATAATTAATACATTAAGTTTTTGAATAATGGACAAAGGTATTTCTGGTTCATCCCATCCCGATTCAGCCTGTACTTTTAACTAATTGGTTGAGTTGTTTCAACTTGGAGCCATTGTGACCTGTTACTCAACCCACCCATCTTGCCAAATTAAGAATTAATTCCTTTAAAACTTGACCAATTATTAACTTTGCATGTAGGCTTTAACTTTGGCGAGGCAGTGAATTTTGCAGTTCGTGATTGGTTTCCATTTGGTGCGGCCGCTAATGAGAGATATGCACTTCTTCGGATGAAGCCCATCATTCCTTACGAAGAAATATTCTGCAAAGAGGCTATGCTTCTTTCCACAAAGAAGCATAAGAAGGATGATACTTGTGACCCTGCTGCAGCATCTGCTCAATATATCAAGAGCTCGTTTGCATCTCTATTACGAAAGTATAATGGTGCCATTTTGTTATTGAAGTCATTAGACAGATCTCTTAGTATCTTTTCAAACCTTAAGGAAACTATTACCTGCTGCATCTGCAAACGAGATTGTTATGTGGCTTGTGTTAGCTGTAACTGTCATCCTGATCCCGTTTGTGTTTTTCATGGTAAACCTATGAGATACTACCTTTCTATAAGCAAAATTATCATGGTTTTTAATACTTGATAAACTATGGTTATACAGATAAAGAAGTTTCTGATTGCTGTTGTGGGAGCAACCGTCTTCTTTTTGTTAGAGCAGATTTACCCAAAATGAAAGATGTTGCGATAAAGTTCGAAGAAGTAAACCATGATAATTCATGTGTCTGCAACCGATCCAACAAGGTACACTTCCGACTCACCTTTGATATATTCAAATCGATTGTAAATCTAGTGAGTAACTCTTCTACGAAAAATTTATGTAGGGTCGGGTTGAATATGATGCTACAAAGACTCAACAAAGTAATGCAAGCTCATGTGGGAGTAAGAGGTTTAGAAAACTGATAACATGTTCTGGGAAGAACAATGACAAGATTGTTGTGGAAACACCTGTAAATACGACGAGGACAAGGGGATTACTGAAAATTTCATCAAAGAAGCGGACAAGGTCAAGTCTTAGACTGAAGGAAGTAAAGAAGAAATGTAGAAAGAAAGGCTCTCAGTGCCATCTTTGTTGTTCCAAAATTGCACATTAACTATTCTGCATTTCAGCCATTAGCTTACCACTACTCAACATTGTTGTTTTATTAGATTTATAACTCTGTACATGGTTTAGTAAACACCCTTGGCAAAAGCATCTGATATTGGAATATCTTAACGGTATATAAATGTAGCTCGCATTACATGGACATATTGTGCTACTATTTCCTTGCACCCCAAAATATTGTCCACAAACAAAATCAACCAGAATTTGATATGATAACCATTTAATATTATAACATCTAGACAAACCAGTTTTGTGCAAATGTAAGACAATAATGCTGTCATGTGCAGCAAATCTTACTGATAATTTAGTTTAAAGTTGTAAGTCGAATCTGTCAAAAGGTTAATCTAACCCAAAATACTATAGCAGGCACGGACGAGTTTCAAGAAATTATGTTACTAATAACACCACGATGCCTTAGCTCTTCATATCACACAGCGATATGTAACGAGCAAGCCAGTGTTTTTGCTGTTATAGGTGACTTTCACCACCTGCTTCTTTTCAAGCCCATAGTACCTAGCAATAGCATCACTTTCAAACATATATGGAAGCTGAAAAATCAACAAATTTGCGTTAGAAGAGAGCTTGGTTATTTGAATTAGGCTTTCCAATAATCACCAGAACAATAAGTTAAAGATATTATTTCACTAAATCATAGGCTCAAGTTGATTATCTGTTGATCTGGTTTCTTACTAAAAAAGAGGGCTAAATCATGGTTGAGGAATGAATTCAATGACAATAATCTTACCTGCTTGTCGGCCAACTCATACTTCTTAAGCAGCTGCTCCTTCTCATTGGTACTCAATATTTCAATTTTTGGCGCGGCAACATGCTTTGTAATGTTGGCGAACAGTTCAGTAATCTACAAACAAATCAAAAGATCAGACCTATAAACAAGGATCACCAAAAAAGAACAATACTATATGTAAAGCTGTGAATAAACATTTAGCTTTTACATACTCCGTATTTAACAGGGAAATTATGGAAATGCACAATCGATCAATTACAATGTACAATATAGATATAATTAGTGTATGTATGGTCTAGTTTACTTTTCTATATGACTAGTTTCGTTCTTCCAAGAAGTTGGTTAATCCCATATTATCTTTTTTTTGGAACGATCAATCCAACACATGTGTTAATAAACATGACGGTGGATGATATGCGTAAATGAATCTTTTCTTACCGGGAACATTTCCACTTTGACTTGGCATTCATCAAACACTGTGCGAGCAAAATGGTTTATCTTGTTCTCCAGAACCAGGATAATCCGGTGCAAGCTTTCCTTGTTGAGGATATTCAATATAATGCCAGTAGCTTTTGCTTTGTTTATCTCGAATGGGCCACAAAAGATAACCAGAATCTGATGCATTAAATAAAATACTGTTAGGGAACCAGCAAAGCATATACTAATGAGAGCATTATATGCAGAAATCAGCTACTGCAATATCAGTATACACCAGAATCGTACTTGAAGATATATATCGCAAAAACGAACCCGAATCAGTATAGATGAATAACAGTGTTTACGGCATAAAATAATAATCAGGAGGTTACTCTAAGTAACATCATACTTAGAGACGTATGATCTACGTTTTGGAAACAATCAACTGTCATGAACAGAGAATTGTACAGATCTGTTTTAAATTAATTAGTTGGTCACAAATTTTTTGGAGGTGGTTTTGCTGTTTGAAGTTGTAATAAGCAGATTCTTACCATTTGTTTGACGAGTTCTGATTAATTAAGAACTTCATGTAAAATAAAAATCCCTTTTATTAACTGTATAAAAAAAACAGAATCCCTTTTATTGCAACCACCTCACGACGACTATCTAATCTCCAGAAGTTGTTATAAACAGATACTCAGCCATTCATTTGAGTACTAATGGTGAATATTGTAAACTGATTATTCAAAGACAAATGTATGTCTGCTGTTTAAAGCTGTAATGAATAGATACTAGGCTGTTTGTTCGAAAAAGTCTGTGTAACTAGTATTTACGTGTAAGGGGTGTTTAGGATTGCTTATTATAAAGTGCTTTACCAATTTGCTTAGTTTTCAGTACTTATTTGAGAGTAACATAAGCAAATAAGCAGTCCAAACACTCAAAACTAGTTTTTTGCTTATCTATAAGCTAGTGAACACTTAAGGAGTGTTTTGGCTTGCTTTTTACAAACAAATTATGCGTTTTCATAGGAAATTCATATATATCAGTTTTTTAAATGGTTTGACAAACACTATTTTCTAATTATCTGCTTTTTGCAAAAGCAATAATTGGTCCATAAAACGCCCCCACACACTCTAAAACAACCCCAATATAATAAAATACATAATCAAAAGCACCTATGTCACATTACTTAAATTTTTTTATTCAAACCTCTTTATTAACCCTCCAATAGTGTTTGGATACATTTATTCTCATCAAAGTTATCATAATCATATGTTCAACCCTTCGCCAAAAGGTTTATAGGTGAGGAAACCCTGACCCGTGCATATTTTTGGGCGTCGACTATAATCACATATTCACCCCTTTATTTCACAAATTCTAAATATTTAGGGCTTACACCCAAAAACAACCAACAAATATCACATAAATCACAATCACCTTTATTACAACCACTTCCAAAACTAAGTATCCAACCCCGTTACTTATTAACCCTAAATAATCATAACATTAACCAAAACCTAAAACAAAATCTCAAACACATGAAAACCTTAAAAGACGCATAACTTAACCCCTAGGTAATCATACCGAAATGATTGAGAGACCTAAAAGAATGACTAGGTTTATGTCTAAAATATACATGTCAACGTGTATTGCTGTATTAATTTGTGAAAAAGTGAGTCCCTGAGCTCCGACCAACACAAGTTCAAACATATAATTAGTCATATCTTTAGATCTCCCGATCATTTCTCATACTCAGTAAAAGTGGGCCCCTCTCCAACCAACATCACATTATTTTTTTTCATAACATTAAAACCAAAACCTAAACAATATCCCAAACACATGAAAAACCTTAAAATTCACAAAAACACAAACCTTAAACAGTTAAACAAACCAACCAAGCACATTAAAACCTTAAAAAACACAAAATAAAAAAATGCAACCTTTTTAGAAGGCCTAGACACGAAAGGAACACAAATGCGCAACTGATCAACATCCGGTTTCTCTCCGAAAACGGACCGAAACTCGGACAAAGTCCTGTCAACCTCAGAGTCATCAACAACACATCCCCTGTCTCTCAACATCTCCAA